>CM029521.1:16938129-17316464 GCA_017140615.1 Eucalyptus cladocalyx
CTACCTCCAATTTCCGTTGCTCAATGCAATCTAATATCAAAATGAAGGTGAAATTGAATTTCTCAGTGAAATTTAATTTCTCCTAAAGTCATAGCTGCATGGAAGCAAAATGTTTTAGCGTCAAAACTAAGCTGCTTCAGGAGGCATGGGGCAACATGAGAGAATCAAATATGCTGAAGTCTCAAAAATTAGAAGGGCATTGCAACTCCATCCATCAGCATAAGCCCTAATGTCAAAGAGTTGTGGAAGAGATCATTGATCCAAGAAGTTGAGGATTATGAATAAATTTCTCTGGGAGAGAAGTTTTTTGTGTTTATGTGCCTATGTTAATGTGAAAGTTTATCAATCTGTTCTTGATGTGATGCGGTCTGTCAACATTATTATTACTGATGAGGAGTATGAGAAGTACTTGACTGATCCCGTAGGTACCCTCTCAAGTTTTGTCTTCGTAACCTCGGAATTGATACAGTTTTGTTTGGTTTTTTCCGTTATAAGAGAATACACTTGATGCTTGTTGCACATGACTTTATTTGTTGGCTAGCTTTTCAAATTCTCCTTTCCTGACTGAGTTGTTCTACCAGTTTTTTGTTTGGTTTTTTCCGTTATAAGAGAATACACTTGATGCTTGTTGCACATGACTTTATTTGTTGGCTAGCTTTTCAAATTCTCCTTTCCTGATTGAGTTGTTCTACCTGTTTTTCAGACATGGACCAAAGAAGAGACGGATCAATTGTTTGACTTGTGTGAAAGGTTTGATCTCCGCTTTATTGTGATAGCTGACAGGCTTCCCTCATGTCACATGGCGGAGGAACTAAAGGATCATTATTATAGTGGTAAGTGTCTTTTTTTGAGGTTGAGTGAAGGTCCATTCACATGAATTTTCTTGTTTTTTATATTGATGGCTATTGTGCTGTGTATGTTTAGTATCTCGTGCTCTTTTGAGTGCTAGAGTTCCTCCTGGAGATACCCTCTTGTAAAGGTTGGTGATGAAGAACTAAGCACCTATATTATATTCTGATAGTCAATTAGGCCCTGAGTTCACTTTTTGCACCCGAGTTACATGATTGCCATGCTCATCTATTTCTTCATGGCACAGGAACCTTACAATATGTCACAGGAAGTAGAGTGCAAACGTGCCTTGTCAATGGTCCTCTCCTCAAACAAAACAGCAAGAGAAAAGATGCAGAGGTCATTATTTTACTATGCCTTTCGGCAGAAGAATCAAGCATTTCTTGACCAGTGACCGGTAGATTCATTGATGAGTAAACATCGACCTTTTCTTTTGTTTCTCATTTATTTGTTGTTTTCTTAGGTCCTAGCAGAAGCAAAAGGATAACAGAGTCATGCATGGCTGCTGAGGTAGGTTTATTGCCCTATTGTTATCTTTCTTAGTTTTGCTTTCCGTTTTCAGGAAGATGAGTATTTATTCTTAATGAAAAAGAAGCTCTGGTATCCAGAGGATTATTTATTCTTACTCCAATTCTGGATAGTGTGATTGTGCAAGTTTTCTGACATTGCTGTTCTTAAGTCTTTTTCTTCATTTACAGGGCCCTGAAGAGTCCGAGTCACCTGTAGCAGCAAATATTGGTCCAGAAAATAGTCAGAGAGCTGCTGTCACTGGTGATGCTGTAACTCCCTTCAAATGCTACACTTCCTTTGTCAACATTAATGGCAGACAATGTCTTAGTATGGTAGGCTCTGTTTGCTTCTAAGTTGACCTTCTTTTCCCCTTAAAAGTTCCTTTTGATTCTTTTCTATTATTCTGGTAAGTCTGCCCCAGTGAGTAGTTTACTGCTGTCATTATTTCCGGTACTAAACTTTAACATCTTTCCACATCTCTGAGAAAATTTCAGCTCTGTGTGTACTTGAGAACATATGCTCTTGACCAAATGGTGCAAGCTGCAAGTGCATTTGCTGGACTTCGGACAATCAAGCGGGTTGAGCAGACGTTGCAAGAACTTGGGGCATTTTTATTTCCTCTTTCATGGAATGCATTTCAGGAACCTTTCTTGGTAAGGGAATTTTATGTAGTCAAAGTTATCACATAATTTCTTATTAGGATTTAAAAAGAGTTCTTCCTGCTCTATGTTATGAATGAATGTATTGTTCATTTTTGCTGTTGCAGTTAAGCCTTTGCTAGGTCTTAATTCTCCTGCAACTTGCAATAAATTTCTAAGCTTTTTGTCAACAAGTTTACATGATTATTTCAATTCCCTCTATATTCAGGTGAATTTGAAAACAAAAGTTCCAACCAAAGCTGTTTGTGTAAAGCATCTTGAATTAAGGAAAGAGATATTGACTCTTCTAAATCTTCAGAAGCAGGTAATGTCTTGCGTAACCATAATTATATTTGTCTCTGTCTTAATCTTTTTGATTTCTGAATTTTTCATGAGCAGATTACGTATCTATAAGCTTTTACATTTTCTTTCAATCAAAAGTCTTGCATTTATGTTTATATCTCAGTAAAAATAACATTTGCTTATTATATGCTAAACTCATTTATCATCTGCTGTCATGACATTTGGATTAATACAGGTAACCATGATGGCCTGGTGTAGCTGTTATTTAGTTTCTGGCAGCAATTGCATTTTGAATTGCTTGATATGCCTGCCAATAGTATGCCACTGGCTGCTCACCAACCATAGATTATATGTGTTTAAATAAATAAAGAAGTAATGTTCATTAAGAAAATTACACAAGAAAGGAACACACATAAAGAATAGTCAGATTTGTTGAGTTGGAAAATTACAAATTTGAAATTTTCATTAATGCACATGCCCACTTTCAAATTTCAGCTTCCATATAAGGAAGCAGAAGCTACGTCTTTTCAGGACAGTCCTTACACAGAAACACCGGCACCCCAAAGTTCAGTATCTTGATACTTTAGTGAACTGAGATGAGATGTAGTTGAGCCACTGCAATTATTGCTTTGCATTTGCTACTATTGTTCTGGACTGTCTTCAGTGTCCCACAATTATACTGCTCTCTAATTTTCTTTTATGATTCAAATGTCTCTCTTGATAACAGCACACGTCCTGCGGGGACCAGGATTGGCCATTTATGCTGACCCTCTTAGTTTTGGAGGTATCTTTTGGTGGTTATTGTCAATTTCCAAAAATCATTCTGTGGAACTTTTGTTGTTTCCTATTAATAGTCTCCTGAGATCAACCTCTGCAAGTGAACCCTAGACCTGTAGCTTGAAATGATTGGGTTAAGATACATGAACGAATTGCAGGTGATAGATTTGCAAAAGCGACCAGAAACGCAAGGTAACCAGGTTCTCCGATTGAGATAAAGATGTACTTGTTCTTGCAAGGTCCGGTGCTTAATATCACGATTCTTTTCCCTTTTATAATAAATTTGGCATCTTCAGGCACCTGGAAGAACATCAGAAGCTGCACAATCCCCATCTCAATCTAAATGGCCCTGCAAGATGAAGCTTCTGACATCTAGTTGTGGGATGATTGAGTTTCGGGCTATTGGTAACAGTGGCTTGTGGCATGATGGTCTGATGCAAAATTTATGCTTCCCTAGATGCTTGGTCAATGATTAAGCACAAAAAGCAGATGCAACTCCCCTCAAGATTGCTTCTTTGTCGGATTTGGAGCTGAGCAGAAGCTTAGACACCAATGCTGAGCTTTTCTTGGAACGAGACAGGTACATGTGACAATTGCTTGTCAACGTTCAGATGCCCGTCCTGAGCATGAAAATCCTGCTTCCTTACTGATGTTACGTATATATAGAGTGACTTTGGTGGCGATCTTTTTTGTGGATGAGGGTTTTTCCCATTAGCATCATCTTTCTCTGGAAGACGTGAGACACTAACTCCACCTCCTGCAGAAACGCAGTGAAAAGAAGTCAGCAAGTGAGAAGAGGTACTATGAAGATAAGACTTATGTTACAGGTGATTGATGTTAGAACATCTGGGGCACCTCCATGGTTTATTGCCCCAGCAACTTACCTTATTTTTTATTGCAAAGTAGAAACAGATGCAGATTATTCGAGGATATCTCTCGTGTCTTGTAGGGCTGCAGCATTGTGTACGGCTCAATTGGGATACTGTTCATGCGATGGTCACATTTACTTGATGAGTTTGGCTTGCCATATCCTCTCTGTCTCTCTGTCTCTCTGTCTCTCTCTCTAGCTTGATCGGTGTCTTTGCAGTTGGGTCCACCATCGTGGTGGAGTTGTAGGTCGAAGAAATTAAGCGGGTGATTCCTCAGAGACTCTGGGTAATCACAGTCATTCATTCTTGTGTCATTTGGGTCGCTCTTTGTTGTTTCCCAGCACCTAAAGCAATTTTGGATTTTGTTGACGGCATATGGTTGACCTTGCTGCCTAATTACATTGGTACTGCAAGTGCAAAGCATGAAAGGGAAAGAGTGGCAAAAGAATTATGGTTGCTTGTCAATATGACCTTGGGCATCTGAAGTAATGTGATTCACCTGCTGGTGGAGGAGACTGGGAACAGAACCGAGTCAAGCGAAACACGTTTAAGCAATGGAACAAAAGGGCAGTGGTTTAGTGGCTGTGAAAAGGCAGGTTAAGGGCGAAAAGTGCACGACAGAGTAGAATTGGCACGAGGATGATATGAGGTATCGTGTGCAGTGACGAAGGTGAAGGCAGGTTATAAATTTTATACTAAGTTGGATCATTTTTGTCAAAATCATGCTGTCAGGGTGTTGAGTATATGCCATGGATTGATTCTTTTGCAGCTTGACATCATCGAGCTTATTATTTCAGGTTTTGGAAACTACCGGCAGCGAAGATTCCCATCCTAGTTGTTATATGGATCAACCAAATAAGTTTTGCTTGGTCAAACCCGAGGACGGGTGAATGGTGAATACCCAACAAGTAATCGGGACTGGAATGAATTGACGAACATCACGACGCCAGCGACCATTCCTAATGACTTGAAAGTGAACATTTGGGAATCTGGAAATGGAAGAACGGAAAGGATGCGACCCTTGAAATAGAAATGCTGATTTCACATGATGGATGGGAAGTGAATTAGGTTCCTCCTTATGTTTAAGCCGTGGCATTTTAAGTTTCAAACCTTGTCAGGAATGTACAATTTACAAGGCTTCTGCGAACAAAATAAGATTGAACAATTGGAACTCTATGAATGTGGCTGACTGTACTATGTGCGCCTCTCTTTGCCCTCCGGATGTTCATTCACCGTCCTCATCTAAGAACACAAAACCGGTTTGTAGGCTTTCTTACAAATCCGATCCAAGATCACGACAAAAGCCATGGCGAGCTCCGGGTCGAACCCAGGTTGCACTGCCAAGCAGAACACGTCGTCCTCGAGCAAGACCGTCGTGGTTGCTCTCTTCCTCGAGATCTTCGCTGCGATCTCCCCGTGGAGCTCCTGATGATGCAGTTTCGCCTCGTGAATGAGCCTTCGACCGTGAAAATCTGGCGCTTGACCGTGCTTCACACGCCCGCCCAAGAACACCTCGGCTTCCACTTTTCTGTTGTTGTGAAAGAGCAGTGAGCTCCTCCTCATGGAAAATACTCTCAAATTGGGAGTTTTCTTCCATAGTCGTTCTCTCCCTTGTAGGCGTGCCACTGGCATTGCATGCTCAGAACCTGTTGACAACACAGCACCAACATTAAGTTTCACTGAAGAAAATGGACAAAATTTCTCAGAGAAAATTGTGGTCTTTTGCAGATTTTTGTGTAGCTAGAGCCAATTAAATTCTCAAAACAATCTCGATTACTCCCTCTGGACAGCCTAGCAAAGTTCGAATCGGAAAGAACAATAACGTTAAGCATTAATTGGAGAATATATGTATATTATAATCCAGCAGTTACGTTCACAGCTCTTCTCTGAAAGCCTAGACTCCTTGGAAATATCGATTGTATAATCCGAACGATGGCTCGAACGAGAGAAACCGGGAATAGCATGAATCTACCTCCAGTTTCCCGTCGCTCTACTCGATCCAATATCTAAACGAAGGCGAAACTCAATTTATTCTAAAGCTATATTGTTGCATTGAAGCGAATATATGTTAGCATCAAAACTAAGTAGCTGCCTCACGAGGCATATGACGAAACATAGGAGAATCAAATCACCTTAGGTCTCAAAGTTAGAAGGGCATTCCCAACTCCATCCATGAGCACGAGCCCGCCGCCTCCGGACGCGCACTGACCTCTCCTCGAGTAGTTATCGACCCGGAAGACCAGCCTCCCCCGGTGATCGAAGACCGTGAACCCGTCGGTCCCTTGGAAGCTCATGCTCGATTTCTTCCACACGGTGAGGTTGCCGCCGCCGCCGGGGTCCCCATTCTTCTCCCGGCGCGACTGGTACTCGCACCGGCTCTCGTCGGGGTGAATCCTACACATGACTGCCTCACCAATGACGACAAACCCGCGTGGAGAGACCGAAAGGGAAGAAGAGGAACGGGGGGTTTGGGCTCTTGAAGGCGAGATCTGCGTTTCTTGTGTGAAGCATACGTTTTATAATTGCAGCTTTTGGGGGGTCGATAGGGGGTGCTTGCACAGAGAGAGAGGGAAAGTTCCTTGGTTTCGAGCTGTATCGCTCAGTGGCTAACACTACTCAATTACGTAGGACCCTCCTTTATGCCGCCATCAATGACGCTGTTGATTTTTTTTTTCAAAAAAATCAACCCATTTTCGTGGCCGTCTCCGGGAGCTGCACCACAGTTAGCTCTACGTACTTCAAGAACTAGCGTTGGATAAATGCCCTAATAACTCCATGATTTTACATAGAATGTGGGGGTGTATTAGCTCTCAAACTAGAGTTAAAATTCAATCATTTTCTTTTGGGGATAAGTATAGGAAATTTTATTTATTGGATTAATGCCATAAAAAAATTAAATTGGTATAATACCACAATTTGCTTTACGTACTTCGAGAGCTAGCGTTGGATAAATGCCCTAATAACTCCATGATTTTACATAGAATGTGGGGGTGTATTAGCTCTCAAACTAGAGTTAAAATTCAATCCTTTTCTTTCGGGGATAAAAGTATAGGAAACTTTATTTATTGGGTTAATACCATAAAAAAATGTTAAATTACTACAATTATAATAAATTTATCCCAAATTAATTTTTTGACTATCTTTAATTCCAAATCGATATATTTCTAACCAATTTATTATCTATTAGTTTCATTGAACCTGGGATTAATATGCATTTGTGATAAATGGAAGGTAAAACTCTAGCCTCTACATTTCCGTGTCATCTAATTGATGAATTTAACCGTAAAATTTAATAGAAATTAACGACGGAAAAATTTATTATAGGTATATAGGTTTCTACAATAAAAAAATTAAGTTGAAAATAAATTTATAATATGTATATCGATTTGAAGTTTTTTTATGATATCATTAACCCTTATTTATTTGCGTATAGTACCTAAAAAAACGATACTACAAGTTACACTCGCCCTTATTTATTTGTGTATAGTACCCCAAAAAAACAATACTACAAGCTACACTCGGCGACACTAACGAAAAAACAGAAGTTTTCGTACGCTGAATTATCCATGAAAATTGAAAATTGCACTAAAGCTGGAAGAGATAAAATTAAGAAATGAAAAGGGGAGTTTTAAAGAAAAAGCATGAGGGTGGGCATATATAAGAATGAGAGTTGTCTCATCTTTACAATACGTGGGGGAATTGTACTATACAAGTGTATAAAATCTTTAGAGATGATGAGGCAGAGAATTTGGTCCGGAATTAAGTGAAGTCATCATTTTGTCTTGGCTTCGAGTTCCAACATGGCCATGACTCATCTCCAACATCGTAAAAGGAAATCTCACCTTTTTTTTTTTTTTGGGGGGGGGTCTGCATAAACTTAAAGTCACGCTGACATCAAGCGAGAGTAGTTCCCCACCCTCCACGTGAAAATAATTTATATTTTATATCCTTAATTTTGGAAATCAATTTTTTCTTCTTCCATTTTTTTTTCAAAAGAAGAAAAAAAAACAAGTCTCTCTCTCTGTTTTTTTCCTCCTTTTATGTGGATGATTGGATTAGAAGCCGACATTGTCTACGAGGAAATAGCACAAGGGATGTGACAACGACCTAACATTTATTATTTCTTTTAAATCCTTTTTTGGGGGGATTAATTAATTAAATTAATTTTCATTTAGGGTTACCTTGGTCGCATCAACTTATCAAAAAGTTTAGTGGGGGAGAGTCCCAAGTTTCTAAAGTAACCCTCGATGGGCGTTGCCTCTTCGATGCACGAACCTAGGACGACTTTCTTAGTGACTCCAAAATGGCCGGTGTTATTACTTCCTTTTCCATTTCGAAACGTTTAAACAGTCAAGAAACGAGTTCATCGTTGGTCGTCGTACACGAACGTCCGAGAGACAGGTGAGCTATATGGACGTCAAGAATGGGATACTTTGAATGTCTATGGCGTCTTTCTTGGCTTTCGATATAATTCGCAGTTCTTAATTCTTAGGGTTTGTTTTCTTTTTCTATATATTTTTGAGGTTACCTATATAACATAATATAACGTTCCCATTTTACTAACCAACTTATTTACTCAAAAGAGTTGAATGCTTGATGATATGATCACATGATCTAGGAAAAAGCACCAAAAAATTCTTAAACCTATTACATTGGTACCAATTTAGTTCTAAGTTTTCATTGGACTAATTGATCATAAATCTTTTTACATTGATGTCAATTCAGTCAATTCGGCCAATTGCTTTGCCGGTGTCACGTACATTGCTGGTGATCGGACACTAACGTGCTAATTTTTAAATATTTTTTTGAATTTTTTCCTTTTTCTTTTCTTTTTCCTTTTCTTTCTTTCTTCCTCTTCCTCCTTCGGACCCAAGGCGGTGGCGGTGAGGGCCTTGAAGCCCTTGCCTGCCACCGCGGAGGTTGCGGCCACTCCCGACCCTCCGAGGTCAGGTTTGAGGTAGAAATTGTCGATTTGCGGCCGCCCGCTGGCCTTGCTAAGAGCAAAGCGTCCTCGCTAGCCTTGCCTGTGGCTGTGGGCGAGGCCAACCGGCCCTCGCTAGGCCTTGCCACGGCCATCGCTAAGATCTCCGCAGAAGCCTTGCCGGCGGCCTTTGGGAGAGGCTAGGGCGAGGGTCGCGACCCTCGCCCGGTGGCTAGCGAGGGCTTCGAGGCCCTCGCCCGGTGCCGGCGAGCCTCACCAAAGGCTCGCCAATCACCTATCCGGAATAGTCCAAGGAGGAAGAAGGAAGAAAAGAAAAGGAAAATTTAAAAAAATTTAAAAAAAAAATTTAAAAATTCCACGTTAGCGTTAGGGTCACCGTTGATGTCCACGTCAGTCTTTGGGAGAGTCAAAATTGACCTGGGATGCATTGAATTGGTATCGATGTAAAAAGGTTTAGGACTAAAATTACCGAATTGAAAAGTTTAGGATTGAATTGGTACCAGTTAACATATTTAAGACTTTTTTGAGTACTTTTCCCCATGATCTCATGTCATAATTCAAGGGATTGTTTAGTTGACAAATAAGAAGGATTATGTCCCAATATATCACGAAATCCCTAATTTCGACGTGGGTTGGATTGTTGCATTTGAACAAGAGAATTGGACTTTGTATCTCATTTGGAGAGCCGTACTGAACTACAGCTGTGCTTAACTGTGAAGTAATGTTACTTGTATGTGGCAACATCCTAGAATCTAGGTGGAGTAGTTTATTAAATCCAGCTGTGCAACCATGAGAATTAAGCAATTGTGGAGCGTAAATCGAACATCTTATTGGCTACCACACCCTTTTTTTTAAATTGAACCTACTGTGAGAAATTCATATCGAACTTTCGTTTCATATGTCATAGGAAAAGCTAACTTAAATATCATTTCACTTTTTTTTTTTTTTTTGGGGGAGAAACTCATAAGTGAGAACCTAAAAAAATTCAGCTGTGCTCAATTGCGAAGTAATGTTATTTGTATGTGGCAACATCCTAAAATCTAGGTGGAGTAGTTTATTAATCCAGCTGCGCAACCATGATAATTAAGCAATTGTGGAGCATATATCTAACATCTTTATTGGCTACCACACCCTTTTATTTTAAATTGAACCTACGAGAAATTCACCAACTTTCGCTTTGCATATGTCATAGGAAAGCTAACTTAAATACTTTCTATTTCACTTTTTTTTGGCCCGGGGGAGGGGGGGAGAAACTCATAAGTGAGAACCTAAAAAAAAATTCCCTATAAAATCTTGATGTTCTCGAAGGAATCTCTCCAAAGAACTTGTCAATGGAAGTTAGGTGTTCATATTCAAAGTCCTTGTGATCTTCCCCCCCATATATATTGTTTTTTCCCTGCCACTAATGTGCAACTTGGTCATCACGCGGGCTAAAATAAAACCCTTATAGGCCAAAGATTGATTGGCATTGGAATAAGGTCTCCTTTGTCCTCTTGTTCTCTAGCTCGATGTCGACATTCAGAAAACTCGCATGAAATCTCCCTTCAGAAAACTCGCATGAAATCTACCACGATCGCATCGGACATCCGGTCAAAATTGATCCTTCACTGCACAACACTTAAAAAATGCTCAGTCCGCGGAACTTAAAAAAACAAGAAGTTGGTCAATCAGTGCCGTTCAATGTGAACCAGGAAATGGCGCACTTACCAAATGAATTGTACCTACGTTAAGACAATATCCAAATTAATTAGGCATAAACCTAGTAACATATGGGGACGATTAGCTGGCATTTTCAACGAAATGGACACCCTGAGAAAGACCAAGAAAATGAGGGATTCGTTATCAATCGTAAAAATCTCAAATAAAGACTGAGTCAACCTATTTTTTCACACACCAAGAACCATCGTTCCTAAATAAGCGACCAAGCCGCTTATTAAGCCTAAATATGACCCGAACCCATCGGCCGCCAAAATATTCACCAAATGCATGAGCGTGTGACATTTCCGATGGCTGGAATATGGACAATTTTGTCCCAAAAAATTATGATGTAAATTAACAAACCCTAAAAACAAAACCCCCAAACTCTTCACATTCTTCTTCTTCCGCTCTTCATCTTTTACGTCTTTGTCCCCTCGTTTGGAGAACCCAAATTCTCTGTCGATGGAGCAAGATCCCCTGTCTCCCTGAGTTCCAAAGGTACATGCTCCTCCTCCTCCCCTTCCTCCTCTCTCAATTTGAACGAAACTGATCTCGGTTGAACATGAGTGTGAATTAAAGTATATGGTGAATCTAGTGAAAGATAATGAAGAATCGAGACTCTCGTGTTACACACAAGTGTCTCAATAGTGAAAAGGTGGCTTTACTCAAGATTTCTTTTTCGTTGGAAAGAAAATGAAGACAGAAAACAAAAGAAGAAGATGTGAAGAAACGAAGGTAGGTGTTTCTTGTTGTGTTTCAATTCGTGTTCTATTAACAGAAAATTTCTGTGTTCAAGCGAGAGTTTAAGCCATGGGTTTTAGGTTTGTTAATTTCTATCTATATTTTTTTTGACAAATTGCTCATATTCCGCCAATCGGAAATGTCACACTCGCTTTTACGAACATTTTCGTCAATTTTGCAAGTCCTTATTCGGCATCATAATAATTTCGGCCTTTTATTTTCAGAATAAATTGGCCACTTCGGAACCATTATTCAAAAAATAAAGCCACTTTCGAATTTATTTAAGTATTTTTCCTTATCAATTAAGATCAAAACAGGAAAAAAGAAAAAGAAAAAGAAAAAAAGGAGCAGGTGATGTGAATATTGCATACGTCCGAATCGAAAGAGCCTTTGGCTTCTTCTACAACAACCGTGTAATGTTCTAGTTTCCTAATTCCGATTTTTCTTGATATCCCATGTGACATTATATGCACAATTTGCAAGCAAAATCTTGGGGGTGGCGGTGCCGGTCCTAACGTGAGGTAATCTAGAAATCGAATGGGAGATTCTTGCGGAGATTCTTGCGATGACTAACGAGGGTGTTTACGTCTAATTATATGCAAAGAAAAACGACAGAAGTGGATGCTCGTGAAGTCGTGAGTAGACAGATTACATTATTGTTTGATGACATTCTTGTCTTTAATTCGTGGGCAATTCGTGGAGACGATGCTCTACGATGTCGTGCCAAGATCTTTACGAGTCAGCGCCAGCGATACCAGCCAGTTTGAAAGACAAGGCCGCGTGACTGACGCCTCCAATGGCGGTTACTATAAAAAATAAAGAGAGGAAAGTTCCCTTTTCTGTTTAAAAAAAAAAAAATTGGGTGAAAGAAGAAAGTCTTTTTAATTTCTCATTTAGTACATTCTTTGACATCGGGAGAATGATGCTGATCTTCACGTCTTGTGGAAGATTCTCCGAATTGACCTTCGAGTTTGGTTTGATCGCCGCAAGATTTCCGCCTCATGAATTGGATTCTTTCTAAAAGAGAAATAAAAAAATCATTTTCCTGTTGAAAAGAATGAAAAGAGAAGCTGATCTTTGCATCTCACGTTGAATTTGAGAATTTTAAGTTTAAAAACTGGAGATTGCTCGTTCAAATTAAGCTGCTCTAAGTTTGCCATTCGCATGTGTCGAAAATCTAGACTCAAACCGTTTATGAGGTTTACATGGTATTTCATGAGCTTCCAGACAGCCACGGGATTCCACTTTGGCATCTCTAAACTTTAAAAATTATCTAAATTGAAATTCCGGCGATAAATTGTGACTCTATGTTTCAATTTCCATTTTAAAATGTTTTTTCCCAAGAAAAATAAGAAGAATTGTCTCATTGGCAAGAGAGCTAACTGATTCACGCAATACTCGAACTATTGAAATGAAAAGTCACGAGACGTTGTCATATATTATTTAGTATTTATCTTAAGTTCATCAATAGTACATTTACACCAAATCTAGATAAAAGCTAAGGAATTGGATTGAACATTTTTAAATGGAGACATCACAACCTAACATTCATTTTTTTCTAGTTAATATCAACCACCCCGTCCTATATATATTAGTTTAGAATACAGTATGTAGACATAGAGACATAAAAAAAATGATATTCCTGAGTGCGCTTGGACGTCATTTCCTGGGCAAGGGATCAGCCTGGCTGACGCAAGAAACGGGAAAGAAGCGGACCATGTAGTAGTCCTTCTTGAACAGATTGAAGTCTAAGTACGTACTACGTATTATAGTTGCATGCACTTCGGTCCGTCGGATCCGGGTCAAGGTTGGCATTATAGGTTCCATCATGGAAATGACACGGCCCATGGACGAGCATGATCCAAAACTGTCCAAGATAGAGCCGTGTCTTGCACAAGAGCCAGCTCACGAGCTGCCCATGATCGATCCGTGGACGACCCTTGATCAATACACAGCTCGGCTCCAGGCACAATGTCGACAAAAGCCTATGACTGGCTCAATTCATTTGTGTCAGCGGCCCTGTCCTTACTTTTGACACACGCCCAAGATTTAGAGCCACGAGACTGCATGGCAACTTTTACGATAAATTTCTTTCTCTTTCTATTTTCTATTCTCACTTATGTAAAAACCCGTTTGGTAACTACACAAAATTTTACTCGTGTAAATGTAAAGTTAACAAAATGCGTTTGCAAAAATAGCTTTTTTTATATTTATTTATATTTATATTTTTTGCTCTGTGATCGTCATCACGCTGATCGCTGCTGGGCTGGGCTGCATCGCTAAGTTACTCCATGGTAAGGGCCGGTCGGCTGCAACGCTGGGCCAGCGGTTGGCCTTCGATTTACCCAGTGTTTGCGGTTGTCCCATGGAGGTGGCGACGGAATGGTCAAGCCGGTGGCGGTAACGGGCTTCTGCCTCCGGCGATCATGGGTGGGGCCAGAGTAAGGGGTCGGCTGACGCGAACGGGCGGGGCTGGCTGACGAAGCAATGGCGGCATGGGCGGGTGATGGCGGGCGACAATCAAGGGCTCAATGGCGGTCAAGAAGAGAAGAATAAAAGAAAAAAATTCACTTATTTTTTAAACTTGTTCCCAGAACAAGAAGAACTTTTTTTTACTTCTCATTTCTATTCCAAAACCATTTATTAACTTTTGTTCCTTTAACAAAAAACTAATCATTGCTATTAAATGCTTCTATTCTTTTTGTTTGTAGAATGTAAATCAGAAATTGGACAATGCCAAGCAGCCTGAGTGGCTTAATGTACAAACTTGTAATGATGATATATGTTCAAATACCACCGTTGGATTAGAGGGAGGATGAACAGCTGAGATGAGGACCAAACTTGTATAAATAAGGGACCTTCCTCCTTAGTGTGTTCAGATCGTTCATAAGCAATTACACTCGCCCCTTGTTCATACGATCCTTGTGTTCAAGTGTGTGTGCGTAGAAGGCTGACTTGGAATTGAAATCTTAAGGCCGCATGGGTGTGTGATCGTTCGGAATCGACCGACCTGTAATATAAACATGATGGATTTGGAAGATGAGATGTGTTTGGGCCGGGTTGGGTTTTTAGCCTCCTGCTAGCTGGGCCGGATGACAGGGCCCGTAGTGTCGTGGGCACATGAGATGGGCAGTTTCATGATACCGGGCTCAATTTTGGCCCGCGAGAGATGTATCCCGTCGCGATGACTTCGATTCCTCTCGTGATATTTCGAACCAAGACTGATCGAATTAGTGAGACGGTGGATGGATCGGAAGCAAATAGAGGCAGGTTACTCCTTCTTTTATCGCGATAAAAAGTGCTTTGCGGAAAATCATTGTTGAAATGGCAATGAATAGAAGAAGGGTCTAGGTCCCATGAAAATGTCAACACTTGCAATAATGAGGAGCTATAAAGCCTATGATTTCTATGCACATTGTGTACAGCCTCTATCAATTGAAGAAAAGAAAAAAGTAATGATATAGAAATTCTACATTGTGTACAGCCTCTATCAATTGAAGAAAAAGAAAAAGGAAAAGTAATGATATAGAAATTACACAAGACATGAATCACAAAGTGTCCCCCAAATTTCAGTATATACCCTCACAAAAAGACCAGGCAAAGATTCTAACAAAGTCGTTGACATCCTTTAGTATCAAGGGTCTGTATGTCTTTGATGACTTTAGACCAGACAGGTCACATCCAGCCCTTCCTGTCTCTTTGTTATCTTCTTGCAGGATACGTGCTTTGATGAGATGCTTTGAAACCAAAGACCAACCATTAATCTTTGATTTCGCCTTGGGCTCAGATAAGAGGCACAACAAAGGACCGCACCAGTTTTCTTATCAGAGCCTTTCTTTTCTTCTACTCTTGTCTAAAATCTCTCTGAAATCTTGTAGATGACTTTGCAGTCTCTCTTTCTCAACTTAGATGCATGACTCGACTTCACTTCATGCTAGGCCAGAATCACCTCCTCCTTTCTCTCCCAGTGACGTACTCTAGCCCCTGAACACGCTTCCCTTCATTTGCGAGAATATGTCTCTGATAGTTCCAGTCAAAACATCCAACAGCCTAAGCAATCCATCCAACAACTCCCCACAAAGTTTGCTGTGATCATCATGGAAGACAGCCTGTCAGAGTGAGGGGCAATCACAAATCATTGATGCTTCTGTGTACACAAGCCTTGAGACCTACTAAAGTTTGGGTACACAGATGAGGATGTTTCTTCTGATGATCTCAGCCTATCCAACTGATCCTTGACTATTGTAGTCAGCATGGCTCCTGGAAGGCAGGCTGATAGAATGGGAATGCGTGGCAAATTTAGAAATCTCAGCTGGGGAAGCCATTTCCTTTGACTCTCAGAAGATTGAAGCCTTTTCTGTTTTAGATGTGGATTTTTACTCTAGAGAGTTGTCTTCATACCACACCTCTTACCTAATACACGGTCACAAACATTATCGGTTTCTGATCTCAAGAAATGAGGATATTAAAGAATGCTCAATCATGTTCAGCTGGGCAGTGTGCCACCATGATTCCCAGACAAAGGATGACTATTGGATGGTCATATCATTTAGGCCTGGGTTTATGAGCATGTGGATCTGCGAATCCGCCGGCTTTAAATACTGATACGCATAGTGGTATGTTGATGTATCAACTCAAACCACATCCACGGTACAACTTCACATGCAAGTTACAACTTACTGTACGTGAGGCACCATCGATGCATTTCCCTCGATTCATTTAGTCTAGCGATTAACAGTGTATAGTGTGGAAATTCTCATCTATTAGTTTGTGGCTGAAAATGCACTCCAGATCCTCCTAAATTACCTCAATGTTTTGACTCCAGCACCTCAAAATGCTTTAATAAATTGCTCGCTCAATGGTTGACGTCTTTTGATTAAACTCAACGATTGTTTGCTTGCTCTAGCACTGAGTTAGAATATAGAGCCATGGCACAAGTGACGTGTGAATTAGTGTGGATTCAATAGATATTGACTGAGTTAGGCTTTAAAGCTTTAGTACCTATGACCCTGTAGTGTGATAAAAGAGCTGAAGTGCATATAGCTTCCAACCTTGTGTTCCGTGGAGAGAACAAAACGCATTGAGGTCGATTGTAATTTACTTGAGAGAAGTTACAGAGTGGATTGATTCTGCCCAATAATATTCAAACTAGTGAACAACTTGCAGACATTTTTACTAAACCTCTGGGTAATGGGAGTATAGATTATATTTGCAACAAGCTGGGCATGATTAATATCTATGCTCCAGCTTGAGGAGGTGTTAGAGTATAAGGGTAAAGTAATCTTTAGGAACTTTAGGGTTTATTTTATGTATATATTGAACATTATTGAATAATACAATATACTTTTCCTCTCACAGATAATAAGCTGAAGGCACCAATTAAATTTAAATTATGCCTCCCAATGTCTAATGCATCTGTTCATGCAAGAACCTGCCAAATTTGTGGTCCCATTTTTCTCTAGAAGCATCACATAGAAAGAAATGAGCAACCAAAAACGAAGAGGAAGAACTTGACTGGCCAAAGTCAAAATTACAAAATATCGGTTGTCTGTACGAACAAAACTGGCAGAAGACAGCCTACATCTAATCTAAGGTGGTTTCTTGCAAGCCATTTTCATATCACTGATGTGTGCAGATGACTGAGATTGGTTATATCAACCACTGCCTTCATCTTGCATTTCATAGTTCTGCAATGGCTTAAAAGTTAAGCAGATGAAGATTCGAATGTATGTGGCAGAGCTTCTGTGATGACTGACTGATTGAAACTATTAATTTAGATGCTACATAGAGGGAAAAGATGAAGGCTATTCTGGAAATATAGTTGGACTGCAGAAAAAGTAAATACTGATTGGTACAATAAGGGTGGACCAGTCGCCTTGAAGCTAATTAGAGCCCATCTCTGTGATCAATACTACAAAAAGTTGTAATTTAGATAATTTGTTGGAAAAGCTGAGTTGATAAAGACCATTTATTCATTGAGCTAATTTGCACAGATGTTAAAGATTCATTGATACATAAATCATAAAAATGAATTTTATTAGGAAAGCAATGAGCTGAAAATTGGAGAGAGAGAGAGAGAGAGTAATTTTGGTGAAATTTTTTGATTCACAATGTATCTATACAATTTACAGTGTGTAAGATGAAGATACAATATATAGACTAGCAAAATTTTTTAGGATGCCATACATGGGTTGGCACCAAGGAAAATATGACCCTAGCAGTTCATAATATTGAGAAGAGCTGCTCTTGTTTTGACAAGTCTCCTGAAAATGCCTTCCACATCCTCCTCAATTTCCTGAATGCTCGATTCCAATGCCTCCAGTCTCTTGGATACATTGTAAACTTGAGGATTAGCATCATTAGCAGATTTCAGAATGGTCAATTTATCATCCAAACCTTGGATTTTGTCGTACTCGCTTTCTCATCACACGATATGCGTTTAGGTGACAACATATTTGAGACTAAAGACCAACCGACAGGCTTTGATCTTTCCCTGGCACTGAAAGTAAATGCAACAGGGACTCCAAATACTGAAAAGCTGATTTCTTCAGCTTCTCTTAATATGCTGAAAGTGGCCTCAGGTTTTGAGTGTTTCCTAAAGTTGTTTTTCTTCTTCATCTTTATCACATGATCCAAAAGCTTTATGACCATTTTCTGCAATCTTTTCCTAGATCGGATGTATGTCTTGACTTCTCTCGCCTGCTCAGGATCTCTTCCTCTTCTTCTCCGGGATGATGACTCGAGTTCCTGGATGCATTCCTTCATTTGTGAAAAAACGTCTTTCACATTCCCACAAACATCCAATAGCTTCAGAGATCCATCCAATAATTCTTCCATAGAACTCCTACGGTGTTCATGTGAAAGAGCCTCCTGGGTTAGAGGCATCTGAAGCCAATCATCAATGCAGTCGTACAGATCTTTTAGGCCTCCTAACGTTCGGGGTGCTGATGAGGCCAGAGATGAGGAAGTTGCATCTGATGATTTTAGCCTCTGCAACTGCTCTTCGACAGCAGTTGCTAGAGGGTGACTTGTGGAAGGCAAGCTGATTGAGCGTGAGTGACCTGTGGTTTTAGATATCTCAAGTGAAGCAGCCATATTTTTTTCCTTTGAGGTTCTGTTTGACAGAAGGAAGCTTTTCTCTGTTGTTTATTCAAACTTTGCTACAGAAGCTGTTCAAACCAAACCCTTCAACCTAGTATATATATAAGAGCAAGAGGACATTGACAAATCTGTATTCTTCCAAGCTCATAATTGTTGTCATGTGATGGATCGTCCAACTTAGCAGAAATTGCCTCCCGTGCTTTCTGAATTATAGGAAACTGGAATCTTTAACAACAGTGAACCATCTTAATTTATTGTTACAAACAGGTGGTTTGCCAACATAATTCCCAGGCAAGCGGATCAAGGTTAGGTGCCTGTAACTTGTAGGTCTGAACTTGAGCATGTGGAAATTATTTAACTCTCTGCGTGCTAATGCTGCTAGGGACATAAGGAATCATGACAGCTCAGACCTTATGTCATTCAAGTCCTTTTTATCAAGTAATGACCACAATTTATGAAAAATAAGTTTGTTTGCCGTTGTGCACGAGTGGTCGTTGGCTGACTTCCAGATCAGCTAACCAATGCTACTATAGAGAAATAAGTTAACTTTTAGGCCACTTAAATATTTAGATCCAGAAAAAATATGATCTGCATCAGCAATAGCCATGACAGTTCAGAGAATTGTTCAGATTTTTGTAGCGAACCCTACCTGGCATACTCATCAAAGGTGGCATTGATGTTTGGGAGAGATCAATCAAGATCCGTCTGTTGGGCTGTGAGTCAACATAAAATGATCAGAAATTTAGTAAACAACGTGCACAGGTGGTATGCCACCGTGTTTATAAGAAAAATGGACACCAAAGATCACGCATTGCCCAATATTGATGTGGAACCCAAGGGTTAGAAATTGTTCATGTAATAATATAGCTATCTAATAGTCAAGTCCTTCTGAGCTTCCATTAGCTGTCATGTGACAGATCAGTCGACAACCTCCCGACAATTTTTCCTGTAGGTTTTATATTGATTAAGAAAACCTAGTCCGTATGAAATGTATCTAAAAAGTTTTTGACAATGTGCAAGCGTGCAATGCCACGACGATTCTCAGAGAAGAGGATGACAATACTTCATGCATCATTTAATGCTAAAGTTGAGCGTGTGGGCTGTAACAACATCTATAGACTAATGTAGCAAGGTGACTGGTGGAATCTTTACCGTTACGGCTTAAATATGTGTGACTATCTTGAAGATATCCCTTTGCCTCAGTTAAATAAAAGAGGTTGACTATTGGTTGAGATTCTTCTAATCAATGACATGAAATAGCCAGACAACTCCAAAAGGCATGCATATAATGGAGTCATGGGTTTGCCCGAGTGGCTTGCCCTGTCTTTCGGACCAACACGAAGTCCACTATAAATAAAAACTTGGTCAACAGAAGCTTTTAAGACATTTAGTTTTACAGATCTAACCAAATGATCCATAGGAACTGCCATGCAGAGAGAGAGGGAGAGGGAGAGGGAGAGGGAGAGGGAGAGAGATTTAGTTTTACAGATCTAACCAAATGATCCATTGGAACCGCAATTGGGGGGAGAGAGAGAGAGAGAGAGAGAGATGCTTCACAGTTGACTTGTCATTATACGACTAGAAAACCAACGTTAGATATAAGGGTAGGAGGGAAGGATTGGTCAAATCTATCAAAGTTGCTTAATTGACTAAGAGCCGACAAGAAATGGAAACCAAAGTGATAAAATTTTGTTCGCATATCTGTAAGATTAATAGAATACAATTGCAAAGCATGGTAAATTTGTTCTGGAAAGTGGGTCACTTTTTGGGTGCTTCCATTTTGAAAGATTCCTGAACCACGAACAGAGAGCAAGAATCCATACAAACTACTACTTAATGAAAATCTGAGATTTCTTTTGCAAATGATATCCTTTTGAAATGGATATTGAATTTGATTTGAAAATATGAGGGGGGAAAAGGATATCATTCGCAAAATAAGATGAGAGCATGTGTCTGAATATATGGCGAGAATTTGGCTGGAGTTAATGCGAGGAATAGTGAAATGTTAATCAAATTATCCGGACGGATATTGTGAAGACTGTAAGATAAGGGGGCAAATTGTCACAATCCCAAACACCGAGGTGAGATGATGTAATCCCATCTGCGCTAGGATATGAATGAGCGATCAAAACTTGGCCTTCTCTTATACTTTGACTGTGGAATGGAATGATTCAGCTGATGAATCTAGTAATCGAACTTGAGGCCACGCTTGCCGAGGAGGAACCTGATAGCTGGAGAGTCTCAGATTGTGATTACAAGGGAAAAATATGGCAGATGTATGGAATGTAAAAGAAAATGACTGAAATTCAGGGAGCATATCTTGTCAAAACAGAAATACTAATATATGTACTAAGGTAAATGCATCAAGAGTGAACACCTGGAACAGAGAGTTTGCGTTGAGGAAATGTTAAATTGTCAAACATCAGATCAAAAAGCTGATTAGAGGAGTCTTCCTACATGAAATAGAAGTAGATCTATCATTCATCGGGCTTGAGTGCTTGAGTTCGATTACCATGGATATATGTAATTAATGTTGACACTCTAATTTTGAAATGCGATGAGCGAGAGATGGGCAAAGTCATTTGGTACGCAAGCGTTTGTCTATTTACATCTTGTAATGATACATTAATGCATAGTACATTTTACATAATCTTTTCTTGATTGGTTAGGCACCAAGTAGAGAAAGATCCTAATGATTGAGAATATTGAGAAGAGAAGCTCTTGTCTTCACTAAATGCCTATATAGGCATTCTAAATCCTCGTCGATGTCCCGAATTGTTGACTCGAATGCCTCCAGTTGCTTTAGTACTCGAGGGTTCATGTCTTCAGCAGACTTTAGAACAGAGAGGTCAACATACAAGCCTTCGATATTGTTGTCGTTTACATTCTCTTCGCAGGAAATGCGTTTGGACGAGACAAGCTTGGATACCAAAGACCAGCCATTGATCTTTGATTTCGTCTTTGGCCCAGATAAGAGACGCAACAAGGACTCAAACACCGAAAGGCTGACATCTTCAGCTTCTCTTATCATGCCAAGAGCAGTTTCTTTGTTGGAGTCTTTGTTTTTCTTCTCCGCTCTCTTCAAATTCTCCAAAATCCTGGAGATGACTTTCTGCAGTCTCTTCTTAGATTTGATGTACGACTCCACTTCACTTGCCAGGCCACGATCACCTCCTCTCTTCTCCTCAGTGACGACTCTAGCTCCTGAATGGATTCCTTCATTTGCGAGAACACTTCTCTGGTAGTTCCGCAAAATCCAACAGCCTAATCGATCCATCCAACAATAGCTCGATGCATTTGCTGTGATAATCACGGAAGATGGCCTGTTGAGTGAGGGGCAACTGAAGCAAATCATTGATGCTTTCGTACAAGTCTTTGAGGTCGCCTAAATTTTGGCACCCAGATGAGGATGTTGCTTCTGATGATCTCAGCCTATCCAACTGATCCTCGACTGATGTAGTGAGAGGGTGGCCCTGGAAGGCAGGCTGATAGATCGGGAATGCCCAATAAATTTAGAAATCTCAACAGAGGAAGCCATTTTCTTTTTTAACTCAAAAGACAGAAGCCTTTCACCGTCTTAGATGTGGATTTGGCTCCGAGAGAAGTGTGTTCATGCCACACCTCTTACCCTGGTATATATATAACTGCTGGATGCATTTGACTGTCCAACTCTTCGATGCTCAAATTCGCTGTCATTTGATTGGTCCTCCACTTCCCCGACAATGTTATCTGTTTCAGATCTTAAGGAAATTTAGAATATTAAACAAAGATCAATCATGTGTATTTGGGCTGTGCGCAACCATGATTCCCAGACAAAAGGACAATTATTAGACAGTCATCTAATTTAAGCCTGAGTTTATGAGCACGCAGAATATGTGAATAAACATCAATAAGGCTTTAAATATTGATACACACAGGTAATATGCCACCGAGAATCCAGACAAAAGGATGAAATGGTTCTATCGTTTGTGTTCAAAATTGCGCATGTGTAGAACACTCTAAGATCAGTGTGCTGATGCAGCTGGAGACATGTGGAATCTTGACAGCACTGAGCTTATAGTTTTTAACTTGTATTATTTGTACAATCCCGGCATTTTATGTGAACAAGAGATGTATATTAAGTTACTACATGCATGTGTCACGGGCCGAGAGTTTCCTTAGCCTCGGAAACGACCCGCGGGCGCCTAGCGAGCGGAATTCGCCAGGCCAGCCCTTTCTTTAGCTGTTCCACAAACGATACGGTGAATGATTCTTCGTGCGAGATCCTACCACGCCCAGCTTTACTCGGGCGTCTAGTCCATCGAGTAAGGCAGCAGTTCTCTTTAGGGACGACAACCGGTTTCGGCTTTGTCATGGCCTCGTCGGGAGAGCGGCATCGCTCTCGACCCGCTTGTGCACGGGAGGCCTACCCCCGTTTTCAGAGCTCCTAAGTGATGTAATCCTTCTATCCTAGAACTCCTAGCACCAACCGTCCCGACGCCACTCCACCGACTCAGCCAAGTGTTCTACCATTCTCGCCTCATAATCTTCACCCGAGATAACCCCAAGCGCCACTCACAGTGTTACGAGTACGGGAGGATTCACGGACCGTGACATTCTCCCCACTCATTTCGCAACGCCCTCGTTGCGATCTTTGCTCGTCGCTTCCTTGCGTAAATTAACCATTGATGTGCCACTTTTAGGAATTCACATCGAACGGTCACGCTCGCCCAACAAAACAGGTCTTGCTCCATTGGTGGCCTCTTTTGATCTCAGCCGCTCGGCCCTTTAGTCACCTGCGCTTTTGGCAAGTGTGGCATTTTTCGCCAACCGCATCTTTTGGCAGCACCAGTCCAGCCTAATCAGCATCTTGACCCCCAGCAGACCAATGGAGGTTCTCTTCTTGTTGAAAACGTGACAGTAGATCTCTTCTTCGAATTCACCGATCGATCCAGGAACGTTATCCCCATTCAGCAAGGGTTCGGTTCTTCTCTAACTCGCATTCCGCTCGACGAGAAGCCGACTCGCCCTAGCACCCATCCACCAGGACTTATCTGCTTGACCCGCACTTGAGCGAGGAGTCCACCTCCGACTTGCTCACTCGCTTCGGAGGGATTCCGCTCGATACCACTTGTCACGGGCCGAGAGTTTCCTTGGCCTCGGAAACGACCCACGGGCGCCTAGCGAGCGGAATTCGCCAGGCCAGCCCTTTCTTTAGCTATTCCATGAACAATACGGTGAATGATTCTTCGTGCGAGATCCTACTACGCCCAGCTTCGCTTGGGCGTCTGGTCCATCGAGTAAGGCAGCGCTCTCTTTAGGGACGACAACTGGTTTCGGCCGCCATGGCCTCATCAGGAGAGCGACATCAGCTCCCGACCAATTTGTGCACGGGAGGCCTACCCCATTTTCAGAGCTCCTAAGTGATGTAATCCTTCTATCCTAGAACTCCTAGCACCAACCGTCCTGACGCCACTCCCACGGACCAGTTGTGTTCTACCATTCTGCCTCATAATCGTCACCAGATAACCCCAAGCGCCACTCACAAGTGTTACGAGTACGGGAGGATTCACGGACCGTGACACATGTGCATGAGCCATTTCTTGCTAACCATGTTCATATCACTAATGTGTACTGATGACTGAGATCGGTCATGTCAACCAGTGCCTTCATCTTGCATTTCAAAGTTATGCAATGGATTACAACTTAAGTGGAGGAAGATTCGGAAATATCTACTAGATGATGTATATGGCAGAGAGCTTTTGTGATAACTTGACAGATTGATACTCTCTTGAAAGTAGTAAGTTATTAACTGTTAGCTGCTACGTAGAGGGAAAAGATGATGGTTATTCTGGAAATATTGTTGGACTGTGAAAAGCAAGTACTGGTTGGTACAATAAGGACAGACTAGTCGCCTTGAAGCTAATTAGAGCCAGTCTTCATTATCAATAACGCAAAGAGTTGTAATTCGGGTTATATGTTGGAAAAGTTAAGTTAATAAAGACCATTTATTCATTGAGCTAATTGTACAGATGTTAAAGATTCATTAATACATAAATAATTTTAGAGCCAGTCTTCATTATCAGTAATGCAAAGAGTTGTAATTAAGATAATTTGTTGGAAAATTTGAGTTGATAAAGACCATCTATTCATTGAGCTAATTGTACAGATGTTAAAGATTCATTAATACATAAATAATAGAGAGAGAGAGAGAGTAATTCAGATAATTTGTTGGAAAAGTTGAGTTGATAAAGACCATCTATTCATTGAGCTAATTGTACAGATGTTAAAGATTCATTAATATATAAATAATTTTTCTTATCCCTTTTGATCTCCTAAAAATTAATTTTATCAGTAAAGCAACAAGCAGAAATTTTTTTGTGAGAGACACAGAGAGAGAGAGAGGGAGAGAGAGAGAGAGAGAGAGAGAGAGAGAGAGAGAGAGAGAGAGTAATTTTGGTGATCTTTTTTAATTCACAATGTATCTATACAATTTGCAGTGTATACGGTGAAGATACAATATACAGACTGGCAAAGTTTTTTAGGATGCCATGCATGGGTTGGCACCAGAAAATATGACACTAGCAGATGATTATATTAAGAAGAGCTGCTCTTGTTTTGACTAGTCTTCTACATATGCATTCCATGTCCTCCTCAATTTCCCAACTGCTCGATTCCAATGCCTCTAGTCTCTTAAAAACATTGTAAACTTGAGGATTAGCATCTTTAGCAGATTTCAGAATGGTCAATTCGACATCGAAGCCTTGGATTTGGTTGTATTCTGCTTTCTCATCACATGATACGCGTTTAGGTGACAACATATTTGAGACTAAAGCCCAACTGATAGGCTTCGGTCTTTCCCTTGGCCCTGATAGGACATGCAACAGGGACTCATACTGAAAAATTGATTTCTTCAGTTTCTCTTAATATGCTGAGAGTAGCCTCAGGTTTTGAGTGTTTTCTCAGGTCATTTTTCCTCTCCATCTTCCTCACGTGATCCAAAAGCTTTGTGACCATTTTCCGCAATCTTTTCCTAACTTTGATGTATCTCTCGACTTCACTCGCCTGTTCAGGATCTCTTCCTCTCCTTGTCTGGGTTGATGACTTGAGTTCCTGGATGCATTCCTTCATCTGTGAAAAAACGTCTTTCATGTTCCCACAAACATCCAATAGCTTCAGAGATCCATCCAATAACTCTTCCGTAGTACTCCAATGGTGTTCATGGGAAAGAGCCTGCTGGATTAGAGGCATCTGAAGCCAATCATCAATGCAGTCGTACAGATCTTTGAGGCCTCTTAACTTTCGAGGTGCTGATAAGGCCGGAGATGAGGAAGTTGCATTCGATGATCTTGGCATCTGCAACCGCTCTTCGACAGCTGTTGCTATAGGGTGACTTGTGGAGGGCAAGCTGATTGAGCGTGAGTGGCCTGTGGTTTTAGAAATCTCAAGTGAATCAGCCATTTTTTGTTTCTGAGGTTCTGTTTGATAGAAGGAAGCTTTTCTCTGTTATCAGACTCTGCTGCAGAAGCTGGTCAAACCAAACCCTTCAACCTATTATATATACAAGGGCGAGGACATTGACAAATCTGTATTGTTCCAAGCTCATTTTTTTTGTCATGTGATGGATCGTCCAACTAAGCAGAAATTGCCTCCTGTGTTTTCCGAATTATAGGAAAACTGGAATCTTTAACAAAAGTGAACCAGCTTAATGTATTGATACAAACAGGTGGTATGCCAACATAACTCCCAGGCAAGCGGATCAAGATTAGGTGGTTGTAACTTCTAGGTCTGAACTTGAGCATGCTGAAATTATTTAACTCTCGGTGTGCTAATGCTGCTAGGGACATGAGGATCTTGACAGCTCCAACCTTATATCATTCAAATCCTTTTTATCAAGTAATGACCACAATTTATGAAAAATGAGTTTGTTTGCCATTGTGCACGAGTGGTTTGTTGGCTGACTTCCAGACCAGCTAACCAATGCTGCTATAGAGAAATAAATTAACATTTAGTTCCAGAAGTCATACGATCTGCATCAGGAATAGCCATGACAGCTCAGAGTATTGTTCAGCTATTCGTAGTGAATCTACCTGGCACACTCATCAAATGTGCATTGATGTTTGGGAGAGATCAATCACGATCCGTCTGTCGGGCTGTGAATCAATATGAAATGATCAGAAATGTAGTAAACAATGCGCACGGTTGGTATGCCACCATGACTAAAAAAAGAAGGATGCCAATTAGATCACGCATTGCTCAATACTGATGTGGAACCCGAGGCTTAGGAAAATGTTTATGTAATAAAATAGCCGTATAAGAGTCGAGTCCTTCTGAGCTTCCATTAGCTGTCATGTCACAGATGGTTGACAACCTCCGGACAATGTTTCCTTTAGGTTTTATATCGATCAAGAAAACCTATTACATATGAAATGTATCTAAAAAGTTTTTGACAATGTGCAGGCATGCAATGCCACGGCGATTGTCAGAGAAGAGGAAGACAATTACTTCATGCATCATTTAATGCTAAAATTGAGTGCGCGGGCTTTAACAACATCAATAGACTAATGTAGCAAGGTGACTGATGGAATCTTTGCAGTTACAGCTTAAGTTTGTGTGACTATCTTGAAGGTATCCCTTTGCCTCAGTTAAATGAAAGAGGTTGACTAGTGGTTGAGATTCTTCTGATCAATGACATGAAATAGCCAGACAACTCAAAAAGGCATGCATATAATGGAGTCGTGGGTTTGCACGGGTGGCTTGCCCTGTCTTTTGGACCAACAGCGCAGTCCACTGTAAATAAAAACTTGGTCAACAGAAGCTTTTAAGACATTTAGTTTTACAGATCTAACCAAATGATCCATAGGAACTGCCATGCAGAGAGAGAGAAGAGAGAGAGAGAGAGATATTTAGTTTTACAGATCTAACCAAATGATCCATTGCAACTGCAGTTGGTGTAACATCCCGGGTCCCACTCTGTAATATTGTCTACTTTGGGTCACTCGCTCTGGCGCGGACGAACCGCCATCCCAGCCACGGGAGATCTAACCAAATGATCCATTGTAACTGCGTACCCACTGTGTAATATTGTCTGCTTTGGGTCACTCGCTCTGGCGCGGACGAACCGCCATCTTAGCCACTGCTTTGGGTCACTCGCTCTAGCGCGGACGAACCGCCATCCCAGCCACGGGAGATCTAACCAAATGATCCATTGCAACTGCGTACCCACTGTGTAATATTGTCTGCTTTGGGTCACTCGCTGCGCGCGGACGAACCGCCATCCCGCCACGGGAGATCTAACCAAATGATCCGCGGACGAACCGCCATCCCGGCCACGGAGATCTAACCAAATGATCCATTGCAACTGCGCCATCTTAGCCACCGCTTTGGGTCACTCGCTCTAGCGCGACGAACCGCCATCCCAGCCACGGGAGATCTAACCAAATGATCCATTGCAACTGCGCACCCACCGCGTGTATTGTCGCTTTGGGTCACTCGCTCGGCGCGGAC
Organism: Eucalyptus cladocalyx; assembly: GCA_017140615.1. NCBI lineage: Eukaryota > Viridiplantae > Streptophyta > Magnoliopsida > Myrtales > Myrtaceae > Eucalyptus > Eucalyptus cladocalyx. The sequence goes on from CM029521.1 coordinate 16,966,044, forward strand.
GAACCGCCATCCCAGCCACGGGAGATCTAACCAAATGATCCGCGGACGAACCGCCATCCCAGCCACGGAGATCTAACCAAATGATCCATTGCAACTGCGCCATCTTAGCCACTGCTTTGGGTCACTCGCTCTAGCGCGGACGAACCGCCATCCCAGCCACGGGAGATCTAACCAAATGATCCATTGCAACTGCGTACCCACTGTGTAATATTGTCTGCTTTAGGTCACTGGCTCTGGCGCGGACGAACCGCCATCCCAGCCACGGGAGATCTAACCAAATGATCCGCGGACGAACCGCCATCCCAGCCACGGGAGATCTAACCAAATGATCCATTGCAACTGCGCGTTACACAGGTTAGAGGGACCGAGAGACCCAAGTCTTATAAGCTAACCAAGACCTCCCTCCCTAGGCGATGTGGGACAAGAGAGGAGGTTGTCACACTCTCCACCTCTTAACAGAATAACGTCCTCGCTATGGCCTCACGGGCATAGAACAGCCAAGCCTTATAAGCTAATCAAGACCTCCCTCCCTAGGCGATGTGGGACAAGAGAGGAGGTTGTCACGGTTGGTTGGGGGGGGGAGATGCTTCACAGTTGACTTGTCAGTATGTGATTAGAAAACCAAGGTTAGACATAAGGGTAGGAAGGAAAGATTGGTCAGATCTGCCAAAGTTGCTTAATTGGCTAAGAGCAGACAAGAAATGGAAGCCAGAGTGATAAAATCATGTTCACATTTCTGTAGGATTCAAATACATCTGCAAAGCATGGTAATTTTATTCTAAAGAGTGGGTCGCTTTTTGGGTGCTTCCAATTTGAAAGGTTCGTGAACTGTGAACAGGGTGCAAAAATCTATACAGAACTACTACTTAAAATCTGAGATTTCTTTTGCAAATGATATCCTATTGAAATGGATATAGAATTCAATTTGAAAAATGAGGGGTTAAAAGGATATTGTTCACAAACACCTGGAACAGAAAATGTGTTGTGGAGATGTTAAATTGTCAAATGTCAGATTAAAAAGCTGATTAGAGGAGTCTTCCTTCGAGAAATAGAAGTGGCTCTATCATTCATCGGTTTAAATGCTTGAATTCGAATACAGTCGATATATGTAATTAGTGTTGACACTCTAATTTTGAAACCCAATGAGCGAGAGATGGGGAAAGGCATTTGGTATGCAAGTTTTTCTGTCTATTTACATCTTGTAATGATACATTGTTACACTGTACATTCTACAAAATCTTTTTCCTTGACTGGATAGGCACAAAGTAGAGAAAGATCCTAATGATTGAGATTATTGAGAAGAGAAGCTCTTGTCTTCACTAAATGCCTATATAGGCATTCCAAATCCTCCTCGATGTCCTGAATTGTTGACTCGGATGCCTCCAGTTGCTTTAGTACTCGAGGGGTCATGTCTTCAACAGACTTCAGAACAGAGAGGTCAACATACAAGCCTTCGATATTGTTGTTATTTACATTCTCTTCGCAGGAAATGCGTTTGGATGAGACAAGCTTAGAAACCAAAGACCAACCGTTGATCTTTGATTTCGCCTTTGGCCCAGATAAGAGACATAATAAAGACTCAAACACCGAGAGGCTGATATCTTCAGCTTCTTCTATCATGCTAGGAGCAGTTTCTTTGTTGGAGTTTTTCTTTTTCTTCTCCACTCTCTTCAAATTCTCTGAAATCTTGGAGATGACTTTCTGCAGTCTCTTCTTTGATTTGATGTATGACTCCACTTCACTTGCTGGGCCACAATCAACTCCTCTCTTTCTCCTAAGTGAGGACTCTAGCTCCTGAACGCATTCCTTCATTTGTGAGAACACTTCTCTGATAGTTCCGCAAAAATCCAACAGCCTAATCGATCCATCCAACAATGGCTCGATGCATTTGCTGTGATAATCATGGGAGATGGCCTGTTGAGCAAGGGGCAACTGAAGCAAATCATTGATGCTTTCATACAAGTCTTTGAGGCCCCCTAAACTTTTGCACACAGATGAGGATGTTGCTTCTGATGATCTCAGCCTCTCCAACTGATCTTTGACTGATGTAGTGAGAGGGTGGCTCCTGGAAGGCAGGCTGATAGACCGGGAATGCCCAATAAATTTAGAAATCTCAACAGAGGAAGCCATTTTCTTTTGAATCGCAAAAGATAGAAGCCTTTCACTGTCTTAGACGTGGATTTGGCTCTGAGAAAAGTGTGTTCATGTCACACCGGTATATATACAATTGCTGGAGGCATTTGACAGTTCAGCTCTTCCAGGCTCAAATTTGCTGTTATTAGATTGGCCTCCCACTTCCCCAACAATGTTATCTGTTTCCGATCTCATGCTAAGTTAGAATATTAAACAAAGATCAATCATGTGTAGATGCGCAGTATGCTACCATGATTCCCAGACAAAAGGATGACTATTATATAATTTAAGCCTGAGTCTATGAGCATGTGGGAGATGTGAATAAACATCAACATGACTTTAAATATTGATACACACAAGGGGGTATGCCACCATGAATCCCAGACAAGAGGATGAAATGGTTCTATCGTTTGTGTTTGAACTTGAGCATGTGTAGAACACTATAAGATCAGGGTGCTGATGCTGTTGGAGACATGTGGAATCTTGACAGCACTGAGCTTATAGTATTTAAGTTGTATTATTTGTGCAATCTCTGCATTTTACGTGAACAGGAGGTATATATTAAGTTACTTCATGCATGTGCATAAGCCATTTCTTGCTATCCATGTTCATATCACTGCTGTGGTGCAGTCAATCAAACACTTCCTTCATCTTGCATTTCAAAGTTCTGTGATGGCTTAAAAGTTATTGGGAGGAAGATTCGGAAATATTTCCTAGATGATGTATATGGCAGGGGGCTTCTGTGATAACTTGACAGATTGATACTGTCTTGAAACTATTAACTGTTAGCTGCTCCATATAGGGAAAAGATGATGGCTATGCTAAAGATATTGTTGGACTGCGAAAAGTAAATACTGATTAGTACAATAAGGAAAGACCAGTTGCCTTGAAGCTAATTAGAGCCCATCTATGTTATCAATAATGCAAAGAGTTGTAATTCGGATTATTGGTTGGAAAGGCTAGTCGATAAACACCATTTATTCATTGAGCTAATTCACAGATGTTAAAGATTCATTAATACATAAATGGTTTTTCTTAACCTTTTTGATCTACTAAAGATTAATTTTATTAGTAAAGCAATAAGCAGAAAATTGTGAGAGAGTGTAATTTCAGCGAACTATTTTGATTCACTATGTATTTATACAAAACAGTGTTTACGGTGAAGGTACAATTTACAGACTAGCAAAATCGTTTAGGATTGCCATGCATGGGTTGGCAACAAGGAAAAATATGACACTAGCAGTTGATTATACTGAGAAGCGCTGCTCTTGTTTTGACAAGTCTCCTGAATACACATTCCACGCCCTCCTCGATTTCACCAATGCTCATTTCCAACGCCTCCAGTCTCTTTGATACATTGTAAACTTGAGGATTAGCATCTTTAGCAGATTTCAAAATGGTCAATTCAACATCGAAGCCTTGGATTTTTTCGTATTCCGCTTTCTCATCACATAATACGCGTTTAATTGACAAGACCAACTGATAGGCTTCGATCTTTCCCTTGGCCCTGATAGCACATGCAACGGGGACTCAAATACTGAAAGACTGATTTCTTCAGCTTCTCTTAATATGCTAAGAGTAGCCTCAGGTTTCGAGTGTTTTCTCAGGTCGTTTTTCCTCTCCATCTTCCTCACATGATCCAAAAGCTTTGTGACCATTTTCGCAATCTTTTCCTAGATTTGATGTATGTCTCGACTTCACTCGCCTGTTCAGGATCTCTTCTTCTCTTTCTCCGGGATGATGACTCGAGTTCCTGGATGCATTCCTTCATCTGTGAAAAAACATCTTTCACTTTCCTACAAACATCCAATAACTTCAGAGATCCATCCAATAACTCCTCCATTGAACTCCTATAGTTTTCATGGGGAAGAGCCTTCTGGGTTAGAGGCATCTGAAGCCGATCATCAATGCAGTCATACAGATCTTTGAGGCCTCCTAACTTTCGTGGTGCTGATGAGGCCAGAGATGAGGAAGTTGCATCCAATGATCTCAGCTTCTGCAACTGCTCTTCGACAGCTGTTGCTAGAGAGTGACTTGTGGAGGGCAAGCTGATTGAGCGTGAGTGGCCTGTGGTTTTAGAAATCTCAAGTGAATCAGCCATTTTTTTTTTTCTGAGGTTCTGTTTGATAGAAGGAAGCTTTTCTCTGTTATCAGACTCTGCTGTAGAAGTTGGTCAAACCAAACCCTTCAACCTAGTATATATACAAGGGCAAGAGGACATTGACAAATCCGTATTGTTCCAAGCTCATTTCATTGTCATGTGACGGATCGTCCAACTAAGCAGCAATTGCCTCCCGTGCTTTCTACTCATTCTCTGGCAGTGGACTGGACACAAAAAAAGAAAGAAGAAAAGGGCCATGATGATGATCCTATCTTCATTTTCGCCCTGCCCCGATAATGCGCTCTTTGGCACGACTCTTTCTATTTTTGCGGTGGCATTTGAGTTGTCTCCCCTACTTTCAATCGACACACTTGACGCAGATAGCTCCGGTGGCCCCGGCTTTTGCCTCTATCAGGCAGCGACTGCCTGGGAGACTTTACCCAAGAAATGGTTAAAAAAAAATGGAAAGATTGGAACATGGGAATAGATCTGATACCAATACGGACTACCCATTTCAATTGTTGTGCTTTCAAGGCGTTAATGCTGTATAAGAGCAACTTTCAATACTCACCTAGATGGACGACCAGTCAACCTTGATTCCCTTAGCAGTGGCATTGTGAAAATGGAAAAAAGGAGCTCCAGTACTTTTTGCCATCTTTGAGGGGTAATTCATGAAGGGAGATCTGATGTAAGAACATTTTCCTGGTCAACTGGAATCTTTAACAAAAGTGAACCAGCTTAATGTACTGATAAAAACAGGTAGTATGCCACCATAACTGTCAGGCAAGCAAATCAAGATTAGCTGGTTGTAACTTACAGGTCTAAACTTGAGCATGCGGAAATTATTTAACCCCTGGTGTGCTAATGCTGCTAGGGACTTGAGGAATCTTGACAGCTCTGACCATCATTCAAGTTCTTTTTATCAAGTAATGACCACATTTTAAGAATAATAAGTTTGTTTGCTGTTGTGCACGAGTGGTTTGTGGGCTGACTTCCAGACCAGCTAACCAATGCTGCTATAGAGAAATAAATTAACATTTAGATCCAGAAGTCATATGATCTGCATCAGGAATAGCCATGACAGCTCTGAGTATTGTTCAGCTATTCGTAGCAAACCCTACCTGGCAGACTCATCAATGTGGAAGTGATGTTTGGGAGAGATCAATCAAGATCCGTCTGTTGGGATGCGGATCAATATGAAATGATAAGAAATGTAGTAAACTGCATGCACGGGTGGTGTGCCACTGTAGTTATTGAAAAAAATGGATACCCATTAGATCACGCATATCTCAATGCAGATCTGGACCGTGGGTTAGGAAAATGATATAGCCTTCTAAGAGTCAAGTGCTTCTGAACTTCCATTAGCTGTCATGTCATGGATCAGTGGACAACCTCCTGACAATGTTTCCATTAGGTTTTAGATTGATCAGATGAAATGTATCTAAAATGTTTTTGACATTGTGCATGCAGAGCCATGGCAATTCTCAGAGAAGAGGATGACAATTACTTCATGCATCAGTTAATGTTTAAATTGAGCATGTGGGTTGTGACAACATCTATAGAGACTAATGTTCACAGTTACAGCTTAAGTTTGTGTGACTTACTTGAAGCCTTTGCCTCAGATATTAAATCCCTTTGACTATTGGTTGAGATTCTTCTAATCAATGACATGAAATAGCCAGACTACTTTAAAAGGCATGCATATGATGGAGTTGTGGGTTTGCACGAGTGGCTTGTTCTGTCTTTCGAACCAACAGCCCAGTCCACTGTAATGAAAAACTTAGTCAACAGAAGCTTTTAAGACATCTAGTTTTACAGATCTAACCTGCCACGGATAGAGAGAGAGAGAGAGAGAGAGAGAGAGAGAGAGAGAGAGATGCTTCACAGTTGACTTGTCAATATGCAATTTGAAAACTGAGGTTAGGGGAAGGATTGATCAGATCTGCCAAAGGGGCATAATTGGCTACAAGCAGACAAGAAATTGTTGCCAAAGAAATAAAATAATTTTCACATTTTTGTAAGATTGATAAAATACAGTCCAAAGCATGGTAAGTTTTTGTAGAAAGTGGTTCTCTTTTTGGGTGCTTCCATTTTGGAAGGTTCCTAAACTGTGAGAAACAGAGTGCAAGAATCCATACAGAACTACTTCTTGATTAAAATCTGAGATTTCTTTTGCAAATGATATCCTTTTATTATGGATATTGAATTTGATTTGAATTGGGGGGAAAAGGATATCATTTGCAAAAGAAGATGAGAGCATGAGGGTGACTTTCCTGCGAGAATTTGGCCGGAGTCAATGTCAGGTGTATATTGAAATGTTTATCAAAATATCAGGATGGATATTGCAAAAACTGAGCTATCAAAGGGCAAATTGCCACAATCCCAAAAACCTAGGGGGCATGATGTAATCATGTCATTTGATAGGCCTAGGATATGTATGAGCGATCTAAACTTGTCCTTGTCTTGCATTTGTGACTGTGGAATGGAATGATTCAGCTGATGAATCTAGTACTCGTACTTGAGGCAACACTTGCCAGGGAGGAACCTGATAGCTTTAGAGTCTCAGATCAAGATTCGAGGTGGCTGATGTTTGGAATGTGAAAGAAAATGATTGAGATTCAGGATATATATCTCGTCAAAACAAAAATACTAATTAATACTAAGGTAAATGCATCATGAGAGAACACCTGGAACAGGAAGTTTGTGTTGTGGAATTGTTAAAATATCAGATGTCAGATCAAAAAGCTGATTAGAGAAATCTTCCTACGAGAAATAGAAGTAGCTCTATCTTTCATCGGGCTAAAATCCTTTAATTTGAATGCGGTGGATATATGTAAATTTTTGATAATCTATTTTGAAATCTGATGAGCGAGAGAAGGGCAAAGTTATTTGGTAAGCAAGTGTTTCTGTTGATTTACATCTTGTAATGATACATTGTTGCACTATACATACTACAAAATCTTTTTCCTAATTGGATTGGCACCAAGTAGAGAAAGATCCTAATGATTGAGAATATTGAGAAGAGAAGCCCTCGTTCTCACTAAATGCCTAAATAGGCATTCTAAATCCTCCTCGATGTCCTGAATTGTCAACTCAGATGCCTCCAGTCGCTTTAGTACTTGAGGGTTCATGTCTTCAACAGACTTTAGAACAGAGAGGTCAACATACAAGCCTTCCATATTGTTGTCATTTACATTCTCTTCACAGGAAATGCGTTTGGACAAGACGAGCTTGGAAACCAAAGACCAACCATTGATCTTTGATTTTGCCTTTGGCCCAGATAAGAGACGTAAGGAGGATTCAAATACTGAAAGGCAGATATCTTCAGCTTCTCCTATCATGCGAAGAGCTGCTTCTTTATTGGAGTCTTTCTTTTTCTTCTCCACTTTCTTCAAGTTCTTTGAAATCTTGGAGATAACTTTCTGCAGTCTCTTCTTTGATTTGATGTACGACTCCACTTCACTTGCAAGGCCAGAATCACCTCCTCTGTTTCTCCTAAGTGACGACTCTAGCTCCTGAACACATTCCTTCATTTGCGAGAACACGTCTCTGATAGTTCCACAAAAATCCAACAGCCTAATTGATCCATCCAACAAATGCTCGATGCATTTGCTGTGATAATCATGGGAGATGCCCTGTTGAGTAAGGGGTAACTGAAGCAAATCATTGATGCTTTCATACAACTTTTTGAGACCTCCTAAATCTTGGCACCCAGATGAGGATGTTGCTTCTGATGATCTCAGCCTATCCAATTGATTCTCGACTGATGTAGTGAGAGGGTGGCTCCCCGAAGGCAGGCTGATAGATCGGGAATGCCCAGTGAATTTAGAAATCTCAACTGAAGATGCCATTTTCCTTTGACTCTCAAAAAACAGAAGCCTTTCACTGTCTTAGATGTGTATTGTGCTCTGAGAGAAGTGTGTTCATGCCACACCTCTTACACAGGTATATATACACAACTGCTGGAGACATTTGACAGTCCACTTCTTCCAGGCTCGAATTTGCTGTCATTTGATTGGTCCTCCCACTTCCCTGACAATGTTATCTGTTTCAGATCTCAAGCAAAATGAGAATATTAAACAAAATCAATCATGTGTACTTGGGCAGTGCACTACCATGATTCCCAGACAAAAGGATGACTATTAAATGGTCGTATCATTTAAGCCTGAGTTTATGAGGATGTGGCATGTGTCAATAAACATCAACAAGGCTTTAAATATTGATACATACAGGTGTTATGCCACCAAGAATCCCAGACAAGAGGATGAAAAGGAGATACCATTTGTGTTTGAACATGAGCATGTGTAGAACACTCTAGGATCAGCATGCTGATGCGGCTGGAGACATGTGGAATCTTGACAGCTCTCACCTTATAGTATTTAACTTGTTTTTTTAATACAATCACTGCATTTTAAGTGAACAGCAGAGGTATATTAAGTTAATTCATGCATGTGCACAAGTGTTTTGTCTGAGAGACTTCCAAACAAGTAACCCGATACTTCTATAAGGAGATAGATCAACACTTGCACCAGTAAACTTTGCTGACCTGTCAGAAGTAAATTTCCTCGGTGATTTTTAATAGGCATGTGACCTTTTTTGAAGGCATAATCTTGACTTGAAGTTGTTGAACCTTATGGATTAATCATTGTGTTATTGATAATATCTCCTGTTGCTATCATTACTCACCTATGTGGAAATTATTCTTGCGGATAAGGAGTTATTAGGTCACATATAGACCATTTAACATTCCTACACATACTAGAAGTAAGATGGATACTAGAAGCAAGATCATTTTATCCTTAGTTTCTGAATTCTTTACTTTGTAATAGTCCAACAATGAATTTTAACATGCCCCTTGATACTCCTGAGCTAGCTAACTACTTTCCCGATTGCCTGCTTCTTTTTTTCAATGGGTATTTTAGTGATTACCTTTCTTAGCTAAGATGCTCTTGGCATTTCCCCGACCTATGCTCAGAAGGAATTAATCAGTAAGTCGAATCAAAGGGTTCAGAAGAAGAATGAAACAAAATATCCCAGGAGAGATAATTTCAAGAAACCATTAGTTCCAAGTGTATTTTGATGGATGAATTCTTCTCTAATCACATATGTGATAGAACTTAATAATCATGTACTCACAAACCTGTACATATGGTCTCCATGGATGCATTTGCCTCCATGAGTTTAGTCTGGAGGTCAACACATGCTAAAGATGGAAATTCTCTTTTTGAGTAAATGCCTGAAGATGCTCCCCAGTCCTAAATTCCTGTGCATTCGACTTTAGTACCTCCACATGCTTTAATATATAGCTCGATCTATGATTGACCTCTTTCCCTGAGCTCAGTGAGAGCTGGTCGATATCAAATTTTTGCAGTTTGCTGACATCCTCTTCTCCTCCCTCGTGCGATCAGGTTAAGATATTGTCCACGTCCAAGATAGAAAGAGGATTTGGGAGCAGAAAACTGCTAGACTAATGTCTTCCACTTCTCTTTGCATTCTCAGAGGAGCCTCCAGGTTAGAGTCGGCACAGAAAATGATACTGGGAAACTGGTGGGGAACCAAACGCATCAACGTAATATTCCATGAGAGAGAGAGAGAGAGAGATTTTTGTTAAGATTTTTTTGCTCGTTTTCTTAAAGCTATGGCCTGACATATGAGTCCACGAGGTAGTGATGCCAGACTGTGCTTAATTAGTGAGACTTGAGAGCACACAAGATCTTGCGGACTATGAGAACATAAATATTGTGCATTTTTCTGTGTGATTGATCCGATCCAAAAGCAGATCTGATATAGCATGTCGTCCCTAAAAGACAGAACCTTCACTTAACGAGTAGTGTTCTCTATCTAGGTACATGCCTAGAAACACCTTGGAAAGTTCTTGCAGTGAACAAGATCAATCTGGAAGAAATAACGGGCACTGAGATTTTGACATGATTGTTCATATTCACTGAAGTTTGAACTCCTGCAACTCTTGAGTTAGATTTGTATATAGTGTGGACAGTTTCTTTTTTGATTTTTTTGCCTCTTTCAATGTTTCTTTGCTTCAGCCAACCATAAAATCAAGTAATTGTCAGCACATTTTTTTATCTACTCATTCCCGTGTGACTATCCTTATCCGAACTTTCTCAAAATCTGCTGCATTGATACTGCAATTGTGGGAAATTTGAGAAAGTTTTTTGATTTGCTTCATGTTGTGGGATAGTAGGATCAGCTATAATGTCAATTGAAAACTTTTTACCCTCAGTAGAATAGTATGGTGTGCCCTCGAAAAAAGTAACATTAGTACCAACATATTGGGTACAAGTTATAGGATCATAACACCGATATCTCTTCTATGTATGTGAATACTCGAGAAAAACACATTTAGTGGCACGGGGAGATAGTTTATCATAATCGGAATGTAGGTTATGAACAAAACAGACACAACCAAAGACGCGTGGGGTAAGAGGGAATAACGGCTTGTCACGGAATACAACATTGATTGGCGACTGATGATTGAGGACAGTGGAAGACATACAATTTATGAGATAACATGCGGTAATGACAGCATCGCTCCAAAATGAATTTGGCACATGCATATGAAATAAGAGTGAATGAGCAACTTCAAGAAGGTGACGGTACTTTCTCTCGGTCACACCATTCTGCTGAGGTGTATAAGTACAATTTGTTTGATGTATAATGCCAAGATTAGAACAAAACAAAGAGATTGATTTCTGTGTATATTCTAGAGCATTATTTGTTCACAAAATTTTAAGGGATGTATTAAGCTGATTAGTAACCTCACAATGAAATAATTGGAAAACATGTAAAAATTCAGAACGGTCACAAAGCATTTAGAGCCACGTTAAACGAGAATAATCATCCACAAAAGTAACAAAGTACTTAAAACCATTTCTACTAGCAATATGGGAAGGTCCCCAGATGTCTGAATGAACAAGTTGGAGTAAAGTAGATGCACGAGAATTATTACGACTAGGAAAAGAACTACGATGATGTTTCCCAAATTCACAAGCCTCACACTCAAAGTAGAAATTGATTTACACCCGGGAATTATTTGTTGTAACTTAAATAAAGATAAATGCCCTAAACGAGAATGCCATAATAGGGGGTTAATAGAACTAGCAACTAGACCATTGGCGTTAGCAGTGGAGACACCATTTAGATAGTAGAGTCCATCACGTTCATGCCCTCCACTAATCATCTTCTTTGTCTAAAGGTCCTGAAAAACGCAATAAGATGGGTAAAATGTAATTGAACAACTAAGAGCTTTAGTTAACTGACTAACAAATAACAAATTCAAAGGAAGTTAGGGAACATGTAAAACATAGGACAAAGTTAAGGAAGGTGTAAGTGAAACAGTCCTTAATCCAACCACTTGAGTCGAGGAACCATTAACTAAAATAACTTCTGATGAAAGAATAAAGTTATGGTGGGAAGGAAATAGTTCTTACTTACCTGTCATATGACTAGAAGCTCCCGAGTCAATGACCCAAGAGGTGCTAGGAGACAAAGTAGAGAAATATGCTATGTTACCTGTATGTGCAAGAGTGACAATGGATGAGAAATTGGAAGCCTCTAGTTGTTGGACATGCTTGATGAGTTGTATAACCATATCATCTCGAGATGTAGACTCAGAAGAACTACCCCCAGGTGGGATAAATGGGTTCATGTCACTACAAGACACATTTCGAGCACTCTGTTCAGACACAATAGCATTGCAGTAATTAATCGTTGAGCCCACTTGGGCTTGCCATGCTTGGCCCAACAAGTGTCAACAATATGACTAGATTTGCCGCAGTATATATACACTGACGGCTATCTCAATAAGAACTTTGTCCACTATGTCCACCACCACGACTATGACCTCCTCGAAACCATGGCCTCTATTAGAAAATCCACCACGACCACGACCACCACTACTAGCTACAATTGTTGAATTGTCTTTAGATGATGTAGAAGACAGAGGGATAATGTGCTGAATTCGACAAAATGCTTCATTCATAAAAGGAACTCTCTATAGCAAGAAGCTGACACTTCATAGGTTGCAAGTCAGCATTCAAGCCAGATAAAAACTTGGCAACTTGAAATTCAGCTCGCTATGTTTTAAGTCTCTCAAGATTAGTAGTGATGGGCTGATAAAGATTAAGTTCTTCCCACATACCTTTCAAAGCACTATAATACTCTCAAAGAGACTTGTCTTCCTATTTAAAATTAAAGAGCTTCTCATATGGTTCATAGACTCTAGACATATTTTTGTCTTGTGAGTAACTCTCCATAAGATCACCCCACACTCCCTGAGCAGTTGTGTGGAACATGACATTAGCAGCGATGGATGGTTCCATGCTATTCCATAACCACACCAAAAGTGTATCATTCTCTCTCATCTAATCAGTATAGTCTTTAGAATTTTTAGCAGGAGGGTCTATAGTAAGATAATGAAGTTTCCCTTTGGCATTAATATAAAGCTTCAAGCTAGGGCCCATAATAAGTAATTGAAGGATTCATTTAATTTAATAGTGGTAATCTAAACACTGACACTATCTGTAGAAGCCTTCGTATCACTCATGATGATAATCTCGATATAAATATATCTACCACTAATCAAGAAGGTTGAAACTTTAGTGCAAGAAACAAAACAACAATACTAATGTATAATCATATGTGATTGGCTCCATCAATTAACCAAAGGCATGCTGAAATCTCATAAATATAGGCTGCTGTATAGAAGAAAATATCTTACCAGAAATCTTGATTAAAATAATTATATGTTTGACGAAAGCCTAGCAAGATCAGTCAACCATAATCAATGAAGTACTCTGATTCTTGAATCCGCTGATCAATAAGTGTTGTAATTCATGTTCACAAACCGAACCTGATGAATATGATATCTTCTGATCTTATATGTATCGAGAATTGAAGAGAAAACAGATAAAAATTGTAGCTTTAGGTGGCTATGCACCAAAGAAGAAGTAGGGTTACTAGAAGATTCTCAAACCAACAATATGATCAAGTAATGAGGTAGTTAGATATGCTTTGATACCATGTCACAAAGCCGATTAGAGAACCCATAGTAAGTAGCAAGAGAGAAAGAAGAAAGAGAGAAGGAATAGAGAGGAGGAGAAGAAGGAGAATGTAAAAGAAACAAAGAGGGGGCCGTAAATTTCTGTGTAACATAAACTCTACACCCATTGCGTTTATATTAAATATAAATTGTATTTGACCATAATACCCTTATGTAAGTTAAAAAGAAATAAAACTTTGAAAATAAACAACAGCCTAGCTTGGAACAACCAGCAACAAAAGTAGGATGAAATAATGCTTTGGTGAACATATCAGATTTGTGACACTTCACTAGTTGAGAAGCCTAAAATAATTTAGATGGATAATAAGGTGAAGGCACCGATTAAATTAACATGATACCTTCCATTGTCTAATGGATCTGTTCATGCAAAGAATCTAAAAGATCATGGTCATATTATGCTGCTAAAACATAGCAGGAAATATGCAAGCAAAAAGGAAGAGAAAGAACTGGACGGACCAAAGTTAAAATTATGAAGATCCATGGTTTGGACAAGCAAAGCTGGAAGAAGACAGCCTACATCAATTCTAAGGTGTTTCTTACTAACCATTTTCATATCACTGATGTTTGCAGATGACCGGGGCTTGTTATATCAACCACTGCCTTCATCTTGCAATTCGTGGTTATGAAATGGCATAAAAGTTGAGCAGAAGAGTGGCAAATAATTATTTCCTAGGTGATGTCTATGGCTGAGGCTTTTGTGATAACTTGACAGATTGATACTATAGTGAAACTATCAACTTTTAGCTGCTATATAGAGGGAAAATATGATGGTTATTCTGGAAAGATTGTTGGACCGCAGAAAAGTAGATACTGATTGGCACAATAAGGATAGACTAGTTGCCCTGAAGCTGATTAGAGGCTGTCGTTGAGATCAAGAATGCAAAGAAACACAACTCCGATAATCTGTTGGAAAAGCTGAGTCAATAAGGACCATTTGTTCATTGAGCTAATTGCAGAAATGTTAAAGATTCATTGATCCATAAAGGATTTTCACCCTTTTGATCTCCTAAATATAGTTGATTAGTAAAGCAATAAGCAGACAATTGAGAGAGAGAGAGAGAGAGAGAGAGAGAGAGAGAGAGAGAGTAGTATCAGTGAACAATTTTGATTCCCAATGTATCTATCCAGTTATAATGTATTCGGTGAAGATACAATATACAGACTAGCAAAATTTTTTAGGATGCCATACATGGATTGGCACCAAGGGAAAATATGACGCTATCAGTTGATTATATTCAGAAGAGCAGCTCTTGTTTTGACAAGTCTTCTGAAAATGCATTCCAGGTCCTCCTCAATTTCGCGAATGCTTGATTCCAATGCCTCCATTCTCTTGGATACTTTGTATACTTGAGGATTTCCATCTTTAGCAGATTTCAGATCGGTCAACTCAACATCCGACCCTTCGATTTTGTCGTATCCTGCTTTCTCATCACATGACACGCGTTTAGGTGACATCATATTTGAGATCAATGACCAACTGATGGGCTTCGATCTTTTCCTTGGCCCCAAAAGGACATGCAACAGGGACTCAAAATACTGAAAAACTGATTTCTTCAGCTTCTCTTAATATGCTGAGAGTAGCCTCACGTTTCGAGTGTCTTCTCAGGTGGTTTTTCTTCTCCATCTTCTTCAAATGATGCAACAGTTTTGCGACCGTTTTCTGCAGTTTTCTCCAAGATTTGATGTATGTCTCGACTTCACTTGCCTTTTCAGGATCTCCTACTCTCCTTCTCCGGAATGATGACTCGAGTTCCTGGATGCATTCCTTTGTCTGTGAAAAAACATCTTTCACGTTCCCACATACGTCCAATAGCTTCACAGATCCATCCAACAACTCTTCCGTAGAACTCCTATGGGGTTCATGGGAAAGAACCTGCTGGGTTAGAGGCACCTGAAGCCAATCATCAATGCAGTCATACAGATCTCTGAGGCCTCCTAACTTTTTGGGTGCTGACGAGGCTGCAGATGGAGAAGTTGCATTTGATGATCTCAGCCTCTGCAACTGCTGTTCGACAGCTGTTACTAAAGGGTGACTTGCGGAAGGTAAGCTGATTGAGCGCGAGTGGCCTGTTTAGAAATCTCAAGTGAATCAGCCATTTCCCTTTTTTTCAAGGCTCTGTTTGATAGAAAGAAGCTTTTCTCTGTTGCTTATGCAAACCGCAGAGAAGTTGTTCAAATCAAGCACTTCAACCTTGTATATATATACAATGACAAGAGGACATTGCCAAATCAGTATTCTTCCAAGCTTTTTTTTGCTGTATAAATTGTTCAACAAAGCAGAAATTGTCTCTCGTGGTTTCCGATCCAAAGGAAAACTGGAATCTTTAATATAAGTCAACCAGCTTAATGGATCGATACAAACAGCTGGTATGCCACCACAACTCCCAGACAAGCGGATCAAGATTAGGTGATGATATGTTATAGGTAAAAGAGTATGAATTTGAGTTTGATCGCACACACAATCGGTGTGGAGATTTGTATTATATTTATAATATGTACATGAGCGGGAAAATACAATTAAAGATTTTACAAAGATAACAATCTACAAAATCAGTAAAGATTGTGAAAGATTACTCTATCAATGGAATCGACAGAATTGACACAAATCATGGAAGATTGGCTCAATCAATGGGATTGGTATAGATTGCAGGAGATTGCTGTATCATGGAAGATTTGCTTTATCACACCCCCTCAAGCGAAATGGTGGCGGAGTCACTGTGAGCTTGTCACGTAAAATAAGAAATCGAGAGATGGATAGAGGCTTTGTCATGATATCAGCCGCTTGAACCTGTGTAGGAATGAAACGAACTTCCAACTCGCTTCTTTTAATTAAATCACGAACAAAATGATAGTCAATTTCTATGTGCTTGGTTCGGGCATGAAAGATGGGATTGGCAGCCAAATAAATTGCCCCTACATTATCACAAAGAACAAGTGGTGGCCGATGTAGAGTGTATCGAAGATCTCGAAGGAGTTGTAATAGCCATAATAATTCAGAGGATGCGTTAGCCACCCCTTTGTATTCTGATTCAGTGCTGGATCTAGCAACGGTTGGTTGCTTTTTAGAACTCAAGAGACCAAGTTGGGACCAAAATAAATGCAATAGCCACTAGTAGATTTTCGGTCATCGGGGCAACCAGCCCAATCGCATCCGTAAACGCAGTAAAGGTCAATTGGCGAATAGGTCGCAAGGTAATGCCATAATGAATAGTAGCCTTGAGATAGCGCAAAATCCGTTTGACGGCTGACCAATGATCTTCGCTTGGACAATGCATAAATTGACACACTTTATTGACGGCAAAGGATAAATCGGCCTAGTAAGAGTGAGGTATTGCGGTGCCCCAACCGTACTTCGATAAGTGGAGACATCGTCGGTGGTTCACCACTTTGTTTTGACAACTTAGAAGAAGAGGGAGCCATAGGTGACGAGCAAGGTTTTGCATCAGCCATACCCGTACGGGTTAGAAGATCGGTGGCATACTTGGATTGAGTGAGGGACAACCCATTAGAGGATCTATGGGCTTCGATGCCAAGAAAGTATGATAAATGTCCCAAATCGGTGATTGAAAACTCGGTGCCAAGACGAGTAATTAATTCGATGATGGAGGAGGTAGAGCTCCCAAGTAATAATAATGTCGTCCACATAGATGAGAAGAAGTAGAATGTGATTAGAGCGATGCTGTATGAATAATGAAGAATCAGCAAGTGGAGGCTACAAACCCAATAGAGAACAAATATGAACTTAGTCGAGAAAACCATGCTCTTGGGGCTTGTTTTAGCCCATATAGAGCTTTCCGAAGACGACATACATGGCCAGGATAATGCGGATCAACAAATCCTTGGGGTTGCTGCATGTAGACTTCTTCTTTAATGGTTCCATGAAGGAATGCATTCTTAATGTCCAATTGACGTAGAGACCAGTTATATGTGATAGCTAAGGAGAGAACAACTCGAATCGTTGTCGGTTTGATAACCGGACTAAAGGTTTCATCATAGTCTAAGCCACTGTTGAGTAAAGCCCTTTGCAACGAGCCGTGCCTTGTATCTATCAATTGAGCCATCGATTTGGTTTTTAGGCGATAAATCCACTTGCAATTGACCACATTCATAGAAGGGTGATGAGGGACCAATTCCCGTGTGCCATTTTGAATGAGAGCATTAAATTCATTGGCCATAGCTTGCTGCCGGTTGGGGTCTTTGTTTGCAACGAGAAAAACAAGTGGGTTCACTTGGCGTCAAGCTTGAGTGAAAACAAGAACAAAGTGGGTGCTTAGTGGAAAGAAAAACCTTTGGTTTGCGAATGTTATTCTTTAGACGAGTGACCATTGGATGGGTAGAAGTTGGTGGTTGAGGTTGAGAAGATTGTAACGATGGAGCTTCGGAGAAGAGGATCCAGGAGATTGCTGAATATGTGATGAGGAGTCATCCATGATAGTAGATGGACTTGATGGAGTTGATGTGGTGGTGGGCACCCCCTGAAACTGTGGGGGCTTAGTAGAGGAAGAACCAATGCAAACAGGAGAACTAGGCGATGGTGATGACAATTGACCAGATTGTGAATTAGCAAAAGGGAAAAAGTTCTCTTGAAAAATTACATGGCGAGAGATATATATTCGGCCAGTGCTGCGATGAAGACAACGATAGCCACGGTGATGGGGAGAATAGCCCGGAAGATACATTGCATTGTTCTGTCTTCAAGTTTATTGCGGGTATAAGGGCGCAACCAAGGGTAGCATGCACATCCAAAAACACGCAATTGTAAATAATCGGTTTACGGCCAAACAATTTCTCATAAGGAGACAATCCGCTCAAGACTGTTGTAGGCATGCGGTTAATTAGAAAGACCGCAGTGAGGAAGGCATCATTCCAATATATACGAGGAACAGAAGATCGGGTAAGCAATGTGATGCCAGTTTCCACAATATGACGGTGTTTGCGCTCAGCCCGACCATTTTGCTCCTGTGTGTGGGCATGAAAGACGATGTAGGATGCCATGAAGACGAAGGTAAGTATCAAACTTCTTATACTCACCACCTCCATCGCTTTGAAGTGCCTTGATCTTACAATTGAAATATATTTCCACTTGAGATTTAAATTGCACAAAAGTAGACAGTGCATCGATTTCATAGTAAGTGGAAAAAGCCATGTATATCCACTATAAGCATCGATAAAAATGATATAATAACGAAAACCATTAATTGAAGTAACTGGAGATGGTCCCCATAAATCATAATAAAGTAACTCCAAAGGAGCATTACAAGTAGTTGATGATCTAGGAAAGGGAAGACGACGCGACTTGCCCAAGTGACATGATTCACGTAAACCGGATGAGGAAGACGAAGATATCGGCAAGTCATGCTTTGAAATAATCAAGAAGTGATGCGGGTAGTTGGATGACCCAAGCGCTCATGCCAAGTAGAAGCAGAAACTCGTTCACCAATGAAGCGGATGGTGCTGATGGTGATTTATTTGACTTGTAGAGGGACCTTATTGGTGGTACGGGCATTATTAAGATAATAAAGTCCATTCTTATGCTGGCCTTTGAGCAGGAGGTTCCCGAGGATCGATCCTTAACACAACAAAGTAGGATGAAATTCAAATACCACATTGTTGTCTTTGGTAAATTGAGAGACTGATAATAGATTCTTCTTGATAGAGGGAACATGATAAATATTTCGCAGTTTAAAAGAACTAGCGGAGAATGTAAGATAGAAGAACCGATATGTGATATTTGCAAACCTGATCCATTTGCAGTGCGGATTTGATCGATGCCAGAATAGTCACTCCGAATGTTCACCTGAATAGGCTTCTACGATTTTTTTACGTGGAAAACCTCCTCAATGTGAGGAGATAAAAAACCACGGGACCGGAGTCCACCTGAAAATCTTCACTATCAATAAAATTGTTCTTCTCTAGTAAATACTAGAGGTACATAGCAGCAAACACCTCAAGAACATAATTCTTGGCAATACACATGAACTTCACAAGAGATCAAGGATAAATCGACCAAAAACGCAGGTTTTGATCAATCCACGAAAAACCTGATGTAGGGAGCTTCAAACGAAAATCAAACCGTTCAGATTCGATAAAATTGCGCCACGAACATGCTGACAAAATTTCAGCTCAATCGGACTACGAATCGACCTCCGACGCCAGCTTGATGTAAATCGATATTGCCCCAAACCCCGATTTTCTTATTTCTCTTTTTCTCTTATTCTTGTTTCCTTTTCTGCTCGCTACCTCTTTTATATAAATAGTGAGAAACCATATTTCCTCATATAACTTATTATATGGGCCCAAGCCCTTTTGGGCTTGCTATTCATTGGGTTTCCTTTACATGGGAATGAACCCAGCTAACAAATCTCCTGCTCACGACGATGTGGAGGGATTCATCATCCATACTATCAATCGGCAATGTTCAAGCTTCTCTCTTGGTAGAGTCTTCGTCATCATATCGGAGCCATTATGATCCGTATGAATTTTCTCAAGTTCCAACAACTTTTCATCTAGAACATCCCTTATCCAATGATATCTAACATCAATATGTTTCGATCTAGAATGAAAAGATGAATTCTTACCAAGATGAATTGCGCTTTGATTATCACAAAATAGCACATACCTCTTTTGCTTGAACCCAAGTTCTTCTAAGAACTTCTTCATCCATAGCATCTCTTTACTAGCTTCGCCGCAATAAATTCAGCTTCGGTTGTAGAAAGTGCAACACACTTCTCAATCTTGACTTCCATGACACAAACTCCACCCGCAAAAGAAATCAAATAACCGAAGTAGATTTACGAGTATCAATATCTCCCCGCCAAGTCGGAATCTGTGTATCCAACTAACTCAAGTTTCCCGGTCCCGAAACCGAGTTTCAAATTTGAAGTTCCCCGAAGATACCTCATAATCCACTTCACCGCATTCCAGTGTTCTCTCGCCCGGATTTGACAAATAGTGACTAACAACGCCAACCGCATGCGCCAAATGCGGGCGTGTACATACCATCGCATACATTAAGCTTCCTACGCTGAAGCATATGGAACACTTTCCATATCTTTCTTTTCTTTATCGGTTGTAGGACTTTGCATCATATTTAACTTAAAGTGGGTAGCAAGAGGAGTACTAACCACTTTAGCCTTGTCCATGTAAAATTTCGAAGGATCTTCTCGATATATTTCTCTTGCGATAAAAATAACTTCTTAGCATCTCTTGTCTCGGGTAATTCTAATGCCAAGAATCTGCTTCGCCGAGCCTAAGTCTTTCATGGCAAAAGACTTGCTCAATTGTTTCTTCAATAACTCAATTCTTAAAGCATTCCCGCCAACAATCAGCATATCATCAACATAAAGCAAGAGAATAATAAAGTCACCATCAGAAAATTTTTGGACAAACACACGGTTATCCGAGGAAGTCTTCTTATAGCCCCATTTCGTCATAACCGACGCAAATTTCTTATACCACTGTCTCGGTGCTTGTTTTAGGCCATAGAGACTTTTCTTCAATTTGCACACATAATTCTCTTTCCCTTTCACTTTGAAACCCTCGTGTTGTTCCATGTATATCTCTTCCTCCAAGTCACCATGTAGGAAGGCTGTTTTAACATCCATTTGCTCAATTTCTAAATCTAGGCTAGCTGCCAAGCCTAGTACCACACGGATAGAAGACATTTTTACTACCGGAGAAAATATATCATCAAAATCAATACCCTTTCTCTCGACCGAATCCCTTAACAACCAATCTAGCTTTGTACCGTGGTTGTAAAATATGTTCATCTTGCTTCAACCTATATACCCACTTGTTCTTCAAAGCTCTTTTACCTTTAGGTAACTTCACAAATTCAAAAGTATGATTATCATAAAGTGATCTGCATCTCATCTTGCATAGCATCGAACCAATTGTTTTTGTACTCATCTTCTATTGCTTCGCATAGCACTCTGTTCACCCGCATCAAATAATACATACTCATCTTCTGAATACCTGGTGGAAGGTCGTCGGTCTCTAATGGATCTCCGGACTGGAACATCCAATGGAACATCTAATTGAGCCTCTGGTTCAGGAATAATATTATCTATCTCAACATGTTCAGGAACATGTTCGTTATTTGGAACATTGACTTCCTGCTGCTCTTCATCAACCTGTGTAGGGATATTTGTAAGAGGAACTGGATCTAAATCAACCAGATTATCACTAACCTGTGGTGCTGAAATCATCTTTGATTTCTCAATATCCTCTATTGTTTGATCTTCCATAAACACAACGTCTCGCTTCTTACAATTTTCTTTTCAAGTGGATCATAAAATTTGTAGCCAAGCATATCCCGTCCATAACCAATAAATATGCACTGTCGTGTTTTCACATCAAGTTTAGACCTCTCATCTTTGGGAACATGCACAAATGCTTTGCACCCAAATACACGCAAATAATCATAAGAAACTTCTTTGCTTGTCAAAACTCTATTAGGAACATCAAACTCTAAAGGAACGCATGGAGTAAGATTTAATATATGCACAACCGTACTTAAAGCCTCACCCCAAAAGGATCCAGATAGCTTTGACCGTGAAAGTAAGCATCTTACCCTTTCAACCAATGTTCTGTTCATTCTCTCAGCTAAGCCATTTAACTGAGGCGTCTTGGGAGGTGTCTTTTGATGTCGAATACCTTGTTGTCTCGCAAAGTATTCATCAAAAGGTCCAATATACTCTCCCCCGTTATCAGTTCTGATACATTTCAATTTCTTTCCAGTCTGTCTCTCAACTGAAGCCTGAAATTGCTTAAAAGCATCTAACACTTGATTTTTAGTTTTCAAGGTATAAATCCAAATTTTCCTTGAAAAATCATCTATGAAGGTAACAAAATAAAGAGAGCCACCAAGTGATTTTGTTTTCATAGGACCGCAAACATCGAATGCACTAAATCTAGTATACCCGACTTTCTTGAAGGAGGGAGCTTTTAAATGCAACTCTGTTTCGTTTTCCCCGCTAAACAAGTGAGCACACTTCTTTAGCGCTGAACTTTTCAATCCCGAAAGGAGCTTCTTTTTGGCCAATATTGAGAAACCCTTCTCACCGATGTGACCGAGCCTCTTATGCCATAACTCAGCAACATCTTCGCTATCTACTTCGCATTAATTTTGTCTCGTAGACAACTTTGCCCGCATAATGTATAACGAAGAATATTTTTCACCTCTAGCCACAACAAGAGAACCTTTGGTAAGTTTCCATTGACCATTACCGAAGGTGCTGCAATACCCCTCATCATCCAACTTGCCCGTAGAAATCAAATTCAAGCGGATATCGGTATATGTTTAACATTATTCAATACTAACCTTGTGCTATTGCTGGTTTCTAGGCACACATCACCGATGCCTACAAACTTGAGCTAGTCCATTGTTTCCCATCTTCACGGATCCAAAGTCACCCGACCCGTATGATGTAAAGAAATCCCTACGAGACGTAGCATGAACGGATGCACCACTATCAATTACCCAACCGGTCTCATGAGAAACAAAATTCACCACATCACCATAAAAAATAGTGAGAAAGTCTTCTTTAAGTGCAGCAACACGATTGTCATCACCGTCATCATCACTTTTCTTTTCTTTACCTTTCTCCTTTTGTTTGTCCCTTTAACTCGGCGACAAAACCTCGAATATGTCCCTTCGATGGCAATAATGGCACTCAACATTAGCAAATTTATTATACTTACCGCTTTTGTCTCGACTTTTATCTCTATTTCTCGGACCTCGAGACTCACTTCTCCCCCTTTTCTCAACAACCAAGGCATCGAATGTGAAGAGGATGATCCCCGTGTCTTCCTTCTCATCTCTTCATTCAAAATACTACTCTTGGCTAAATCCATGGTAATTGTACCATCCGGGGCAGAATTAGACAAAGATGTTCGAAACGTCTCCCATGAGTCCGGCAAAGTACCAAGCAACCATATTGCTTGTATCTCATCATCAAACTTGATTCCCATCGCAGCCAACTGATTTATAATTCCTTGAAAAGAATTTAAATGATCGATCAAACGAGTACCATCATGATATCTCAAAGCCATCATCTGTTTTATCAAAAATAACTTATTATTCCCAGCTTTCGAGCATATAACTGTTCGAGCTTATCCCATAAACTGCGTGCATGTGTTTCCTCAATAATATGGTTCAAAACATTATCATCTACCCACCGCCCGATATAACCACACACTTGACGATGAAATATAGACCATTCAACATCGCTTTATTCTCTCGGTTTCTCCTCGCAAATACAGTGCAAATAAAAATCTTTCACATATAAAAGATCTTCCATCTTCCCTTTCCAAATATGATAATTCGAACCATTCAGTATAACCATTCTACTCATATTCGTTTCCATTGTTCAACACAAGGCAGAAAAATCAAGCAAGAACCCGGTGCTCGATACCACTCGATGGGAGAACGGTAATAATTCGAACAATATCGAATCAACACAGCGGAATAAAATAATCTCCCTCTTGTGTAAACCTAATAGGAATCGATATAGTAGAGTAAAATAACCAAGCACGCGAACACAAGACGATTTTTTTTTACGTGGAAAACCTCCTCAATGTGAGGAGATAAAAAACCACGGGACCGGAGTCCACCTGAAAAATCTTCACTATCAATAAAATTGTTCTTCTCTAGTAAATACTAGAGGTATATAGCAGCAAACACCTCAAGAACATAATTCTTGGCAATACACATGAACTTCACAAGAGATCAAGGATAAATCTGACCAAAAACGCAGGTTTTGATCAATCCACGAAAAACCTGATGTAGGGAGCTTCAAACGAAAATCAAACCGTTCAGATTCGATAAAATTGCGCCACGAACATGCTGACAAAATTTCAGCTCAATCGGACTACGAATCGACCTCCGACGCCAGCTTGATGTAAATCGATATTGCCCCAAACCCCGCATTTTCTTATTTCTCTTTTTCTCATCGTTTTTTTCTCGCCGCTACCTCTTTTATATAAATAGTGAGAAACCATATTTCCTCATATAACTTATTATATGGGCTCAAGCCCTTTTTGGGCTTGCAACTCATTGGGCTTCCTCCACATAGGAGTGAACCCAGCTAACAAATCTCCCCCTCACGACAATGTGGAGGGATTCACCATCCCTGCTATCAAACGGCAGAGAACGGTAATAATTCGAACAATATCGAATCAACGCAGCGGAATAAAATAATCTCCCCTCTTGTGTAAACCTAATAGGAATCGATATAGTAGAGTAAAATAACCAAGCACGCGAACACAAGACGATTTTTTTACGTGGAAAACCTCTTCAATGTGAGGAGATAAAAAACCACGGGACCGGAGTCCACCCGAAAAATCTTCACTATCAATAAAATTGTTCTTCTCTAGTAAATACTAGAGGTACATAGCAGCAAACACCTCAAGAACATAATTCTTGGCAATACACGTGAACTTCACAAGAGATCAAGGATAAATCTGACCAAAAACGCAAGTTTTGATCAATCCACGAAAAACCTGATGTAGGGAGCTTCAAACGAAAATCAAACCGTTCAGATTCGATAAAATTGCGCCACGAACATGCTGACAAAATTTCAGCTCAATCGGACTACGAATCGACCTCCGACGCCAGCTTGATGTAAATCAGATATTGCCCCAAACCCCAGATTTTCTTATTTCTCTTTTTCTCTTGTTACTGTTTCCTTTTCTGCTGCTACCTCTTTTATATAAATAGTGAGAAACCATATTTCCTCATATAACTTATTATATGGGCTCAAGCCCTTTTAGGCTTGCAACTCATTGGGCTTCCTCCACATGGAGTGAACCCAGCCTAACAAATCTCCCCCTCACGACAATGTGGAGGGATTCACCATCCCCGCTATCAAACGGCAATGTTCAAGCTTCTCTCTTGGTAGAGTCTTCGTCATCATATCGGAGCCATTATGATCCGTATGAATTTTCTCAAGTTCCAACAACTTTTCATCTAGAACATCCCTTATCCAATGATATCTAACATCAATATGTTTCGATCTAGAATGAAAAGATGAATTCTTACCAAGATGAATTGCGCTTTGATTATCACAAAATAGCACATACCTCTTTTGCTTGAACCCAAGTTCTTCTAAGAACTTCTTCATCCATAGCATCTCTTTACTAGCTTCGCCGCAGCAATAAATTCAGCTTCGGTTGTAGAAAGTGCAACACACTTCGCAATCTTGACTTCCATGACACAGCTCCACCCGCAAAAGAAATCAAATAACCAAGTAGATTTACGAGTATCAATATCTCCCGCCAAGTCGGAATCAGTGTATCCAACTAACTCAAGTTTCTCGGTCCCGAAACCGAGTTTCAAATTTGAAGTTCCTCGAAGATACCTCATAATCCACTTCACCGCATTCCAAAGGTGCTCTCGCTGGATTTGACAAATAGCGACTAACAACGCCAACCGCATGCGCCAAGTCTAGGCGTGTACATACCATCGCATACATTAAGCTTCCTACAGCTGAAGCATATGGAACACTTTCCATATCTTTCTTTTCTTTATCGCTTGTAGGACTTTGCATCATATTTAACTTAAAGTGGGTAGCAAGAGGAGTACTAACCACTTTAGCCTTGTCCATGTAAAATTTCTGAAGGATCTTCTCGATATATTTCTCTTGCGATAAAAATAACTTTTTAGCATCTCTCGTCTCGGGTAATTCTAATGCCAAGAATCTGCTTTCGCGAGCCCAAGTCTTTCATGGCAAAAGACTTGCTCAACCGCTTCTTCAATAACTCAATTCTTGAAGCATTCCCGCCACCAATTAGCATATCATCAACATAAAGCAAGAGAATAATAAAGTCACCATCAGAAAATTTTTGGACAAACACACGCTTATCCGAGGAAGTCTTCTTATAGCCCCGTTTCACATAACCGACGCAAATTTCTTATACCACTGTCTCGGTGCTTGTTTTAGGCCATAGAGACTTTTCTTCAATTTGCACACATAATCCTCTTTCCCTTTCACTTTGAAACCCTCAAAGTTGTTCCATGTATATTTTTTCCTCCAAGTCACCATGTAGGAAGGCTGTTTTAACATCCATTTGTTCAATTTCCAAATCTAGGGTATCTGCCAAGCCTAGTACCATATAGATAGAAGACATTTTCACTACCGGAGAAAATATATCATCAAAATCAATACATTTTCTTTGACCGAATCCCTTAACAACTAATCTAGCTTTATATCGTGGTTGTGAAGTATGTTAATCTTGCTTCAACCTATATACCCACTTGTTCTTCAAAG
The DNA here is from genome assembly GCA_017140615.1 of Eucalyptus cladocalyx. Classification (NCBI taxonomy): domain Eukaryota; kingdom Viridiplantae; phylum Streptophyta; class Magnoliopsida; order Myrtales; family Myrtaceae; genus Eucalyptus; species Eucalyptus cladocalyx. Next base: position 16,992,625 of record CM029521.1, read on the forward strand.
CTCTTTTACCTTTAGGTAACTTCACCAACTCAAAAGTATGATTATCATAAAGTGATTGCATCTCATCTTGCATAGCATCGAACCAATTGTTTTTGTACTCATCTTCTATTGCTTCTGCATAGCACTCTGGTTCACATGCATTAGTCAATAATACATACTCATCTTCTGAATACCTGGTGGAAGGTCGTCGGTCTCTAATGGATCTCCAGACTGGAACATCCAGTGGAACATCTAATTGAGCCTCTGGTTCAGGAATAGTATTATCTATCTCAACATGTTCAGGAACATGTTCGTTATTTGGAACATTGACTTCCTCGCGCTCTTCATCAACCCGTGTAGGGATATTTGTAAGAGGAACTGGATCTAAATCAACCAGATTATCACTAACTCCGTGGTGCTGAAATCATCTTTGATTTCTCAATATCCTCTATTGTTTGATCTTCCATAAACACAACGTCTCTGCTTCTTACAATTTTCTTTTCAAGTGGATCATAAAATTTGTAGCCAAGCATATCCTGTCCATAACCAATAAATATGCACTCGTCGTGTTTTCACATCAAGTTTAGACCTCTCATCTTTGGGAACATGCACAAATGCTTTGCACCCAAATACACGCAAATAATCATAAGAAACTTCTTTGCCTGTCCAAACTCTATTAGGAACATCAAACTCTAAAGGAACGCATGGAGTAAGATTTAATATATGCACAACCGTACTTAAAGCCTCACCCCAAAAGGATCCAGATAGCTTTGATCGTGAAAGTAAGCATCTTACCCTTTCAACCAATGTTCTGTTCATTCTCTCGGCTAATACAGCAAATAAAAATCTTTCACATATAAAAGATCTTCCATCTTCCCTTTCCAAATATGATAATTCGAACCATTCAAAGTAACCATTCTACTCATATTCGTTTCCATTGTTTAACACAAGGCAGAAAAATCAAGCAATAACCTGATGCTCTGATACCACTCTGATGGGAGAACGGTAATAATTCGAACAATATCGAATCAACGCAGCGGAATAAAATAATCTCCCCTCTTGTGTAAACCTAATAGGAATCGATATAGTAGAGTAAAATAACCAAGCACGCGAACACAAGACGATTTTTTTACGTGGAAAACCTCCTCAATGTGAGGAGATAAAAAACCACGGGACCGGAGTCCACTTGAAAAAGAGGTATGTGCTATTTTGTGATAATCAAAGCGCAATTCATCTTGGTAAGAATTCATCTTTTCATTCTAGATCGAAACATATTGATGTTAGATATCATTGGATAAGGGATGTTCTAGATGAAAAGTTGTTGGAACTTGAGAAAATTCATACGGATCATAATGGCTCCGATATGATGACGAAGACTCTACCAAGAGAGAAGCTTGAACATTGCCGTTTGATAGCAGGGATGGTGAATCCCTCCACATTGTCGTGAGGGGGAGATTTGTTAGTGGGTTCACTCCTATGTGGAGGAAGCCCAATGAGTTGCAAGCCCAAAAAGGGCTTGAGCCCATATAATAAGTTATATGAGGAAATATGGTTTCTCACTATTTATATAAAAGAGGTAGCAGCAGAAAAGGAAATAGTAACAAGAGAAAAAGAGAAAGCAGAAAATCTGGGGTTTGAGGCAATATCTGATTTACATCAAGCTGGCGTCGGAGGTCGATTCGTAGTCCGATTGAGCTGAAATTTTGTCAGCATGTTCGTGGCGCAATTTTATCGAATCTGAACGGTTTGATTTTCGTTTGAAGCTCCCTACATCAGGTTTTTCGTGGATTGATCAAAACCTGCGTTTTTTGGTCAGATTTATCCTTGATCTCTTGTGAAGTTCATGTGTATTGCCAAGAATTATGTTCTTGAGGTGTTTGCTGCTATGTACCTCTAGTATTTGCTAGAGAAGAACAATTTTATTGATAGTGAAGATTTTTCAGGTGGACTCCGGTCCCGTGGTTTTTTATCTCCTCACATTGAGGAGGTTTTCCACGTAAAAAAATCGTCTTGTGTTCGCGTGCTTGGTTATTTTACTCTACTATATCGATTCCTATTAGGTTTACACAAGAGGGGAGATTATTTTATTCCGCTGCGTTGATTCGATATTGTTCGAATTATTACCGTTCTCTCATCAGAGTGGTATGGCAAAGGGTGGTTGGGAGGGAGATAACAAGGATGAAGAGTTAGTAGCGGTGACGGCAGTAATGGTGTTGGAGGATGTAGAAGAAGACATTTTAGTGGAAAAAAAAAATTTGTGAAGCTCTGATACCATAAAAGAGTATGAATTTGAGTTTGATCGCACACATAATCGGTGTGGAGATTTGTATTATATTTATAATATGTACATGAGCGGGAAAAATACAATTAAAGATTTTACAAAGATAACAATCTACAAAATCAGTAAAGATTGTGAAAGATTACTCTATCAATGGAATCGACAGAATTGACACAAATCATGGAAGATTGGCTCAATTAATGGGATTGGTATAGATTGCAGGAGATTGCTGTATCATGGAAGATTTGCTTTATCAATAGGTTTGGACTTGAGCATGTGGAAATTATTCAACTCTCAGCGTGCTAATGCCGCAAGGGACAGGATGAATCCTGACAGCTCCGAGCTTATATTATATAAATTCTTCTATCAAGTAATTACCACATCTAATGGAAAATAAGTTTGTTTGCAGATGTGCGCGAGTGGTTTGTCCGCTAACTTTGAGACCAGCTAACAAATGCCTCCATAGGCCACTTTATGTATATCCAGCAAATATATGATCTGCATCAGCGATAGCCATGAAAGCTCAGAGTACTGTCCAGATATTCCTAGCGAACCCAACTTGGCATACTCATCAACTGTGTTGTTGATGTCTGGGAGGAGATCATTCAAGATCCATCTGTCGGGCTGCAGACAATTATTAAAAAGAAGGGATCGTCATCGGGTCAGCCATTGCTGAACTTGAAATGGAACCTGTGGGTTGTGAAGATGTTTATACAATAACAGAACCGTTTAAGAGTCAAGTCCTTTTGAGCTTCCATCAGCTATCATGTCATGGATCAATTGACGTTATTTGAACTTCCATTAGCTGTGTTGTGTGATCTGGGTCTCTCTCAACCCAAAAACTAGTTCAAGAGGTGAGGCTTTCTCTCACACTTATAAACTGACTACCAACCCCTTCCACAACCGATGTGGGACGATCTCAACAATCTCTCCCTCACACATCATGCCTTAGGTCCAAAGCGCAATAATTCGTAACTCTCCTGGTGACTTTTTTGGGTCCATACTTGTTAGCAAACCCGGGCTTTGATACCAGTGTGTTGTGTGACATCCTAAAATTTCATAACAATTTCTAGATGCACTACAACCCATGAATAGGTGATGGAAGTGCCATCGGACTATATTATAGCCATTAGACCAATGGATTACAATTAAACAAGGCCGAGCATTTAATGGATTATTATTAATTTTTTGTTGAAAATCTATCCTATGTCCATGTATGATCTAGGTTGTACTAAAGGATAAATTGATAAGGAATTTTCTATTCTTGGCCGTGTACTCTATAAGTTGGATTACCATCAATTAATGTTGCAATATTATATGGCCATGTGATTATTTGTAATTATGTATATATAAATGGGGATTAAGGTGGGTTATTAGGAGCAAGTGTGGGCTGGATACCTAAGGCCCAAAACAGCCCAAAGCAGCCCACATTCCCCCATCATACGGTCGACCAAGGCCCGGCCGAATGAGGCCCATCATCTTTAAATGAAGATTGACAAGTGGCAAGAGAGATTAAGCAAGTGTCGCTGCCCCCATTGCTTCACTGGTGATCTCCATGCAAATCCAATGATTACTAGCTAATCATGAGGGTGAAAGAAAAAGAGAAGGGGCGGAGTGAGCGAGGGAGTGTTTGCGAGAGAGAGAGAGAGAGAGTGACCAAGAGAAAGAGAGAGAGTTCGAGAAAAAGAGAGAGAGAGTCCGAGAGAAAGAGGGAGTTCGTGAGGGTGCATTGGCGAGGGGAGAAGGTGACCAGCCCCACCGTGCATGCGCCTGCTGCCGCTGTTGATGTCGCCTAGCTTCGCCGTTGATCGAGCCGCGCCCAGAGTCCTCAAATCGCCGTTTGCTTGCTGTGTTTGCGTGAACTTAAGGCAAGTGAGAGTCCATTGATCTAAACTTTACTTGTTGTGGTTGTGTGTGAAGTGTAATAGATTTTGGAGATGCTTGAGTTATGATGCTGGATGTTGGAATTTCGAAGGTATAGGAGTAGTTCTTCAAGCTAGCAAACTGTTTCATGGAAAAACAGATTGACCTTTGAAGACTCCGTGAATGTTATGTAATTATCTAGCCGAAATTTGACTTCTAGTCCTTGATGAAAGTTGTAGATAACATCTTCATGAGTAACATACTACAATTTGAGAAGAAACGGACAAGTATTGGTTGGTGAAACGATTTTTCTTTGAAAGTGTTAAATCTGGAAATCGTTACCGAGGTTTAGGGAGAGTTATGGTGATTATAGCTTTTGGTATATAATGAATCTGACTTCGAGTTCTTCACGAAAATTTTACCTTTAGTTTTTTTCTTTAACATGTCAAAATATCAGAATTTTCTGAATTCATTTAGGGATTTTATCAAAATTATTGTTGAAACTGTGTAATAGTGATGTTTGAGGTTTTATGGCTGTGATGCATGGACCATTGCAATCCATACAAAGTTTTCTTGACTTGGTGTTCTTCATAAAACGTTTTTCTCTAGATCTCGTTTATAACATGTTAAATTTTCAGAATTTATTAAGACCATTTACTAAGTTTCCCAGAATTTTAATTAAATGAGTGCATTCTGTTTTATCCGAGAAACTGTTTTATTTTAAGAACAAATGAAATTGCTTGGTATGCTGAAATGTCTTGAGTTGTTATTTATACAGCATATGTGGTGACATTTAGCATATCATATGACATCAAAATTTGATTGAAACCTTGACATTATTGCATCAAATGCTATTTTGAAAGTGAGACATATATGTGAATATACATTGTGATGTTGATGATACCGTCGGACCCTTGAGTCGACGATGCCTCGGGAGTGTTGGGATGCCCGGAGGTGTGTGCTGGAAGCCTCGTGACGCCAGTTGGGGTGCGAGATGCCTAGAGGTGTGTGTCGGATGTTCGGAGGTGTGTACTGGAAGCCTCGTGACGCCAGTTGGGATGCGGGATGCCCGGAGGTGTGTGCCGGAGGTCTTGCGATGCCAGGTTGGGTGCGAGAGTCAGGAGGGATGCAAAGATTGGTCCCTGGGAAAAAAAGAGAGATATCATTTTGAATATCAAAATGAGAAATGAATCATGCGCATGTGTGTACATATGGCATGGTGCATGAATTGTCTATGAATTGAGTTGGTACTATCTGGCATTAAGAATGTGGTCATTAAGGCATTGAATGGATTTCATGGAAATATAAGCATGATTGCATGGATGATATGTGCATTTCACATGAAATTTTGCTTGTCTTGCTTGTTGCATTGTGTAGTTTGATGGATCTTTTACTACTGAGTGGTTGTACTCACTCCTTTTGGGGACTAACATTTCAGATTAAGAGATGCCTCTGTTACTGGTCACACGTGGTACTTTCTATGGCTTACTGTCCGATGTTGAGGTTGAGTGTTTGGAGCATTTCTGTGTTGGTGTTCGTGTACTAGTGTTCATCCGTGTTCGAGTTTTAGTTATGTATGATGTGGGTCTACTTGATGGCCCTGTAGTCCAGGAGTTACTGTCTGTGCATGTTTGTCACAACGGGATTATGATGGGGATGTTGCCGCCGCCACCGGCCAATGCACCGGGCTGGGTGTGATTGTGCGTGTGACTGGTAGCGGATGACACTTTTTGGATAGCCGACACTGGATGATGGATCGGTGTACATGACTGCTGTGGGGTCGGGTATTTTTGGTTATAACCAAGCTTAGTAAAGCCTTGGCCTTTTGATGTACCGACTCGTGATGTCCATCAAAGTTATGTAAATAAAAGTGGTTTGGCTCTAACTTATATATGAAATGTGTAGTTGGTGTGCATTGCATTGCATTATTTTGTTGGAATTTGGGATAGGGAGATTTGAATATGCTTCCGTTATATGAACTACGCTGGGACCGATTTAAATAATACAAACCCCCAGGATTTATGGACCCACTATAATTAAATGGTATTAGAGTGATATATTATTAGGGTAAATGAAATGTAAGCTAACTGTGGCGACCTTAATGGATCGGGGCCATGTCGGGGGGTGCCACATGTTGGGAGAATAGTAACAGTTCGAATAATATTGGATTAACGCAACATAATTAAATAATCTCCCATCTTGTGTAAATCTGATAGGAATCGATGTAGTAAAGCAAAAAAAATATTAAGCACACAAACACAATGCGATTTTTTTATGTGTAAAACCTACTCGATGTGAGGATATCAAAAACCACGGAACCAAAGTCCACCCAAAATTTTCATTATCGACAAAATCGAGTGAACATAGTTCTTATATCTAGTAAATACTAGAGTTGCGTAATAGCAAAGACCTCAAGAACATCATTTTTGGCAATATGCATAAATTTGACAAGAAATCAAGGAAAAATCTAACAAAAAACGCGAGTTTTGATCAATCCATGAAAAATCTAGAAGCTTCAAACGAAAATCAAACCGTTCAAGTTTGAGAAGAGTGTCCCTTGAACACGTTGACAAAATTCCTACTCAATCAGATCACCTGTCGACTTTCGATGCCAACTTGACGTAAATCAGACTGATCCCATGACCCTAGATTTTTTGCTTTCTCTTTTTCTCTTATTATTACGTTCTACTAACTTCTTTACTGTCATGCCCTTGCCCCACCTCTGGTACATGAGTGTAACCTGGCGAGTGATGTCTTAAGCACGTCAATTGTCCCAAAAATATTTTATTTTGATTAAACACATGTGGAAGCGAATTAAAAACAATCCCCATACACAAAGGAACGTGGAAGTCGGGCAACATGTATACAAGCCAAGCAAATGAAACCAACATGTATTCATACATATATACATATAAAAAATTGTTATGATTACATGTTCATCCTAGTCTTCGGCTACTTATCTTCATTACTACACATCGCCGATAAAAAGGCTAAAGTAGCTTAGCTCCTCTATTGAGCGTCCTCCAAAAATGGCTCTCATCCTAGGCCCTTTCTTTTATGATGCTCTTGTAGGATCCATCAGAGGGATGAGGCCTTGAACAGGACCTAAAACTTTCCCATAAAAAATGAGGCACCAAAACTCATACACATGGAGAACTAAAGTGTCTACACCTTTATGGATCCATATGGTAGTAGGTAACACCTCCTTCTAAATTTACTATATCTGTCGTGGTGATAACCATATCGATTGGAAGACTGGTACAGATAGGTGGTGAGGTCAGTTTAGCCATCACACATTTGAAATGGTGAAAACAACAAAAGTGAGTTGATGACTTAGTAAGTAGAAATTCATAATTCTTCTATATGAGGATATCTCGCCATCGATCCTCGGATAAAAAATCACCACCTACTTGTCGATGGCAAATCAATAGCAAAGTTCGTGTTTTGCCTTGTTTATGCATATGAAAGGCTCTCAATCATCTATGTCCTTTCAAGTATCAAAGATAGGGAATTAGTGCATAAGAATAAGCCTTCTAAAGATCCATGGCTTATGATCATTTCAGTCACTAAGAGGGATGCATGCATCAGATAAAACTCATTCAAGCACTAAGTCACCTGATGCAAACATATACTCAAATTGATGCAAGGACTCAACAATACATATCAAACAAACCCAGTTTTTACAAGCCTTAATTCCAGTATCGGTGCAAGCATCAATTCAAGCATCACACATGCATTAGTCATGGATCACACGTGGATTTCCAGTTTATTTTAGTCAGTTTAGTTAGTTGAAATCCATCAAATCTTCTAGTATCAATTGGGCATCGATCCCCCCCTTGGCAACCGCCATCATCCTAATCTCACTATTAGAATGGCATCTAGGGTGACCCCTAGGCATCAGCCTCACCTGGGCTGGCATTGTCCACGATCTCAATATCAAGACGGCATCTGGGGCTTTACCCCAGGTAACGACCTAACATACCTCAACGTCGGCAGTAAAAGTCCATCGTGTGTCTGTGCATTCAAGCATTAATCAATCCATTTTTATCTTGATTCATTAGCTGGACGAAGGGTCCAAAGGCGTGCCAAGCAAGGTGAATCAATAAATGACTCTTGTGCCTTATTAACTAAGTTTATGCTAGATGCGATTCGGGCTTGTGGTCTTGACTTGGAATCGTTTGCTTCAAGTTGGGCATCGACTTGTGACTTATCTTGAGTAACAACACACCTCACTGTTGTCCTGAGATCAAGTGTGGGTCGTGCTTCCACCTCGGCACACGTCCAAAATTGCTGAGACCCTTCCTCGACATCCAGGTGTGCTCGACACCTATGTGAGACCATGATTTACTTGATGCAGAGACAATTAATTGAAAGCATGCAACAAGCACAACATACAAGCAAACACAAGCAAGCGATGACAAGATCCTAAATCGATACGCGTAGTACACTACCCTATCGAAGAGTTAGGAAATTCTACTTACAACTTTTTGGACCTAGCTTCAAGATGCTCATTTAGTGACTGAACGGTTCCTAGAGCGACTTGGTGAGGAAGGCATGAAAGAGATGAGAGAAAGGGAGAGGAAAGGAGAAAATGCCTAACCCTTAAAATGTGAGGATGCCTTCTCCTATTTATGGGCCCTTTCCTCTTAGATTTTTATGCAAACTTATGATTAAGCCTAAGATACGAGTTGGCCTATCTAGCCTTCGTAGTTGGCACCTATGCTTAATTGTGTTTAATTTTGATTGGTCCACCTATTTGCTTATCCTCCAAGTGTGGCATCCCAAAATTCAATGACAAGCCATAAGGTGTGTTAAAGTCTCTAATTAGGTGATAAAAATTTCCATGGTTTATGCTTTAGCCATTAGCCTTTTAAGAATAGATGATTTGTGCATATGTTTGTGAGAATTTGATAGATTAATGATCTATGCTTGGCCATGTACTTTATAAACTAAATTTCAATAAACAAGATGCCCCAAGACTTTGGCCAAGATGAAAATTGAAATTTAAAAATATTTATAAAAGAATTTCAAAAAAAGAGAGAGGAAAAAGTCAATTTTTGGGGATGGGCCTTAGGCCCATTGGCCTAAGCTTTTAATGGGCCAAGTTAGCTGGCCCAATGGAGGCCCAAGAGGAAGTGTCGACCGGCCCAAGCCCAAGCCCAAATTCAAAAGTCCATAAGACAAGTGGCACAAGACTCTCATGTATTGGCTTAGGGAAGAAGGCCATGCATTAGCCATGGTTAAGGCAAGTAATGATTATCAATGATGAGAGTTTGGGGGTATAAGAGGGAAGAGAGAGAGAGGGTGGCCGGATTTCCCATTCGGCTGAGAGAGAGGGTGAGAGAGAGAGAGAGAGAGAGAGAGAGAGAGAGAGAGAGAGAGAGAGATTTCGAGAGAGAGAGAGGAAGTGGCCGAGAGAGAGAGGAGGAGGAACCGCCGTCCGTCTGCCGTGTGCCACCGTGCTTGCCGCCTTAGGCCGTCGTCCGTCCGGTCTAGAGACAAGTTAGAGTCCTCTAGCTGCTCTTGCATGTGTGTATGTTACTTGCATGTTGAATTTTTGGGTGTTTAGGTGAGAAAAACCGAAGTATGGTTGGTTTATTCTCAAATGGCATGGCTGTTCTTGTTCGAACAGTGTGAGTCAGAATGTTGTGTGAGCTTGTATGCATGTTTGGAGTCCGATTTTGGCTTCGATTTCTTAATGAGAGTTGTAGCTAACATATTGAACTACAACATAATGAAATTTAGTGGAAAATAATGGAGATTTTAGGGGTTAAAGTCTTATCCTACGGAGACCTCAGATCTGGAAAGATTTTACTGACCTTTTGTTGGATTTGTGGTTGCATGTTGGTTTGTGTTAAGAATCTCTCTTCTATTTTTTAATGAAAGTTGTAGGGGACATATTAAAATACAACACACTCAAATTTTAAGTGAAATGAACAAGAATAGCCTAGTAAATCAACTAGATCTTGAAGACAGTGATTCTGGTGATGTATTCCGAGACACCCGAGACTTCATGGACATAGATGATGACTATAATCTGGTTATATGACTTAGATATCTTCACGAAAATTGTAGAGAACATCTTGATGTAGAACATACCTGAATTTCAGAGGAAACGAAGAAGAACGGGTAGGTGAAAACTCAATATTTCGGAGAAGTATACACTGGACGATGCGGTAATGGATCTAGAAGCTTCGTAAGATTGTATAAAATAATGTAGAAAGAATTTGGCTTAGAAGTCTTCATGAAAGTTGTACGAAAATGTCTGTGCTATAACTCGGTAAACTTTCGTAATTTTTGGAGGCCGTATGGATATTTTAAATGGATTTCTTCGGAAACCGTGTGTTCTGGTTTCATCCGAAAACCATATGATGTTTTGTGAAAATTGTGAGATTGTGTAAAATTCTATTTGGCCATGAATTTTGCATGTAATTGTCATCCTATTGGCTTGTTTAATAATTGCTTGAATTTTTATTGAAATAAAAAGTAATAAAAAAATAAATAGATTATTTTATTGGTCATAAATTCCATTAAATTTATTAATAAATAATTATATCATAAGGTCTTGATGTATGCATGACATTGAATTAAGATGTATGTGTGAATCCTATGCCAAGTATGACTTGTTTGATGTCATGCCATATGCGATGTTAAATTGAGATCAAAATAATGGTAAATGTGGATAATGATAAGTGAGGAGGTGGTTGTGGTGGAGGATAATGCCCGGAATGTGTAGAGATGCATTGCTGGATGGCCCTGGGAGATTCAGGATGCCCGGAACGTGGGGGTGCCGGAAGCCCTATCAGAGGTTTCTGCCCGAAGGGAATACCTCGCGATGCTAGGATTTGGGGTGCGGGATGCCCGGCCAGGGAGTGTAAATGCCGGAAGCCCTGTTGGAGGTTTCTGCTCGAAGGGAATGCCTCATGATGCCAGTTGGGATGCGAGATGCCCGGAATGTGGGGGGCCGGATGCCCGGTGGCCTGGGATGGTCGAATGCCGGAAGCCTCGGAGGTCTTTGCCTGAAGGGATGATGAAATTGATGATTTGAGGAATGGGTGATGTGGTGATCAAATTGAAAGCTAAAAGTGGAAATTAAACCATGGCATGATATGCATGATGATGATGATATGTGATGTGAAATAATGACGATCACCCATGGCATGATGATGATGATGATGATGATGATGATATGTGATGTGAAATAATGATGATCACCCATGGCATGATATGCATGATGATATGCATGATGACGAAGATGATGATGATGATATGGCATAATGATATGCATGATGATATGCATGACGACGACGATGACGACGACGACGACGACGATGATGATGATGATGATGATGATGATGATGATGATGATGATGATGATGATGATGATGATGATGATATGTGTGATGTGATGATGTCATGATGATGATGACATGTATGATATGATGATGCCATGATGATGATGACATGTGTGATGTGGTGATGTCATAATGATGATGACATGTATGATATGATGATGATACACATGTATATGATATGATGATGCATGATAGTATGCGCATGGCTTCAAGGTAAGTAACGCCTGCAATGCATGTATGACTTGTATGATGCATTGAGTGGTTGTTGGATTCTTTATCTGCTGAGTGGTTGTACTCATCCCTTTTGGGGACCAACATTTTAGATTAGTAGTATGCCGCTTCCTGCCGTCGCGCGGGGTGCATTTTACGGGTTACCGTCCGACGTCGAGGTAGAGTGTGAGGAGTTCAGCTGTCCTTCTATGCTTGGACTCACCTACATACGTGTGCGCTGTTTTGTTACATACGACATAGGCCTGGCTGGGGGTTCAGTCGTCCAGGAGTTTGTCTTCGTCCACGTTCGCCGCGATAGGGTGATGAGAGGGATGCTGCCACCGCCGCCGCCTAACGCACCGGACTGGGTGTGAGACCTGTGCGCGACGAGTAGGGGCTATGTTTTTTTGGGATAGTTAGCTGACACATATGATGGGAGTTGAGCATATGTGATGTAGAGGGTCGAGGATCCTTTTTGAAGTTTTAAGCTGGACATGGCTGAGTCTTAGCTTTTCCTTTTTGATGTACTGACCTAAAAGAAGTCCCATCTTGAAAATATATGTAAATAAAGTGTCGTGGCTTGTCTATAAAAATTATGGTGATTAGTGGTGTGTATTGGTATCATGGTTGGTAGGGGGAGAGATGGTGACGCTTCATTTTGCTTCCGCTAGTGAGTTGCGTTGGGACCACTTTAAAAAAAAAAAAAAAAAAATTGCCTGTAATTAACGACGCTTTTTCTAAGTGTAAGGCAAGAAGGGTAATAAGATGTAACATCGGTGCTTGTGGCAACCGTCGAAGGGTTCGGGGTGCTACACCAAGGCTCACTCTAGGCTCATTATTGCCTATGGCGCCTAAGGGACACGTAAGCCCCTTTAATGCCTAATGTCTTCTTTTAATTAGTTGGTCCTTATCTTGTTCACCAAGGCTATAATCTAGGGCCATCATAACCTGAGATTTACCTAAGATTTTAGAGGACATCTAAGTTGATAATTCATCAAAGTCATTAATGAACTGATGTCCAAAGCCCTTAAATATATGCCTAGATATTTTTGCCAAACTACTTGAGAAGCAAGTTTTCTCTCCCCCTTGCAATTGACATTGGCATATAATGGATAAGTTTAGACTATGGTCAAAGGTTATGGAAGATTCTAGAATCCCCAATTACCTCTTGATACTTGTCAATGATTTATCCCCGCATTAATTGATTTGTGTCAAAATCTCATCTAAGACAATCATGAGATTAACATAGAGTGTTGCCTAATTGGAGAAGTCATTCATATTTGTACACAATCGATGGTCCTATGAGAACCAAGGTTCATGCCAAAATTTACTAAATTTTAACCAAATGAGTGCAACTAAGTTGGTAGTTTTCTTAAACTTGTCCATGACCATTTTCAATTAGAATTGGTCCACTGGATATCTTAAAATAAACTTCGTGGTTGGTCTTGATTATTTTCCCTAACCAAGTCTCAATTGGGTGGACTGGGTCCATGGTCGAACATGCCATGCCTTGGTTTATCCAAGGTTTATGTTATTGATTCCTATGATCGACCTTCATACCTTATTCTCATAGCCTGAAATCGAGGACGTTACATTTACGACTACTACTTAAAAGATAGTAAGAAATCCTATTTTTCCATATGACTGATTATATGGGTTTAAGCCATTTTTGGCTAGGCTTCCTTCACACGAGAGTGAACTCAGCTAACAAATCTTTTACTCATGACGATGTGGAGATTCATCATCCTTGCTATCAATCGTCAATGTTCAAGCTTCTCACTTGGTAGAGTCTTCATCATTGTATTGGAACCATCATGGTTGGTATGAATTTTCTCAAATTCCAATAGCTTCTCATCTAGAACATCTCTTAGCTAATGATATCTAACATTACTGTGTTTTGATTTAGAATAAAAAGATGAATTCTTACTAAGATGAATTGCGCTTTAATTATCACAAAATAATGCATATCTCTTTTGCTTGAACTCGAGTTCTTCCAAGAACTTCTTCAGCTATAGCATCTTTTTACTAGCTTTGGTTGCTGTAGTAAATTCAGCTTCTATTGTAGAAAGTGCAACACACTTTTACAATCTTGACCTCTATGACATAGCTCCACTAACAAAAAAAATCAAATAACCAGAAGTATATTTACAAAAATCAATATCTCCAGCTAAGTTAAAATCTTTGTATCCAACTAACTCAAGTTTCAAACTAGAAGTTCTTTGGAGATACTTCATGATTCTTTTTGTTGTATTCCGGTGCTTTCTATCTGGATTTGACAAATAATGACTAATAATGTCAATTGCATGTGCTCAGTATGGATGTGTACATATTATCGCATGTATCAAGCTTCTTACAATTGAAGTATATGGAACATTTTCCATGTCTTTCTTATCTTTATTAGTCATAGGATTTTGCTTTGCATTTAACTTAAAGTGGGCAGTAAAAGGAGTACTAACATTTTAGTCTTGTCCATTCAAAATTTATGAGGAATCTTCTCGATGTACTTCTCTTGTGATAAGAACAACTTTTTAGCATCTCTATTTTGGGTAATTCTAATGCCAAGAATCTGCTTCACCAGGCTCAAGTCTTTCATGGCAAAAAACTTGCTCAATTGTTTCCTCAACGATTCAATTCGTGAAGTATTCCTACCAACAATTAAAATATCATCAACATAAAACAAGAGAATAATAAAGTTATCGTCAGAAATTTTTTTGGACAAACACATAGTTATTTGATGAAGTATTCTTATAGCCTTGTTTCATCATAATTGACATAAAATTTTTGTATCACCATCTCGGTACTTGCTTTAGGTCGAAGTGACTCTTCTTCAACTTGCACACATAATCCTCTATCGCTTTCACCTTGAGATCCTCTGGTTGTTTCATATATATCTATTCCTCCATGTCACTATATAGGAAGGCTGTTTTGACATTCATCTGCTCAATTTCCAAGTCTAGGCTAGCTTTCAAGCCTAGTATCACATGTATAGGAGACATTTTCACCACAGGGGAAAACATATTATCAAAATCAATACCCTTTCTCTGACTAAATCCCTTAACAACCAAACTAGCTTGTATTGTGGTTGTGAAGTCTGTTCATCTTGTTTTAACTTGTAAACCCATTTGTTCTTCAAAGCTCTTTTGATTTTAGGCAACTCCACTGGTTCAAAAGTTTGATTATCATAAAGGGCCTATATTTTATCCTACATAGCATCAATTCATTTGCTTTTTCACTCAACTTCAATTGTTTTTGCATAGCACTCTAGGTCACTTGCATCAATCAATAATACATACTCATCTTCAAAATATCTGATGAAAGGTCATTGGTTTCTAACGGATCTTTGAACTAGAACATTCAATGGAGCATCTAATGGAGCTTTTGGTTTAGGAACGGTATTATTCATTTCAACATAGTCTAGGACCTATCCAACATCGAGGACATTCACTTCCTGCTATTCTTCATCAATCAATGTAGGAATATTGTGAGAGGAACTGGATCTAAGTCAATCAAATCATCACTAATCTACAGCACTGAAATCATCTATGATTTCTCAATATTCTATATTATTTGATCTTCCATAAACACAACATCTCTACTTCTTATAACTTTCTTTTATGTAACCAAACATATTCTTTCTATAGCTAATGAATATGCATTATCGTGTTTTTACATCAAGTTTAGACCTTTCATCTTTGTGAATATACACAAATGCCTTGCACCCAAAGACACACAAGTAATCATAAGAAATATCTTTGCCTATCCAAACTCTATTAAGAACATCAAAATCTTGAAGAATGCAAAGAGTAAGACTTAACATATGTGAAACTGTACTTAAAGGAGTGCCGGACACTTGGAGTGCCAAAACTTGGCATGGAGAGACACTCAAATGTCAAAAGTTAGGAAAGTGACTCAGATGCCAAAAGTTAGAAAAGTGCATTTACTTCGCTGGAAAATCGCCACGTCAGCATTTTGGCCGGATTGGCACTTAAGTGATCAATTTTGCTTCAATTTTGGCACTTGAGTGTCACTTTTCTAACTTTTGGCACTTAAGTGTCCCTTTGTGCCAAGTTTTGACACCTGGAGTGTACTTCTGCTATACTTAAAGTCTCACTCCAAAAGGATCCCGGTAGCTTTGACTATAAAAATAAACATCTTACCATTTCGACTAGTATCTTGTTCATTTTCTCAACTAAGTCATTTAATTGAGGCATCTTGAAAAGTTTTTTTTTTTTTTTTTTTTCCATAATGTTGAATATCCTATTGTTTGCAATATTCATAAAAAAGTCCAATTTACTCTCTCCTGTTATCAATTCTAATACATTTAATCTTCTTTCCAATTTGTCTCTCAATTGAAACCTGAAACTACTTAAAAGCATTTAATACTTAATCTTTAGTTTTCAAGGTATAAACCAATATTTTCCTCGAATAATCATATATGAAAGTAACAAAATAAAGAGAGCCACCAAGTGATTTTGTCTTCATAGGATCACAAATATTAAAACGCATTAAATCAAGTATACCTGACTTTTTTTGAAGGAAGGAAGCTTATGAATTCAATTCTATTTTGTTTTCCTGCTAAACAATGAGTACACTTCTTTAGCGTTGAACTTTTTATATTTGAAAGAAGCTTCTTCTTGGTTAATATTGACAAACCCTTCTCATTGATATGATTGAGCCTCTTGTGTCATAACTCAGCTGTCTTTTTGCTATGTACTACAGTAATTTTGCCTGTGGACAACTTTACCTATATAATATACAACAAATAACATTTTTCACTTTTAGCCACAACTGGAGAACGTTTGGTGAGCTTTCATCGATCATCACTAAAGGTGTTGCAATACCTCTCATAATCTAGTTTGCTTGTGGAAATCAAATCAAATAGATATTAGGTACATGCTTAACATTATTTAATATTAACATTGCACCATTGTTGGTCTCTAGGCACACATTATCAACCCATACCACTTTAGCTAGCCTATCGTTGTCCAACTTCACAAATCCAAAGTTACCTGATCTATATGATGTAAAGAAATCCCTATGAAATGTAGTATGGATAGATGCACTATTATCAATCACCCAGCTGGTTTCATGACATACAAGATTCACCGCATCATCATCATAGACAATAAGAAAGCCTTTTGCAAGTGTATCAACACGATTGTTATCACCATCATAATCACTTTTCTTCTTTTTAGCTTTCTCTTTCTATTTCTCATTTTTGAACTAATGGCAAAATCTCTGAATATGTCTCTTCTGATGACAATAATGGCACTCAACATTGCAAATTTATTATATTTGCCTTTGCTTTTTATCTATATCTTTATCTCTATTTCTCAGATCTCGAGACTCACTTCTTCCTATTTTCTCAACATCCAAGACATCCAAATGTAAAGAGGATGATCCCTATGTCTTTTTTCTCATCTCTTTATTCAAAACACTACTCTTGGCCAAATCCATAATGATCGTACCATCCAGGGCAAAATTAGACAAAGACGCTCGAAAAGTCTCCCATGAGTCCGACAAAGTACAAAGCAATCATAACGCTTGTATCTTATCGTAGCTAATTGATTTATAATTCCTTGAAAGGAATTTAAATGATAAGTCAAGCGAGTACCATCTTGATATCTCATATTCATCATCTGTTTTATCATAATTAATTTGCTATTCCCATTCTTTTGAGCATATAACAATTTGAGCTTATTCCACAAATTGAGTGCATGTGTTTCCTTAATGATATGGTTGAAAATATTATGATTCACTCACTATCTAATATAACCACACTTGACAATGAAAATATAGACCATTAGCATCAATTTTATTCTCTGGTTTCTCTTAAGCAAATACGGGCATATAATAATCTCTCACATATAAAAGGTTTTTCATCTTTCATTTCTAAATATGATAATTTGAATCATTCAATATAACCATTCTATTTGTATTCGTTTCCATTGTTTAACATAAGGCAGAAAAATCAAGTAATAACCAAAACTTTGATGCCACTTTGTTAGGTGATCATGGACCTCTCTTACTCCAAAATCTAGCTCAAGAGGTGAGGTCTTTCCTCACACTTACGAATCAACCGCTAGCCATTCCAAAATCAATGTGGGACAAGCTCAACAAACTGTGCTCTTGAGCTTCCATCAGGGCTTTGATCCGTAAAACTGTAACCAATACGAAATCATTTTTAACAGGTTTTGACTTTTAAATAGTCATGCCGGTGTAGGACGCTACTGTGATTCTAGGAAAAAAGGATGACAGTGGCTCCATGCATCATTCGATGGTCGAAATTTAGGATGCGGGTTGTGAAAACATTTGCAGGGTAATGTAGATGGGGGACAAGTGGAAGCCCTGCGGATATTGTTGGCCATTATAGAGGTGTTGGCCGTGAAACGTTAAACCTTGCCGATCCTTAGGCAGCGCATCACCGCCGTCGCCACAGCGGTCGCGCCATCCCTCTCCCTCTTTCTTTAGAATTTGTGTGTGTGTGTTCTTTTCATTTAAATTGTCCTAAGAGAAAGGTGCACATAACATAGTCGATCAAACTCATCACAAGGTCGGCTTGTGCACCGGAGACATGCTCAGTGCAGAATGAATTGTTGCTAAGAGAGCCACCTAGTTTCGACCTTACTATTCTCGTGTCTTGGTCGTATGTTCAAAATCCGCGACAACAATCAATTTGCCAATTAGCCAAAGTGTTAGTCCATTCATCAGATTTTGATTGTTCCGCTTGCGATGAACCGGCCGAGTTCTATGACTCTCTCTTTCGCTGTCAATTGTGGCTCTTGAACTGTAATGCTTGATGCAATTTATCTTCCAAGCCTGAGACTTGGTGAACTCTTTTGAACCGAGGTGAAATCGCGGTGCTCATGTTGGCTCTTGGGAATTGCTATGTACGTAAAATATATGATGATGAAAATGTAGTCTACTTCCGAAAAATTAAGAAAAGCTCCTTCCAGTAATGACAAGGGTTCATGCAATATACGACAAAACATGAATCAATGGATTGGTCGTTAATGATAACACATATATAAGGTAAAACAAAACGAAAATAGTAAAAGAAATTGCATTGATCTGCACAAAAAAAAAAAATTTAAAATATGGACCGTGGCCTGTCACGACCCGCACCTCGAGCACATACACATCCCTCGGTGGTCAATAAAATTTTTGTGACATCCCAAGAAGTGTAGCAAACCTATTCAGTTTATGGCACATGCGGAAACGTAATCACAATCTCCAAACAACATAAAAGTGTGATAGAAACGTAAGATGATATTTTAACAAAACACACTCATAATACAACGACATATATATACATAAAAGTCTAACATCACATGGATCTATTTCAAAAAGAAGAGCTCCTAGGCTATCTATGCTTTGAGCTCCTCGTCCATGGGACCAGAGTCCCTTCCAATTTTGTTAGACTTCTCGATAACAAAAAGAATGAATTGTCACCCACTGTCCAAATAAGACGGAGGGCCCGTCGACATTAGGCAGAAACTAAAGAAAAACCTAGACTTCACTTTTTGCGAACCCCTGCACCTCGCTTGACAATCCTCAATCTAGGGACTTGAAAATGGTTATACAATAACTAATGAGATGATGTCTTAGCGAGTCCATCCCCTAAATCCCGATTAGGAGAAAAGTACACCCACATGCAGTCTAACCATATCTCCTCAAAATTAATGCAACACTAATGTTTGTCTTACATGTCAGTGCCATTCAATTTGCATATAATTATATTGAAATCATGCATCATTGGAACATCTCGACATGTATACAAATATAATTATATGTCATCACCAATTCATAGGCCCTAATTACCAGACCAAACCGTTATGGTATGTTCCATAATGCACCACACAATTCCATCTCCTAATCAGGTCCATGAATCTCAATCATTCATGTGTTTCAATTTATTATGACTCATCAGTCATGGCCAACTTAACATTCGGTGGTCTTTCGACTTAGCCGGACTTCGTCTCGCACCATCAAGCACGTCAACGTTTACATCTAGACGGCATTCCTCAAAGGAACATCCGTCCAGCCTCCATTGCGACCGGTATCCGTTGACTTGGGGCATTTCCGAAGGAGTATCGTTCGGCCCCAAAGGCTCATGACGGTGTCTCATATCATTCATGCATTCATTCAATTTTGGCTCAGGACACCGTGTGTTGCACTCAAATGCCTCAATTAAAATAGTGATTCTAGCCTATTTTCTTAATATTAGAAATGCATGGTAAAATAATCATGTGTGGGAATACGGTCAGATCGAATCAGAAAATTTGTGTCATCTCTTTTAAAATCCCACAGTTTGATATAGTATTTAAAAATGCTTTCAGTGTCCAAAACTTGACACCTGGTATTTTCTAATTAAATACCAACATTTGCCATTTTGAATTAAATATTCACAAATAACAACTCTCAATCAATTGCACAATTTAACAATCAATGGCATAAATGGAACATACTATTCCAATTAGCACGGAATTCGGTCACTAGCTATCCCGGTATAATTTCCTAAAAATATTAAATAATTAACTAAATTATAATTAAATCATTTAAATTAATTATTTAATTAATTAACATTTATAATTTTTCACTATCAATTCAATTTGATCATAACTAGAACCAATTATCAAAATGCCTAACTAGACTAATGCCTTACAATAACCTTATAGTCTAACCATTTAACTAAATATTTAAGTCTCTAACTAAATAGTCTAACCAACCTAATTAATTAGTCTAACTATCTAGTCATTATCCTAACTAAACTAGTTTCTAATCCTATTTAACTTAATCATACTCTTAAGGAATGTAATCAACCCCTAATCAGAAATTAGGAAATTGACTCACCTAAGCTAAAGATTAAAGGCTTCTAGTGGTGGCGGAGCGACGGTAATTAGGCTTTAGCCTCCGGGAATGCCAGAATAACTCCGGGTGACCCTGCTCAAGCCAGCAAGGCCCTTGACGTACTGCCGAGAAGCGGTCTTCTTAGTCGGACTAGGCCAAATAGCGATGGCGTGAGCTTCTTGGAGGCAAGGCAGCGACATCGTGGAGTGGTTTGGTCGACTGGCGGGTTGCACCGGCACAACAGGGGTCCCGACGATAGGGCAGCATAAATGGTGAAGGGATGGTTGTTTCCGGTGAAGGTGGTGAGTTGAAATTGAAGGGGGATGAGCAGTGGAAATGCTGCAACACCCATATGCAGCGGCGTTGAGCTTTCGGTGGAGGGATGCAGGAATCTCGCTGGTTTTTGTGGATTATCGGATTGCTAGTGAGGGTGGTTGAGAGGTGATTAACGGCCACACAAAAAAGAAATGGAACATGAGGGCAGCTTGGTTGGTGCTTCCGCTGATCTAAGAACCGGCAACGCCAAAACAAAGCTTCCTCTATTTTTCGGTTGCTGGCTTTGTCGGTTTAGCAGAAACATAGGAAACCAAATAGGGGGCCGAAACTCTTAAAGAAGAAGAAGACAAGGGACTTCATGGCATGGGGAAAAGGAAAGGAAAAGGAAAGAAAGATAAAGAGAGGGAGAGAGAGAGATGTGGTCACACGGCACAAGGACGGGGAAGGGATCGCACGGATGGGGAGAGGAGAAGGAGAAAAAGGACCATGGAGGGTCCCCCTCCCCAATTTCCACAAGCCTTGTGTCCTTATTCCATGGAATTTAAGCCATTTCATTTTCATATGGCCCACCATTTCAAAGCAAACTTATTCTCCTCAAATGAAATTCAAATGGTGGTGGAATTCCTTTTGGTGTGCATACATCCGAATTTTGCATCCTTTTCATTAGCTTTTCCCTTTTTTCATTTTACCAATTCTTAACCTTAGTTAACAAGGATAAAAGCCTTATTTAAATCTTTATAATTCCCATTTCCAAAGGTTCCACATTAACGACCAAAATCCCCTTACATTACGGCCTTTCCCAATTTCACTTTGCTTGTTGTAATTTGAATTTCCCACCAAAATTTCAAATTCGTCAAAAGGTCTTGAGAGGATGCATCGACGTTCCTAGAATTAATTGTGACACGGTAGAATTCTTAATTTTTGAAATCGGATTAAATTTCACAGTTAATTTCAATCAAACGTGATTTTAGCATGATCTAAACCATGGGGTAGTTTTTAGGAATTTTTGGTGCAATTAACCCATGGTCGATTATTTTTGAATCACAATGTACATCTTCGATTCATTGGTAACTCTCGGCTGTTGAGAAAATCTCAAGATTTTATTTACGGACACAAGGTACCAAAACGATAAAAAAATCGGTTAGTGCCAATCGACGAGAAATTTGCAAATACATGGAATCACCCATGCCTAATTACATATTTCAGTCGAATCGACCTATTTCCAGTCTCTGATAGATTTTCAATTGTGCTGCAATGACCCTTGCAGACTAACACGGTCGAGTAGTCGATTCCTGATCAAATTCTCAAGCCTGTTGCATTAAAATCCCTTAATGACTTCCCCAACTAGTCTAGTTATTTCCTGAGTGATCGGTTCGGAAAATAACACTATCGGCACGTCAATGAAAAACCCAATTTATTCAATTGAAAACAGAAGTAGAAAATTAGACTGTCACATGGCCAGTACTTAGGGATTACGAACATAGTGAATTTAATTAGAAAATGCATAGTGAATGATGCAAGCCATGAAAAAAGGCAATCGATTCACAGAAAAAGAAACACAACGCACCATAAATGTCCTAAACAAACCGAAACAACATTGAAAAGAGAACATTCCTCTTACTATCGTTATCATTGATGCCAATGGTGGGGCACTCCACAATATGTGCACACCTTATTAACATGTTACTCCAAGTTCAATTGCCTTCTCAAGAATAAAAGAATGATCAACTGCACAAATTCACTAGATTGACCTTAGTTGAAATGGAGGAAATTAGAGGATGCTGAAATTTAGATAGAGCCAACACTCCATCAGTCGAGGATGGAACTTGTGACAAGGAACTTGAATGAGTGAGGAGTCACTTGTGGATGGGTGACCAACTTGAGATAGAATTGAAGAGCCCCAGCCTCCTTAAACTTTTTAGATGATCGACGCTCTCAATTGGCTTTGTTCACTTTAATTTTGTTATATTTTCCCCTTGATATTCTTCGACAAAGTGGACCTCAGTAGGTCCTTGAAAAGGCTTAAAGGAGAAGAAACAGTTGGGAAATCCGCCTTAGGATGGGAGGACCCGTAATTTCACCTTCCTTATTCTCACTTACTTGAGAAGAAAGGATTGGGTGGGAATCGAGGAGCCTATCAATGATAAAGATAGACATCACGTTGGTATATTGATAATGTCTACAGCCGAGTAGGAGAGTATAATAACTATCCATTCCTAAGGTGAGATAGGATGACTTCAAAACCATTGTAAGGTGAGTAGAGCCTCGCTCAGGCCTATCAATTGGTTGCTTACATTATACCCTTGGTTGATAGGCCCAAGCAAACTTTCTAGATGGAATCGATGCTCTCAATTGGTTTTAGTCCACTTTAATTTTGTTTTTTTTTCCCTTTGATATTCTCCAACAAAAAGAAAGACTTAATTGGTCTATCGTCCGAAATTATGTGTATTGTGATTGTTAGAGAAAGAGAAAAAATGAATAAGCGAACTCAATTTGAGACTTTCTATTTTTATATTTAGGGATTGGGCCATTTTTTTCCTATTGGTTAGCCCTACCATAGCTTTAATTTGAGTATAAAAAAAAGGATAAAATTGCCCTTACTCTTTTTTTTTATCAGAAAAGATGATATATTGATAAAAGCGTCACGTGGGAAATAAAGAGCAACCTTGAGCTAGGGCATCTTTATAAAGGATATCGAGCATCACTTGGGGAGGGGAGACAAACCAAGTGGAAGAAAGGGATCCTCGGCCGTGGGCCTTAGCGGCCCAATCTGCTAGGGCATTGGCCTCCCGACGGCAGTGCTGTAGACGGAGATGAGAGAAGCGTCAAAGGAGATCAAAGCATTCGGCGAAGAGGGCTCGGCACTCCCACGGCGGCAGGCGGCACCGATTGAGGGTTTCAACAAGCATGATGCTGTTGGACTCCACAACCAAGTGAGAATCTGTTAACTCTTGCTGTATTAAGTCGTCGAGAGAGAAAATTAATGCCTGGATCTCGGTCTCGAGAGTAGAGGAGGCGGATACAGAGTGTATGATGCCTCCGAGCAAGCTACTAGAGTGGTTGCGGGCAATACTAGCGGTCAAGCCTTTTTGAGTCGCCGTGGGGAAAGAGCCGTCCAGATTAATCTTCAACGTGCCCTTCGGTGGGGGTTGCCAAGACCGATTAGGGTTCAGTAAAGAGGAATGGCCCGTGAAATCCTTCTGATGGATTTGTTTCTGGAGATTGGCCAGAGCACAAGCAGAGTCAACAATCTGATCTGGGGACATCCGAAAGCGGCGAAAGACAAAATGGTTCCGAGCCTTCCAAATTTCCCAAAGAAGGCTCGCGACTTGCACAAAATCTGGTAAGCCTCTGTTCTGATTGAGGAGATTAGCGAGCCAAGAGTCCATTTGGTTAGGGTTGTAAGCAAAAGCATTTAGCTGTACTTGGGAATGTTTCCATATACGTTGGGTCCAAGGGCAATGCAAAAAGAGGTGTTCTGTAGTTTCTGGGGAGGCAGAGGAGCAGAGAACACAAACTGGGTCTAGAGTGATCCTTTGACGGAAGAGATTGTCCTTTGTTGGTAATGCGTTCTGATAGACAGACCATAGAAAATTACGTATTTTGGGTGCTGTCTGTGCTTTCCATATCTGCTTCCATACAAACTTGGGTGGTTGATAGGAAGAAGAAGCATGAGAGTATACCTACTGGCGAGTAGATCGATGAATAACATTATATCCACTCTTTACAGAATAGATACCATCCTGAGTGCCTGTCCATATGAGTTTATCTTCAGTTGATTGTGGCCAAATTTTTAACTGAATGATCTGCTGTACAGTGGGGTCATCGAAGAAGAGATGCAGAAGTGCGACATTCCAGTTGTTCAAAGAGGGGCATATAAGACCAGCCACGGTTTGAGGTTCATCTTGGAGAGCTGGACCACCCAGAATTCCGACAGGTAACCATTTATCCTCACGGACTTTTATGGATTGGCCATTTCCCACTGACCATTGAAGCTTTGGACTAATGGAATCTCTACCTAATAGGATGCTCAGCCAACCCCAGGAAGGTTTGTGACCTCTGTTCGCATGCCAGAAGGTTTTGGAAGGAAAGTACAAACCTTTAAAGACACGGCTCCACAATGACGAAGGATCTTGGAACAGTCGCCACACCTGCTTGCCCAGGAGAGCCCTATTAAAGGTTAGAAAGTCTCGGAATCCCATACCTCCAGTATCTTTTTTGGCTTTCAATAAATCCCAGTGTTTCCAATGAATGCCAGATTTATTGTTATTTGTTTTCCACCAAAACCTGGATATTTTCTGTTCAATGGATCTACATATAGAGACCGGGATCTTAAATATAGACATAGCATACTGAGATAGGGCTTGAACAACTGATTTTAAAAAAACCTCCTTACTCCCTTTTGAAATGAAAGACTTTTTCCACCCCTCCAGTTTTGTATTTACCCTGTCAAAGAGTCAAGCAAACATGTCCTTTTTTGAGGAATCCCAATCCGAAGGTAATCCTAAGTATTTACCTGATTTTTCCAAAATAGGAACCCGAAGTTCATTAGCCAGGTTAACTTTAAGAGGCTGAGGGCATGATTTCCCCATAAATAGACCAGATTTGTTTATGTTAATGGCTTGACCAGTGGCTAAGCAGTACTGATTGAGGATGTTACTAAGATTTTGACATTCGCTAGTTGTACCCTCCACAAAAAAGATAGAATCATCAGCAAAAAGGAGAAGAGATAAAACAGAGCACCATCAATTGAGTTTTATACCCCTAAGAGAGCCCATGTCAACAGCTTGTAGGATAAGAGAGGAGATTAGATTAGCCACCAGGATAGATAAATAGGGGGATAATGGGTCGCCCTGACGAAGACCCTGAGATGGCTGAAAGAAAGGTAGTAGTTCGTCGTTAAATTTAACACTAAGAGATGTGGAAGATACACAGTGCATAATCCAGGAAATCCATTTATCTTGAAAACCCAATTGACAAAGATAGGCAGCCAAGAAATCCCACTCCACCCTGTCGTAGGCCTTCTTCATATCCACTTTCAATATACCCTGAAACTTTTTCTTCCTGTTGCGAGTTTTTATTTGATGTAGAACCTCCTAAACAATGAGTATATTGTCTTGTATTTGTCTGCCTGATACAAAGGCACTTTGTTCTTGGGAGATTAACTTAGGTAGGCAAGTTTTCAGGCGATTTGCTAATATTTTGGATATGATTTTGTAACTAAAGTTACATAAGCTAATTGGGCGAAACTGATCTAACCTTTCAGGGTTTAGAAGCTTGGGGATTAGCGAGATGGAGGTCCTATTTATTGCTGCTGGCAGCACTCCTTAACTCAAGAAGGTGTGAACCATCTGAAAAACATCCTCCTGAATGATATCCCAATGGTGGTGGTAGAAGAGGCCGTTCAAGCCGTTGGGACCGGGGGCATTGGTCGCGCCCAGCTGAAAGGTAGCCTGTTTGACCTCTTCCCGTGTAAGTTCAGCAGTCAGAAAAGTGTTCATTTCAGCTATAACTACTGTAGGACATTGAACTAGAATAGGACCAAAATCCCGAGAGCCTTCTAAAGTATAAAGGTCCCTGAAAAAATTGAAAGTCATATGTTTAAGCTAATTAGGGTCTCGGATCCAGTTCTCATTGTTGTCCTTGAGGGTGCTGATGGTATTTCTTTTTCTGCGTTGGATAGCCGTAGTATGAAAAAATCTCGTGTTTCTATCCCCGCATTGCATCCACTTTATGCGGGACCGCATCGCCTAGTAGTGCTCTTCTTGAGACCATATGTTCTGGATTTGAGCCTTCAGAGAGTTGATGTGGTTGTTGTTATGATTGACGACAGGTTGGTTGGTGCATTGCTGAAGCTGTTGCTGAAGGAGATCGAGTTGACGATTGCCCGCTTTGAATTTATGTCTACTCCACCGCGACAACGCCGCAGAGGTAGCTCGGAGCTTCTTGGAGATTGTAGCAGTAACAAGAGAGGAAGAAGACCAAGTATCAGAAACCACCCTGTGACAGTTAGGATCTTGCAGCCAGTAGGATTCAAAGGTAAATGATCTCTTCCTTTTAACTGAGTTGAGAGCAGTAGTAAGAATAAGTGGGCTGTGATCCGATCCAATAGCAGGTAAGGCTATAACTTCGGCATTCGCATAGGCCACTCGCCAGTCAATTGTACATAATGCACGGTCAAACCTTTGTTTGATTAATGCCTCGCCACTACGCTGATTAACCCACGTATAGGCACAGCCCTTAGTCTCCATATCCAATAAGGCACAATCATGTAGCATTTCTCTGAAGGAGTTTAATCTATACTGTTCTGCTGGTTTCTGCCCTAGCTTTTCCCAATGATGTAAAACCTCATTAAAATCACCGATGCACATCCAAGACAGAGTATGTCAGAGGCTGAGTCGCCTGAATTTAGCCCAGAAAGGTAGTCTTTGGCTATAGACAACAGGAGCATGTAGGTAGGTAATACACATAGGGGAAATGCAACTATCATCATAACATATAGCATCAATAAAAAAGGAACTGTGAGCAGTAACTGAGAGAGAAACAGAGTCCCGCCAAAAAAGCACCATACCCCTAGCCAAACTGATAGGATTAACAACGAACCTATTAGGATAATGCAGCCGCCTTTGGATGTTCATAATAACCTGTTCCTGGTTATGAGTCTCCATCAAAAAAATAATATCGGGCCGTTCTTGAGCCACTAAGGCCCTCAGGGCTTGAACTGTCAGGGAATTGCCCAATCCCTGACAGTTCCAACTTAATATCCTCATTTGTCCATCGGTGGCTTTTTCGGGCAAGCCACCACAGCCCAATCCTCGGCCCTCGGGGCCTCCAGTATTGGGGTATCCAAGAGCAGACTCTCGTCAAGAGTGTTGTGTGAGATAGATTGTGAGTTATACGAAGAAAAACACTTAGCCTTTTTCTGAGGATTTGTCTTTGTAGGCAAACGAGAATGTTTAGTTTTCTTTGAGGAAGAAGCCTCAGCTTTGGAATCTGAATGATCATATTTCTATTCTGGTGCAGGGTGGGGGGAAACCAAAACCATATTTGCTGATGAGGAGTGCAGCTGCTGAGTTGGTTGAGCCTCCATTGGAGGGGATTGCTAGTGGACCTCACAAGGGGCAGCAGGGAGCAAAAGTTGACCTGATGGCAGAGTTTTAGGTATTGTTTCGTCGAAAGTTCCTGGAGGGGTTGTAGAGTCATAAAAAGCCTGCCAGAAAGGGCTATGTTCCCGAACATCAGCCCGAAGCCACTGTCCATAGTAGAGTTGATCCCTGTTATCAAATTTAGCATCGTCATAGGGAATGTCCTTACAATATGATGCATAGTGACCAATAATTCCACAGGAGTAACAGTAGTGGGGTAAACGTTCGTAACGGGAGTTGAGCCATATGTTTTTCCCCACTATTTGAATAAGTTTGCCAGGTTTGAGAGGCTCCGTGAGGCTGATTTCCACTTTAGCTCGCACAACTCT
Source organism: Eucalyptus cladocalyx (assembly GCA_017140615.1). Classification (NCBI taxonomy): domain Eukaryota; kingdom Viridiplantae; phylum Streptophyta; class Magnoliopsida; order Myrtales; family Myrtaceae; genus Eucalyptus; species Eucalyptus cladocalyx. The sequence goes on from CM029521.1 coordinate 17,020,910, forward strand.
GATTGGCGATTTGTCCTGTGATTCTATTCGGACCTCCATAACCTTACCCACTTCACTAACAGCCTTGCTAACAAGTTGTGACGTACATCGCTCTAGGGGGAGGTCAAATACTTGGACCCAAAATGCACAACATGTGAAATCATAACAATAAAAAGAAGTATTCGGGGACCAGGGTTTAAGAATGACCAAATTACTATAAAATAACTAGGGACCAGTATCTAACACGTTGTTTTTCGGTTTCCGAGTTAAATTTGATAACATATAGACCTTCCTCCCTCTGTGAAAGCTCAACATTCTCTGTGCGCCAAATGCAATTCATTGTGTGTTGAAAAGCAATGAGATTGACAGTAGAAGTAGTGAGAATCTTCCCTATTAGACACAACTTACATTCCTCAAGCTTTTCTGTAGGGAGCTCTTCTTCCCAGACTTCAATTGGCTTGGTAGTCCATAAACGGCCCAACCGACTACAAAGAGCGGCAAGTCGAGTGTCCTCTCCCTGAGACAAAGGCTCCATCCGAAGAGAAAACTCTACTGTAGGGTGGTATTAGCAAATGACAGAGAGTAAATCGATAGAAAAGCCATCCATGCAAGGAGATGATGGGAAATCGGGACATGCAAGGTGAGAGTGAGGGAAATTTGGGTGCGACAACACAAAGAGGACAAGGCAAAGAGAATGATGAACCAGAAACAGAGGCGATGAAGAGGGAAAAGAAGAATGGGCGTAGAGGACCCGGGGGATAAGGGGTCTACATCCGAGAAAGCATGGAGGGAAGACAAGTTCGGCGTTGACAAGGTGGAGCGGCTGAGAGACCATCTTCCGAAACTCCTTCCATTAGATGTGCGAAAACAAGAAAAACCAGAAGCAGAGATGGAGAATAAACAAAGCTCTACAAGGGCGAGAGGGAAAACTCTACATGGGCGAGAGAGACTTCTCAGGTTTACCCCTACATAAATTGCCCTTACTCTAACAATTGGGAAAAAGGAAAAAGCTAGGGTGCAGATTTGACCAGCCAGAGGGATGGGGTTCTTATTTGAGATGAAATTGGTTAGTCTTTATCTTCCTAGCATTTTATCGAAATTGGTTCCACTTCAAATTTTCATTAAAATTTTTCTTAAGAGAAAAGAACGGAATAAAATAAAAAAGAAAAAAAAACTTAAATTATGTCACACATTTACTTTGAATTATTTTTCATAACATAAAAAATCTTCAATTATGCTCATCATGACGTATTTACCCTACATTTTTTATTGTAACATAAAAAAATTAAATTTGTAATTATGTGACACATTAACTCCATTAATGTTTTGTTAAATGATTTTTCAGCCAAAACAAATTGTGCACAACACTACTTATTTTCTAGTGTCCATGTAGATAGATTTTAATGGAATTCTGAGGGAAGACAAATGTGTCATTCAAGTTCGAATTTGGGATTTTTGGTATCACGTAAAAAAAAGTTTAGAGTAATTTTTTTATTTTATGGCTTTTGCCTAAAATAAAAAGAAGAGAGCGAAATAGAATGAGGGCGAGTCCACCGTCCACGCGGAAGAACCCACGCGAACCTGTCGCGATCGGCGATGCTCTCTCCTCCGACTCCATCCCTCCGCTTCGTCGCTCGGTTCCTTCGCTCCGATATGCAAACCGCGAGGTCCCCGCCATTGCCGAGTCCCCGAGCTCGAGAAGGTTGAAGAGACCGCCGGCGACGATCCCCCTCCCCCTCCTCCTCCCCCGCTCCCCGCCGTCCCGATCGCATGAAGCAGGGCAAGAGGGCCGCCATGATCACGCGATCGAATCTGGCGGAGCAGCTGAGGGAGTACCAGATTCGATCGAAGCACAATTGGGCCACCGTCTCCTTCTTCTCCTCCACTTCCGCCGCCTCCTCGTCCAGGTAATGGCGCGCGGTCGCCGCCTCGATTCGCGAATCCCCCCCCCAGGCTTTCTTTTTTTCTTTAACGCTCGCGATTCCGAATTCGTAGCGTTTGATTTGCGGAGTCCACTGGTTGTTGTGGCGGTGGTGTGGATTTTTAGGCCGTTTGAAGTTACACCGTAATCGGTTAGGTCTTTGGATGCTCCGATCGGTCCTTGTTCTCGGCAAGAAGTGGGGAGATCTTGTGTCGCTGGCGAAAGTCCGAGATGAATCATGTTTCATTGTGCTTGTATGCGGCTGAGAGTGCGTGTCGGGTGATGTATTTGATTCGTGATATTTGCTAATTCGTGTAGAGGAGTTGCGGGGATTGCTTTTAGGGGAGGGTTAGTATTGTTGAGGGAAAGTACCTGGGATAAGGATGAGGAGTGGAGGGCGGGTAGTACGAGCGTGCTGGGGAGGCTTGGATTGTGATAGCAGGCGATGAACACTGATGCAACTTGTGTTGAAAGAAGGGCCATTGCAGCCAATTATGCGCTGTTAGTGGTTCTTGGTAAACTGCTCAGAATCATTATTGGTTGAATGAATAATGTGAGTTGTTTATTATGGCGAGGGACTGTATTGGTCACCACCACATGATAAGGTGATGCTGTAGGGTAGTCTATACGGAGGAAAATAGAACAGATGGTAAGATGCTGCACGTCATAAATGATAGATGCTCCTGTGTTATACCCACTAGAAAAATTATGGAAATGATATGTTGCTCTTGTAAGCCTTACGGTGAGCTCATCACCTTAGAACTCTCCAAAGCATTTGAATATTGTGCAAGCTGTTCTACTGTATGACACCAGATTGATAGAACAATCAAATCTTGGACAGAACCAAACGTATGCCGACATTTAAATATGTAGGACTGGGAGAGGAGGGTTTTCTGGTCTCTATCATTATGCATACCCTTTTATGTACACCATAATGCCGCTGTTTGGCTGAGTTTTGCCTTGTATAGTAGTTTGGATTGAGCTGTTTGGAGTTGCTGTATGGAGAATGCAACCTTAAGATGATTCAATTGCTTACAAAGGAACATAGGTGTTTTTATTAATCCTTGAAAAGACTGATTGATTGCACCTTGAGTGTTGGTAGTTCTGTTGTCTATGCCCTAATTTATAGCTTTTCTTTTGCAAGCATTCTTATATAGTTCAGTTAACTTTTGTGCACTTCTCAGTTTTTTGTTTTGCTTTTGCACTTTTTATGGTAACTGTTAGGAAGACTTTACTAATGCCCTCTCTTACTTCCTCTATGGATGCAGGGTGGATGTTGTGGTCTTTGTCATATGGGAGCTCGTCATTTTAGCTTTTTTAGTTTTTTCAGCAGTTTCTTTATACTTCAGACATATCAGATTTGCCTTTATCTTGGTATGCGTCACAGTGCTACTGCTCTTATGCATGAAAATTGCGAAGAAAATAAAATCAGCTAGGAAAAAGAAGCGAAGGATGCTTCTTCCTTTGTCCATGTAGACAGGTAAAGGAAAAATATGCATACTCACTTAGTTGTATAAAGATGAAAATCCTGGGCTGTGCCCTCATCCATTATCTTCTTGGCTAGTCAAATATGTTGGCAAGGATCATACAAGATGTATACGCTGGTGCAAACAGGTTGTAAGTGAAGTGCTCCTGTCACTTACGGGAGAAATGCTGGTTTTTTGGGTTGAGTTAGGTGAATTGGTTTTAGGAATAGTTCTGCTCGTACTCCTTGTTGGCTATATACGGGCAGCCCCATCAAATTATGCCTGTTTGGGTTTGCTTTAGGAGTTGACATGAGATGGTCCCTGTGTTGGCACTCAAAACTTGAAGGAGCTACTAAGCAAAGATGTTAATGATATATTGATTTTTCCATGGTCTGTGTTTGCCTTTTTATTTTCTTCTGTAAAATGGTCAGTGTTTGCTTCATCTACCTTTAGAAGCGTACAAAAGTTAAATATGGCTGAATATTCCATTCACAAGTGAAACTGATGTTACTTGACTGGTTAGGCGTTCTTGGTTTCGTGCAAGAGTTGTGGTTTAAAGTACCATTTAGATTTTGTACAATGTTGAACACAAGTTACACAACAGCATACAGTACCTTTGTTCCTCTTTTAATGACCGTCTTATCTATTGCCTACTCTGCGGCTGCATTGCAGCTCCCACACGTAATCATCCCTTGTTGTGGTTACTGAAGAGTAATTCTCGTGGACAATGGTTTAGTCAGACGTGTTTTCTGTAGACTTCTGAAGGCACTGGCGTATGGCGTAGGAGATTACCTGTTCATTGCTACTTTTGCTGTCCTTGATCAAACACCGAGGGTCGGCTGGTTCCCACATTCTATAGTTTTTGTACTGTAAGTCCCACCCTGTAGTGGAATATGATTCGGCTTGAAGAAGCGAACTTCTATTCCTATTGTCACCATTCTCCAAATGGCCCCCAGCTATGAGACTACTGAGCCTATGCTTCCTTCAAGTTATCTCTTTGCCTCATTTGCTAAATCAGGTTGACCATTGGTTGAGTCTTTTTATTGATGACAATTAACTAGTCGGATTATTCTAGGAAGCAATCCTTGACGGAGTATTGGATTTGGACAAGTGGCTTATCCCGTCCTTTTGGACCAATTCCCCAGTTCCCTTGCATCAAAGAAGCTTTTGGGGAAGTTTTGTTGCGCAGATCTGATTTTTGTGATAGAGCATGTGATACATAAGATTATTCTAAATATTGGGTCTCCTTTTGGGCAATTCTAGGACATACGTAAGAAGGCTCCTAATGAGAAAACAGTACAACCAAGAAGAAACAGAGTCACAGCAAACCAGACGCATCAAAGATCTGTTCACTAAAATCTGAAATTTCTTTCGCTAATGACATCTTTCTTTCTCTCTTCATTTAGTGTCGCGACCTACCCTTGGGGGGAGGGAAAAGGTTTAGAGGTATTGCCTAAGGACGGGCCTAAGGCTCATGATTAGGCACGAGCTCTCCCAAACCCATACCCCGCGTGACATTGGGATATTCTTAAGGAATTTTGTACAAAAGGAGTCGCCACTAGCCTATTGGGGTCGGCTAGAAACCAAGTAAGCATGGGAGTGTGCCTCACTTCCTATGCAATTAGAGAATCTAGGATCGGGGACTTGATTACACTAATTAACCAATTAGTGCCCTTTCGGTACCTAATCTTGTTCGTTTTAACAAAATGATGTTTGGCAAGCAGTTTAGATTGATTTTATACCATGTGAGGTGATTATGCAGATACGCAATCATTAAAGTAACAATCATGACTACCAAAATCCTAATTGCAGTCAAATTAAACACGTACAATTAAACATAATTAGATACGTAAATCAAACATGCAACATAATTAATACGCGAGTAAATAAATGCCTAATTATACTAACATGGCAAAACCACTGGGGGTTCGCTCCGTGTGGCCACCCTCCAACAATGGAAGGGGAGGTGAGGTTCAAATCCCCGTTCTCGAGGGGGATGGAGGTAGGAACGCGTAAGTTTCGAGAATGTGTTGTGACTCATACGCCCGCGAGAGAAAAGGACAAGTCTGCGAGTGAGTGTATTAGGAATAGAGTAGGACTGACAAAAAAAAAAATACTAAAATGGCAAGATATAGCAATTCCTAACCAAATCCCATCATTTTTGGATTTTCGAAATTTTTTAATTTTTTAGTTTTTTTCAATAATTAATTTTTTAATTTTTTAAAAATAATTTTTAATTTAAAAAGGGGCGAACCGGGTCATGAGACCCGACCCAACTAAATAGACCCGAACCATATTGGTGTCGCGTTAAACTAACAACATTAACCCTAAAAGGCCACTTCGAATTAAATATACAAGCTCATGAATTTTTTAACTCTTTTTCCGGCCCACATTGGAAATGAGCCCAGCCCACAACAGAACATCACAGCCCACAACAGAAAACCCTAGCACACTTTTCACATTCTTTTCTTTTTATTTTCTTTTAATTATTTTCTCCTTTTTTTGTCTTTTTCAATTTTGTCTTTTTGTGCTGCACTCCTCTCTCCGCATTCTTCCTTTCCGAAGCAAATTTTTGCTTTCTTTTTCTCTATTTTGTTTTAAATATTTTTTATTTTTACTTTTTCTATATCTGTCTTTTTCTTTTGTTTTGTTTTTCTCTTCCCCTTTGGTCTCCTTCCCCTTTGTGCGTTCTACTCCTCTACGTCTTCTTCACCGAACGTCTCCCTCCGTCTGCAATTTATTTCTACGAACTAAAACTCTTAACACCAACATTTCTTTGGCCGCCGATTGATATTCTACACAGGGTATCGACGACGAAAGTCCAGCGACAACATCGGGTTTGGCCCGACCCACCTTGCGACTTGCGGCCGCAATAGACCGATCACGACGAAGGTGGTACTGTAGCAAGATGCCGCGTTTCTGAGTCCAACTAAGGCGTGACGGCACCGCCTTGACCAAGTCGAGCCTAATGCTCAACTCTCGTCCGACCGGAGGTGGCTCGATGGCCACGAGAGCCGCCACCTGTGCCCAAAACAAAAGAGATCCGTGGCATTCGTGCGTCGCAACAAGAGCAACCGCGGGTCGAGTGGCGTGGCTACGTCTAAGACGCTAAAAAAGATCACATGAAAACCTCAGCTAGGTGGGATGGTGCCTAAACAACTCGACTCCGGTTCAAAACGACGAAACAAGACTAGATCTCATTCAGACATTTTACTGAACAGGTGGAGTGCGCTCCCGAATCGCACGGTTTCTAGCCCAACTAGGACCCGAACCCAAACCGAGACTCTCACCAACAAACAATAAGACATACAATAACTAGAGAGGGAGTGGAAGGGGTCGGAGTTCACGCAAACCAGTCGATCACAAACTCCGACCTGGGATGCACAGAATAGGGTGAAAACAGGGCGCGAGGACCTACTGAATTCAACTTGAGGACGTTGGCCGAGGGGTCGTCCGGCGGGGCTCGCATGCAGCTGAAACGACGGTTGAAGCTCCCTTGCTCTCCCTTAGTCGCTTCCTTGCTTGAACTTCTTCTCCCTCTTGGTTTCTCCTCAGCTCTAGAAGAAGGGGGTCAAGAAGTGGGACTCGAGCACTTCTCTTGCTCCAGCTCTCACTCTCCAGGACTTCTCTCGCCCAAGCTCCCTCTCCGTTCTATTCCTCCCTCCCTTTGTGGAGTTCCTCTTCCTCCATTTTCTCTTGCTCCAGCCCCTGTTTTCTATCTTGCCTTCCTGTTTTTTTTTTTTTTTTTTTACCGAGCTCTTCACGATCAATGGTTGGTGTGTCTTGTTCTTGCCTCACCAGCTTGTCGACCGGTCTGCTCCCTGACCCGCGGATCGCGCCGGACCTCGATCTTCTTGCTCTCGCTGTGCTACTGCAACTTTTGCTACTCTTTTTTTTTTTTTTTCTATTCTTGCAGGTCTTTTTCTGTGAAGACCAGCAGGAGGGGGGAAGAAAGCTGGGCATGAGCCGAGCCGAGGAGAAAGGAAGAGGGGCCGCACAAGGGCCCATGTGTGGGGGAAAAAAAGAAAGAGAGAATGGCCTCTCTCGTTTTCGTTTTTTTAATTAATTAATTTTTTTGTATTTTCTTCTGTTTTGTTTTGTTTTGTTTTGTTTTTTTTTTAGTGGCTAATTCATAATCTTGTACATGATTAAGTCTTAAATAAAATTGTAAAATTTAGGTGTCAACAACTACCTCTTTTTGAATGGGAGCTCGAAGAGGTTCCATTCAAAGACAAAAGACACATAAATTATTTTGGCGACAAAGAGACCCTAGGTGCACAAGCACGCGTTAGGTCTACAAAAAGGACTCATAATTATGGAAGCGCGTCTTACCAATAAGAGGAAGAAAGACTCCGGGCTACCAAAAAGCCCACCGGGTCATAAGAAGGGGGTTGAAGGACTCCGGACTACGAAAAGCCCACCGGGTCATAAGAATGGGGTTGAAGGACTCCAGGCTACGGAAAGCCCACCGGGTCATAAGAATGGGGTTGAAGGACTCCAGGTTACGGAAAGCCCACCGAGTCATAAGAAGGGGGTTGAAGGACTCCGGGCTACAGAAAGCCCACCGGGTCATAAGAATGGGGTTGAAGGACTCCGGGCTACGGAAAGCCCATCGGGTCATAAGAATGGGGTTGATGGACTCCGAGTTACGGAAAGCCTACTGGGTCATAAGAAGGGGGTTGAAGGACTCCGGGCTACGGAAAACCCACCGAGTCATAAGAAGGGGATTGAATGAAGACTCCGTGCTACAGAAGCCCACCGGGTCATAAGAAGATGACATGGTTTAAGGTTGACCATGAACCTTGTGGTTTAAGGATAGTCCCATGAACCGTATGGTTTAGGAAAAGCCACCAACCCCGTGGTTTAAGGATAAACCCACTAACCTTGTGGTTTAAGGATAAACCCACGAACCCTATGGTTTAGGAAAGCTACCAACCCCGTGGTTTAAGGATAAACCCACAAACCCTGTGATTTAGGAAAGCTACCAACCCCGTGGTTTAAGGATAAACCCACTAACCTTGTGGTTTAAGGATAGACCCACGAACCGTGTGGTTTATGAAAGCCACCAACTCCGTGGTTTAAGGATAACCCACCAACCATGTGGTTTAAGGATAGACTCACGAATCGTGTGGTTCTAGGATAGATCCACAAACTGTGTATATGACATGGTTTAAGGCTAACCATGAACTTTTGAAAATGACATAGTTTAAGGCTGACCATGAACCTTTGGAGATGGCATGGTTTAAGATTGACCATAAACCTTTAGAGGTGGCATGGTTTAAGGCTGACCATGAACCCTGTGATTTTTGGGGAAGCATCCACTCACCCCTTGAAAACTGCATGGCTTCACTAAGGAATCCTGTGAAACTCAACTTGGGCAAATGTCATTAGGGACGTCGTATTAGAAATATTGCAGCATTAATTGAACAAGCTAATCAAGCTAAGTTTGACTGCTTTGGAAAAACATTTTATTTCAATCAGCATCATGTGGTGCAAAATTGTCATTTTGCTTATGGATACATCATTAATCATCAAATTCTCTATGAGTCAAGTTCTTACCAAAATGATTTCTATTCATGAAAAAGACTCATTAAGCATGCCAAATTGGAGCTTTTTAGTCAGAAAGGGCTTCTCACATACTCTCGATAAAAATGACTACTTGATCCCATCCATTCACGTGAGAAGTAATTGATTGCTGAAAGTATCTCACATAGCCTATGTCGAAGGCTTTCGGAAACATTCGCAATGAGCACAATCTGATCGATCAAAAAAGGTCTTTTGAAAGGACTGCAATATAGGCTTGGTTAGGGCTTACACAAATGAATGATTGCTTTGAGGCCAATAAAGGAACATTTGTCGCTATCTTCATTGGGTTTACGAGTCGAGGACTTGGAAGATAAGATAAGATAGAATTATTTCCACTCCTTCAAGCAGTAGCTTCTTTGTGGTATTCTCATTTTCACTCAAATCATCCCAATCAGAAGAGGTTTCGGAAAACGGTTATAATGTTGGCTCGGGAAAGGCTCGAAAGGCTTAAAATTTTCAAGAGGGTCTTTAAGAGTCAGTGATCATCATGGCATCGTGACTGGGTCACTTGACCTTTCGAAAGCATTTGGCTTTTGAAACATAGCGCATCTCGAGAGTTCATTCACTAATCATTTCTACATGAGAGCTTTGCTCTTTTCTCTAATTTCCTTTGTCCTTTGCAATGATTTTTTTTTTTTCGCAGGCACTTGGATTTTGATAATTTTTCTTTCACATAAGATGCAGCCTTTTGGTTCTTTTTCTTGACGGACATTGGCCTTGCTTTTACCGAGCACACTTTGCTTTTTCATGCCCCCTAGTTTGTCAAGCTTTTTGCTCTTTGAACTTTGGTAGCTTATGACTTTCGAGATGCCTTTCACATTTTTTTGTGATTGTCAATTATATTTGGTCAATTCTTATGCCTTGCCCCAGTGAAGGGAGATGATCACCGCTTGGGATTCAAAAATGAACAATCAGGCCCAAATTGGTTATAGCAATGGGTATCAGTGTTTGGGTAGAGAAGGAAATGCTCTTCTTCACCTTGGGATGAGTTAAGCTCTGATGAGAATTCCTCTGAAGCTACCACAAGAAGATTGATGTAAGTGAAAGTAATAGAATCTTTCTCAACCTTTCGTTTTACAACACGACCATAACCTCCTATGTTGCCCCAATGTAGGGTCGTTCTCAATAGGGGTACTTTGAAGGATCATCTTTTTTTTTTTTTTTTCAGCCCAAAGGGGTAACAAGAGATTAGTGCAATGCTTGGGATTGATGAAGGCAATGCCTATTTTTGCGCTCAATGTGAGTGAATCATTTGTCCTAAGAGAAGGACTCTTTTCACTCAACTCTCAAAAGTGTTTGAATAATGCTCAACTCTCAAAAGTGTTTAAAGGATGTGTTTGGAAATGAGCTTGCCATTCTTCATCCTAAGCACTTCTTGTTTGGCATGGTTAACATTTCCATTTCACTCTTGCGAGATCATTCGAGTATATCAATCTCCATAGGGAATTTTGATTCAAAATGAATAATCCACAAGACAAGAAAACAATTTTGATATAGAAAGGATGCTCAAAAGGTTTGTAATTTTTTTTTCAATTATTATTCTTTTTTTTTGTCTCTAGGAAAGCCCAAAAGTTCTCTTTTGTAATGGAAATTCTCTTTTTTTTTTCTTTTTTTTTTTTTTACTTAAAAATAAAGACTGAGAAGAAGGGTACTTACCTGCAGCCTATGTAGCACGAACACTCTCCGGAAGCCTTCGTGTCGTGTCTGACACTCCGACACGTGTCCGACACGCTCCGACACATCCCGACACGTTCCGACACGCGGTCAACAAGTGTCAAAGAATCCGACACGTGGTCAACTCTCTCCGACACGCTTCGACACGCGAGTCCAGAATTCCGACACACGATTCCGACACGCACGGGGTTAATTTTAAAAATTTCTAATACTTGAGGGGTCAAAATATAAATATACACAAAGAAGTAATAAACGAAGTAATAAAATTGCTATAAATATACATGCAAGGGGTCAATTTTTTTCAGTTTTTTTTTTTTTTTAGAATTGTTTTATTTTTAAAAAAAGTCTTTTACTATGAAAGAAAAAATAAAAAATGCTATATATGATAAATAAATAAATTTAAAAATATCATTTTAGCATTTTTCTTTAAACATTATTTTTTCCTCTAAGTTTTGTGTATTATTGTAACAAATTAAAATAATGAATGATATTATTTAATATTTTTCTTGTAAATTAATTATAGGCTATTTTTTATTTTTTATTTATGTATTTATATATAAAAATATATTTAATATATAACGTGTCGGAACGTATCGAAATTCTCTATTTTTAAGAAATGACGTGTCGGTGTATCGTGTCGTGTCGTGTCGCGTGTCGCGTGTCCGTGTCGGTGCTACATAGCCTGCAGCATGGCGACCCGATAATCTTGTAAAGAATGTAAAAGAATATGTTAGTGCAAGCTCCTTAGGAATTGAAATGTTGGAAACGATACATTATTACCCTTCACTCGCTTTCATCCTTTTGGCGCTAACATCTCTTGGATTCACCTTCATGGATATTTGGTAACTCAACAATACCCTTCCCTTGCATTTGCCTTTAAGTGTTTGATGTTTTCCTGATTCCTTGGTAGAATGCGCCGGTTCTACGGTTAGGTGCAACCCTTTTTTTTATTTATTTATCACCCTGTAAGAAAGGGAGATGAAATGAGTTATCTCTATTCTTAGTTAGGTTCAACTAAGGAACGATACATCCTTCTCGATGAATTTGACAATGTTGTTCCAGCACACTTTGTTTGTGGGGAGATGAGAGATTTTTTTTTAAAAATCAAATGTTGCTCTGCCACTCTTTATTTGACAATCCTTTGTTATGTTCGAACCCATCCTGTATCAAAGAAAAGGACATGTCATTTTTTATGCTGAAGAGAATCAAGTTTAGGAACGAGATACATCCTTTTCAAAGTCGGGCGATCAACATCCCAAGGTATCTCTAATGGAGGAATGGATAATATTGCCCCTCAGTTTCATCTGAATCTTTATTTGTTTAAAACGCTCCACTGTGTTTGTTAAGAACGTTACAAAACTTGACACTCTTGATGTTTCCTTGATAATGGAAAAGAAAACCATGTTAGAAACGGTATCAGAAATTGATGATTGAAATCGATATAGTTTACTCTTCCTTTGATTTCACTCTTTTGGATGCTTGGCAACTCCCTTCATTTGTCTCCTCATGCAGAGTGAACGAAATTGATGGGCTATTTTGGTTCCTAAGGCATTTGCAAATAACAAAACTTCCTAGAATGGAATTCAACTTCGCTCCGCCTTTATGGAAAATTGGCACCAACGATGACTCAACGCATGCTTGCTTCTTGAGTTCGATGAGCCTAAGAAAACAACTACAAGAAGAGAGGGCCTTAAGCAAAGTTTTCTTGAAACATTTCTGAATTTTTTTTTCTTTTCTTTTCTTTCTTTCTTTCTTTCTTTTTTTTTTTTGGATGATTTTCACGAAATTGAATTCCATCATAAAAAGAAATGAGTCGCATGATTTACCAAAGCATCAATTGGATTCGTGACCAGAACCCAAAACGGAAAACAAGATTCTTAACAAGAATAAAAACAATGATAAAATGCAAGAAACTCTTGTATAGATAAGAGTAAAAATCAACTCTCGTTCTAGCCCCAGAATTCATTTCTCTATGTAGTTAAACATGAGAATGTCATGGAGCATCACGCGTAACCTGCAAAAAGATGACAATATCAATATGTGAATGAGAGAAAATGACATTTTAATGACGTCACTTCTTACAATAAGATCGAGGCGATGATACATGCCCCACAATCATTATTACAGGACTTTAGTATATTGCCAAGATTTTATCATAAGAGAAGATATCATTAAAATTATCAATCCACGACCATTAATCGAACGTCCACTTTTATTCCGAAAGTTTCGTAATGCAAAAGTGTCTTTGATTTTTGAAATGTTGATTTGTGATTTTACTCCTAGAAAAAAAGAAGTGATTTCTATTTTGAAGAATTTGTACACAAAATGATTTGCATTATAGTCCCAAAACATGAGAATGAGGAAATTTGATAAATAAAAAAAAAAGCAGTTTCAATTTTTGTGCCCCAATATAAAATCACAACTTGAAAGTTTTTTTTTCTTTCCATTTTTTTTTCGAAATGATTTTAGCCCGTAACTAGAAATTTAAACAAAACCATGTGTTCAACAAGGCCAAATCAAAATGTTTAGAACTTACATTCAAATGCTCACTTGTCAAAAGTAATTGTCAATTTTTCAATCATAAGCTTGCATTACCGAGGGCATTTGATTGATTTCCACAAATTTCAAGATGAAAATGCAATACAAAGTGGGCAAATAAAAAGGAAAATGATACTTACAATGGATGCCAACCTTTGTCCTTTTTTTTTCAATTGCATGGGACATGCACATGAAATGTGGTTTGATTTCTACTCTATACGGCTCAAAATGAAGCCATGGGATCACCGGACTAAACCAACAAAGTCGTGGTTGGGTCGGGTTACCCATGACTCCGGCTTCGTCAAAGAACCGACCCGTGTCGTATGCTTGTAGACCGGGGTGGGTACCTTCGATGTGAAGAAAGAAATTTCGAGGTAGAGGTGGGCGACTCGTACTACGCGGTTGTAGTCGGAGTGGTGTCCACCTCAACACCATCCTAAATGATTCTATGCGGCCCAGGTACGGCGGTAGGTAGTGTGTGTTATAGTGTAGTGCAATGCAAGGGATGCAGGCATGACAATTTATAAATAATCAGCACTTCATACATGAAAAATAAACCATACATTCCTACACCTCCCTACAAAACAAAGGTGAGCAAACACTTCCCCTTATACCTCACATTCTGCAAAAACATTTAACACCTATAATGTTATGGACGTACTTGAAATCCTCGCTGCCAAACAAAATATTTTTGAACAAGATTAATTTTGGCCTAAGTCCTCTAAGATTTAAAACCAAGTTCCCAGCAGAGTCGCCAAGCTGTCGCGACCTACTCTCGGGGGGAGGGAAAAGGTTTAGAGGTATTGCCTAAGGACGGGCCTAAGGCTCATGATTAGGCACAAGCTCTCCCAAGCCCATATCCCGCGTGACATTGGCATATTCTTAAGGAATTTTGTACAAAAAGAGTCGCCACTAGCCTATTGGGGTCAGCTAGAAACCAAGTAAGGCATGTGAGTGTGCCTCACTTCCTATGCAACCAGAGAATCTAGGATCGGGAACTTGATTACACTAATTAACCAATTAGTGCCATTTCGGTACCTAATCTTGTTCGTTTTAACAAAATGATGTTTGGCAAGCAGTTTAGATTGATTTTATACCATGTGAGGTGATCATGCAGATACACAATTATTAAAGTAACAATCATGACTACCAAAATCATAATTGTAGTCAAATTAAACACGTACAATTAAACATAATTAGATACGTAAATCAAACATGCAACATAATTAATATGCGAGCAAATAAATGTCTAATTATACTAACATGACAAGATATAGCAATTCCTAACCAAATCCCATCATTTTTGGATTTTCGAATTTTTTCAAATTTTTAGTTTTTTTAATAATTAATTTTTTAATTTTTTAAAAATAATTTTTAATTTAAAAAGGGGCGAACCGGGTCATGAGACCCGACCCAACTAAATAGACCCGAACCATATTGGTGTCGCGTTAAACTAAAAACATTAACCCTAAAAGGCCACTTTGAATTAAATATAAAAGCTCATGAATTTTTTAACTCTTTTTCTGGCCCACATTGGAAATGAGCCCAGCCCACAACAGAACATCCCAGCCCACAATAGAAAACCCTAGTGCACTTTTCACATTCTTTTCTTTTTATTTTCTTTTAATTCTTTTCTCCTTTTTTGTCTTTTTCGATTTTGTCTTTTTGTGCTGCACTCCTCTCTCCGCAATCTTCCTTTTCGAAGCAAATTTTTGCTTTCTTTTTCTCTATTTTGTTTTATTTTTATTTTTATTTTTACTTTTTCTATATCTGTCTTTTTCTTTTGTTTTGTTTTTCTCTTCCCCTTTGGTCTCCTTCCCCTTTGTGCGTTCTACTCCTCTACGTCTTCTTCACCGAACATCTCCCTTCGTCTGCAATTTATTTCTACGAACTAAAACTCTTAACACCAACATTTCTTTGGCCGCCGACCGATATTCTACACAGGGTATCGACGACGAAAGTCCAGCGACAACATCGGGTTTGGCCCGCTGACCCACCTTGCGACCTGCGGCTTTGCAATAGACCAGTCAAATAGACCAGTCAAGACGAAGGTGGTATTGTAGCAAGATGCCGTGTTTCTGAGTCCAACTGAGGCGTGACGGCACCGCCTTGACCAAGCCGAGCCTAATGCTCAACTCTCGTCCGACCGGAGGTGGCTCGATGGCCACGAGAGCCGTCACCTGTGCCCAAAACAAAAGAGATCCGCGGCATTCGTGCGTCGCAACAAGAGCAGCCGCGGGTCAAGTGGTGTGGCTACGTCTGAGACGCTAAAAAAGATCACATGAAAACCTCGGCTAGGTGGGACGGTGCCTAAACAACTCGACTCCGGTTAAAAACGACAAAACAAGACTAGATCTCATTCAGACATTTTACCGAACAGGTAGAGTGCGCTCCCGGATCGCATGGTTTCTAGCCCAACCAGGACCCGAACCCAAACCGAGACTCTCACCAACAAACAATAAGACATAAAACAACCAGAGAGGGAGTGGAAGGGGTCGGAGTTCACGCAAACCAGTCGATCACAAACTCCGACCCGGGATGCACAGAACAGGGTGAAAACAGGGCGCGAGGACCTACCGGATTCAACTTGAGGACGTTGGCCGAGGGGTTGTCCGGCGGGGCTCGCACGCAGCTGAAACGACGGCTGAAGCTCCCTTGCTCTCCCTTAGTTGCTTCCTCGCTTGAACTTCTTCTCCCTCTTGATTTCTCCTCAGCTCTATAAGAAGGGGGTCAAGAAGTGGGACTCGAGCACTTCTCTTGCTCCAGCTCTCACTCTCCAGGACTTCTCTCGCCCAAGCTCCCTCTCCGTTCTATTCCTCCCTCCCTTTGTGGAGTTCCTCTTCCTCCCTTTTCTCTCGCTCCAGCCCCTATTTTCTGTCTTGCCTTCCTGTTTTTTTTTTTTTTTTTTTTTTCCGAGCTCTTCACGATCAACGGTTGGTGTGTCTCGTTCTTGCCTTGCCAGCCTATCGACCGGCTTTGCTCCACGACTGCGAGATCGAGCCGGAACTCGATCTTCTTGCTCTCGCTGTGTTACTGCAACTTCTGCTACTCTCTTTTTTTTTTTTTCTTTCTTGCAGGTCTTTTCCCGTGAAGACCAGCGGAGGGGGAAGAAAGCTGGGCATGAGCCGAGCCGAGGAGAAAGGAAGAGGGGCCGCACAAGGCCTCATGGGGGGGGGAAAAGAAAGAGAGAATGGCCTCTCTCGTTTTCGTTTTTTTTTTTAATTAATTAATGTTTTTGTATTTTCTTTTGTTTTGTTTTGTTTTGTTTTTTTTTTTTTAGTAGCTAATTCATAATCTTGTACATGATTAAGTCTTAAATAAAATTGTAAAATTTAGGTGTCAACATTTAGCAATTTCGAGCGTGGGGTTGCTGTTTCGTATGTGTCATGGAAGGTTCGTCCTTCTGTGGACATACGTTTTCCAGTATCGTTTGTATCGCTTCCCCTTCTTTTCACCTCACTCGAAAGCCATAATAAGTCACATCAACAAAGCATCAATTCAGCATTTAGCTGCCAAAAGAAGTACGATATGTTATGGCTGTTCTTTGCTGTCGTCGCACGTAAGGCTTGGATTGACGTTAAATGAAAAATGAGGATGGTTATTGATAAATTGTGGCATTCTTTGATTAACTCATTTGAGACATAGTCTATTTTGACTCATCTCACAGTGAGCTTCATGATTTTATCCTTTTCACGTATAGATAGACACTTTTTTAGGAGGTCACTTATCCTGATGGTGTTTTAGTCTAGATTTGCTTGAGTTTGGAATTCAAAAGCAAAGCTTGCAATTACATCAAAAGGTACATCCATGAGTTAATTCTAGTTTTCACATATATGTTTCGAGATCACTCTTCCTCTGATCGAAGCACAGTTTGGTTTATTCTTAACATTTTCGCCATCCTAGAAATTTGCAAGGAGGCCGCTCCTTGTCCAATCTATCTTAGGCCTTATTAACTAGTCCTTGCCTTCATCGAATTGGGTCGTTAGTGTCCACAGTTTTGATGAGGGCGGGAGTGATCAACAAGGGCAAAGAGGATCTGGACAAGATTGGGTTTAGACTTTAGGATGGTGTGAGACTAGGAATGAATCGAATCCTACATCCTTGTTTGTGGTGAGGTAAAGTGTTACATATGTGATAGCATTTGTCCTAACTTGTAATGAGACCTTTTTCACGGTGAAATCCAAAATAACGAAATTGTGCGAGTTCTGGCCCAAAATAGACATTGTCGTTACAAGCGGGACTTGAGTCTAATAATATGGTATTAGAGCTAGTAGCCCAATCAAAAGTGTGAAATTTGGGGACAAACCATGCGGAAGCTAGTGAGTTTGTAACGATCCAGTTCGATGAGGATAGGAGTGATCGTTGGGGCTAGAGAGGGCTTGGACAAGATGCAACTCCAACTCTAAGATGACGTGAGGGGGTAGAAATGAATTGAATCCCATATCGTCCAGATGTGATTAGGTAAAGTGCCATCTATGTGACGACACTTGCTCTAATTTGTAACGAGACATTTTTAGGGCAAACTCAAAAGAATAAAATTGTGCAGGTTTTGACCCAAATGGACAATATCATTATGAGCGGGATTAGGGTTTAACATCAACAAGTTCAAATTGACAAATTGATAATGATTGGTGGACATCATGGTTGGAACATGGCTAGATTATTGATATAGTAGGCTTATTTTATGACCCTTTTGAGCTAACTAGTGAAGAACGGTTTGTTAAGGGTGCGAATGATAATTATTTTATTTTTGAACACAATTTTTGACTTTATTCTCTAGATGAGTTTTTAAGCAAAAATATGCATTTAATAACAATACAAAATTTCTATTATCGGAACATAAGTTTTTTTGATAACGATATAAAATTTCTTCCTCCTAAGCGGTTGGTGAGCAGTCGTGAGTGAAGGACAATGGTGGGCGATAAAGGATAGTGGTGGGTGGTGGCGCGAGCACACCAAGCAACAACATATGATGGTGGGCAGGTGGCACATGGATGGCTAGCTAATAGCGAGGGTGAACAATGAGAATAATTTTATTTTTCGTCCGATAATTCTTCTTTCAAAAATTTCGAACTCGCCGATAATTCGATGAATGACGAGACGACGTCCAATAATTAAATCTCAAAACCCTCAAAAGTTCAATATCCAAAATCAAATTAAATTTCTCATTTTGGTCGATCTCAATGCCAAGGAAATAATGCATCAAACCCAAGTACGTCATCTCAAATGTCTTCATCATTTCTTCTTTGAATTCTTGGATCATTGTTTCATTGTTTCCTGTATAAATGAGATCATCCACATACAAAGAGACAATAAGAGTGTTAGACTTACCTTGGTTTTGATGTAGAGCATTGGCTTGCTCATACTCCTCCTGAATCCTTGCTTGATGAAGTATTCATCAATTCTACTATACCACACTTGTGGTGCTTGCTTTAACCCATACAAGTCTTTCATGAGTTTGAGAACTTTTTCTTCTTGGCCTTTGAGGATAAAGCCTTGTGGTTGTTCTATGTATATTTCTTCTTGAAGATATCTTGTGGCATCCCAAAATTTCATGGCAATTTCTAGAGACATTACGACCTATGGAAAAGTGAATGATTGTGTCGTTGAAGTATATTGTGGCCACTAGACCGAAAAATTGTAATAAATTAAGGCAAAGCATTTTAATAGATAATTATTTGGTTGGAATATATCCTATATCCATGAGTGATTAAGGATTTGTATTAAAGGATAAATTGATAGGAAATTTTTTATTCTTGGCCATATACTTTATAAGTTGGATTTTTATTGATTTATATTACAAAATTTTATGGCCATGTGAGTATTTGAGACTATGAAATTAAGTGGGGATTAAAGTAAATTGTTAAGAGCAATTTGGGCTTATTTAGTATTATTTTGGGCAATTTAAAAGTTGGACTTTAGACCCAAAAGTGTTGGACCCAAAGTGGGCCAAGAGGCCCGGCCCAAGGAGCCCATGAAGTAGTCGACCAAGGCTGGCCCAAGCCCAACCAAATGAGGCCCATCTTCTTTGCATGAAAATCCACAAGTGGCAAGAGGAGCTTGCCAAGTATCTTTCCCCTAGAGCCAAGTGGCATTAGTCATGTAAACCAAATGATTGCAAATGATGAAGGGGAAATAAAGAGAGGGAGAGTAGGCAGATTGAGAGAGAGGGTTACCGAGAGAGAGAGAGAGAGAGAGAGAGAGAGAGAGAGAGAGAGAGAGTGTGTGTGTGTGTGAGAAAGAAGGAGGAGGTTCGTTGCCGCCGTCGAGTCGCCGAGTCCCGCTGTCGAGCTGCTATTTGCTTGCTGTGTTTTGCTTGGATTAAAGGCAAGTAGAGTCCATTAATCTATCCTTTGCTTGCTGTGTTTTTTGTGTGATGAATGGTGAATTTCGGATGTGGACGAAGTGTGAAATTTCGAAGTTATAGGAGTTGTGTTCTAGCCTAGTATTCTGTTTCTGGAAAAATAATCCGATCTTTGATGATTTCGTGAGTTGCATGCGATGTTCTAGTTAAAATATGACTTCGACTTCTTGATAAAAGTTGTAGATGACTTCTTGAAGATTAACATACTAAAAATTGAGATGAAAAATACAAGTATTGGTTGGTGAAATGATTTTCCTTTGAAGAAACTAGATCTGGAAACTGTTATGTCGACCTTTGGTGATTTCATGAGTTGCATGCAATTTTTTAGTTGGAATATGACTTCAACTTCTTGATGAAAGTTGTAAAGGAATTCTTGGAGAATAACATATCAAAATTTTAAAGGAAACAGATAAGTATAGGTTGATGAAATTTTTTTTTTTTATAAAGCTATATCTGGAAACTGTTATGATGATCTATTGTGATTCCGTGAATTTCGTGAAATCATATAGTCCGAATTTGATCTTGTATTCTTGATGAGAGTTGTAGAAGACATCTTGAGGAGCACCATACTAAAAATTTAGGATAAACAGACAAGTATTGATCGAGAAAAACAATTTTATTTGAAAATGATAAATCTGGACAGTGAACTGAGAGATAAGAAGAGTTATAAAAATTATATCTTTAATTAAGAAGGAATTAAATTTAGATTTATTCATGAGTATTTTACCTCTATGTTTCAATTATAACATATCAAAATCTCAGAATTTTTAGAGTTCATTTAAGGGTTTAATCGAAATTATTTCTGAAGTTGTGCAAAAGTGGTACTGGAATTTCTTTTGCTGTGATGTATGGATCTATATGATTGATGTGGAACTTTCTTGACATGGTGTTCTTCATGAAATATCTTCCTCTGGATATTTTTTACATCGCGTTAAATTTTCAAAATTTATTGAGATCGTTTACTAATTTTTCCAGAATTTTTATTAAAGAAGTGTATTCTGCTTTATCCGAAATTTGCTGTATTTTCAAGAATAAATGAACTGCCCTACAAAATATGATGTCTTGAGTGGTTGTATATGCTGCATGTATGGTGATGTTTGGCATATCATGTGACATGAAAAGATGCTTTGGATCTTTGATATTTTTGCATCAAATGCCATGATGAAAATGAGTCATATATGAAAATATATATTGTGATAATAACGAGACCGTCGAAGGTGTGAGCCGACGATGCCCCGGGAGTGTTGGGATGCCCATAGTGTGTGTACTGGATGTCCTTGGGAGTTTCGAGATGCCCGGTAGTATACGGTATGTAATGTCCAGGGGGAATGCCTGGTGGTATGGCGCTACGTAATTCCGGAAGCTTTGGAGGTGTGTGCCATGAGGATTCCTCGTGATGCTAGTTGGGATACGAGATGCCCAGAGGTGTGTGCCGGAGGCCCTCGCGATGCCAGGTTGGATGCGAGCGATAAATTGTAGGATGCAAACATTGGTCCCTAGATAAAAAAAAAAAAATGATGAGATCCTTATGAAAATAAGAATTGAAATTGAATCATGTGCATTGGTGTATGCATATGGCATGATGCATGATCTACTTATGAAAGTGATGTTATTTGATATTAAAAATGCGATCATGAAGGCGTGAATGGATTTCATGGTGATGTATGCTTGATAGAATGGATGATATAAATCATGGTGATATATGCACGATGGCATGGTGAGATATGCATGATTGTATGGTGATATATACCTAGCTGTAAGGTGAGGTATGCTCGAATGCATGGATGATATGTGTTTTATTCATGATACCTTGATTGTTCTGTTTGACGCATTGTGTAGCTTGGTGGATCTTTATTGCTGAGTGGTTGTACTCACCCCGTTTGGTAACTAACATTTTAGACTAGATAAAATACCTCTGCTGCCATTGCCATCGGTAGATGGATCAAATGGTTGGATATGACCGCGAGGAGGAGGATAGCAAAGGAATGAATTTTTGAACGCCAACATTGGTCGATGGACTTTAAGTATACGACTGTTGGAGAAGATGTCGGTCATCTTTTGAAGTATAGCTGAGTATAGAAGACTATGGCATTTTGATGTACCAATGAATGATGTCCATCTGGTTTAAGTAAATAAAAGTGTTCAGCCTTTACTTATAAATGTCTTAATTGGTGTGCATCGTTTTCTGAATATAGGGAAGGGAGTTGATGGATGTGCTTCCACCATATAAATTGTGCAGGGACCGATCTAAAAGATGTAAACCCCCAAGATTCATGAATTATAATGAAATTCCTTGGTATCATAATATTACATTATCAGGTCAAGTGAAAGAGAAGCAAACAGTGGCGACCCTAACGGATCGGGGGCCGTTGAGGGGTGCCACATATCCATATAGGAATGCTGACTTTACATCTAATTGATGAATCTTCCATTGTTTTTGTGCTGCTAGGGTTATGGGTGCCTGAATAGTATCAAGGCGAGCAATAGGAGCGAAAGTTTCAGTATAGTCGATACCTAGTTGTTGCAAGTAGCCTTTCGCCACAAGCCTTGCTTTGTACTTTTGGATTGATCCATTTGTGTTGAGCTTCGTCTTGTAGACCCACTTGAAGCCAATGATCTTTTTGTCTTTGGGTTGATTGACAAGCTCCCAAGTTTCATTTTTCTCAATCATCTTGATCTATTCCTCCATGGCTTTTATCCAAACTTCTTCTTTGGACGCATGTTCGTAGTTTTTTGGTTCTAAAGTAGCAAAGTTGCGTGTGTTGTAAATTCTTCTAAGGGTTTTTACTCTTAGTACTGGTGATTCTAGAGTAGGTTCTTCTGGTGCACTCTTGAAGAGGTTGGCGGAGTTACGTCGTAAGTGGTGCAATCCGGCACTTCTCCTTCTTCTTGTGACGTTGACTCCTCTTGAGTAGGTGGTATGTCTAGTAAGATGACGTATTTCTTCTCGATCTTCTGGTCCTCCTAGTTCCAAGTAGCATTCTCGTTGAACTCAACGTCTCGACTGATCATGAGCTTCTTAGTTCTTAGGTTGTAGACTCGATAGCCTTTTGATTGGCCACTATAGCCAAGGAATATTCCCGTTTCTATCTTTTCATCAAGCTTACTCCTTTTCTGGGTAGGAATGTGAACATAACATATATAGCCAAACACCTTGAGGTGCTTTGCTGAAGGCTTCCATCCACTCTATGCTTCGACTGGAGTTTTATTTTGGACTGCTTTAGTTGGACACTTGTTTAAGATGTATATGGCCATGTAGACTGCTTCTGCCCAGAACGAGTTAGGAAGTCCTTTTTCCGTTAGCATAGACTTTGCCATCTCCATGACGGTTCTATTTTTTCTTTCAGCTACTCCATTTTGCTTTGGGGCATAGCCAACGGTTAGTTGATGATGGATTCCTTTTTTTTTTTGGTAAAGGTAAGAGATATATTAACTATTGCAAAATGCTATACAACTGTACAGCAAGGGGGGCCCCGACACCAGCTTGCACTCAGAGAGAAAATCGCAATGAGTGGAGGGGTGCTAAGGGGGGAAAGAAAAAAGAAGCTGCGATAAGGATACAGAACATGGGGACCACAAGCAACAGAATGGCAACAAGGAGGCTAGCAAACAAGAAAAGAAAAAGAGAAGAGCACACGAACAACTGTGGCCCGCACAAGGAAAGAACTACAAAAAGCGGGTCAACACAAAGGACCCAGGAGCCTCAGCTAGGTGGAGCGTCGAGAAGGAGGATGCCAAAGCACCCCTTAAGCCACAAGGGGAGGCACAACGAAAGCCTTGAGAAGTCTGGCAGTAGTAAAACCAAATCGACATAAAACAACCTCAATTAAATAAGGAAGGGTGAAGGCCCCAGCTCAATTGAAGTCTCCTATTACATGGAATATTCGGGACCTTGGAGAAAGTAGAAGCCTTGTCTTTAATGGCTTTACGGATGTTCTCTTTTAACGCCGGGAAAGATAACCTTTGATTGCGAAATAGAATGTTATTCCTCTCTTTCCAAATGATATAACATAAAGCACCAAAGGCAAAGCGAGCTAGGGAATGGTGGAAAGTAGCATCCGAAAGGTGATCAATAACCCATTGGAGATTTTCCGTCGAAGATTGATTATGCCAAGGTAAGTTACAATTGGCCGCCCAAAAAGAGGCAAGGATGCCAGTAATAGGGCAATCAAAGAAAAGGTGGTGCACCGAATTTGGCCTAGATGAGCAGAATGCATAAGAAGCATTTAGTATTCTCAAATAAGCTAGCAACAATACTTGAGTAGGCAAGCGATTGCGAGCTATCAGCCAAAGGTGGGATTAGTACCGAGGAATAAGGGAGGAGTTCCACACAAGTCTCGACCAGGAAACCGTAGGACCCCTCGGCCTTAGTAGGCTCCAAACCGAAGCAGTAGAGAAGACTCCTGAAGAATGGCCAGTCCAAAGGAGGTGGTCATTAGCCTCATTGAGGCTCGGCAGAGGATCATCCCAACTCACAATGGAGGTTGCAACAGTAGAGGGTAGAGGAAACGTTGTTAAGGCAGTTGCAATAGATGCGAGGCGAGGAATTCCAGAGCGATAAATTTCATGATCAGAGAAGGGTTTATAGAGAGGTCCACGAGGGTGCCAATAATCGAACCAAAAGGAAACCGAAAGACCATTTCCAATACGCTACTTAAAATGATTCTGAATAAGATCACGGAGGCCAAGTAACTTCTTCCATGCCCAAGAGCATGAGGTAGGTCTTGGCGCAATCTAGAAGTTTTTGTGCTTCAAGAAATTTGAATGAATCCATTTACACCAGAGTGATTTCTTATCAGTAAAGAGGAGCCAAATGTGTTTGATCATAATAGCAACGTTGTTGATCCGAAGTGAACGGATACCCAGCCCACCTTCCTCCTTGGGTAGGCAAACTTCTTCCCAAGCAACATTTGCTCCCCCAGTTCCTAGGTTGGGGCCTCTCCAAAGAAATTGCCGGAAGATCTGTTCAATTTGCTTAGTGACCGAGGAGGGCAGGATAAACACAATAGACCAGTAGACCTGGATAGAGTGGAGGACCAATTTACTTAGCTGCAGTCTACCCGCTAAGGAGAGAAACCGATTGGTCAAGGATTGAACTTTTGCAGTTATTGCATTCACCAGGGAAATGCAATCTTCCTTGCCCAATCTAGATGAGATAATAGGCACACTAAGGTACTTAAAAGGGAGAGAGCCTAAAAGAAAGCCGGAGGTACTTACCAGGGCATCTCTTAAAGAATCCGGGCCGCCTGAAAGGAAGATTTCGCTTTTGTTGAGATTAGGATTTAATCCAGACCAATAAGCAAAATAATGAATTCCATCCATAAGAATACATAGGGAATTCATATTAGCTTCCGAAAATAGGAGGACATCATCTGCGAAAAAAATGTGAGAAAGCTTGGTATTTTTACATCTCCAAAAGAGCTTAAAACCTGGTTTCTCGGTTTGGGAGTTGAGAATTCCGGTAAACACTTCCATCACTAACTTGAAAATATAAGGGGATATTGGGTCACCCTGTTGAATACCCCTTCCACTTGAAAAAAAATCCATGAAGTTCACCATTAAGGGAGATGGAGAACTTAGGAGAGCGAATGCAAGACATAATGCAGTTGATGAATTTCGGAAGAAATCGGAAGGCTAATAGGGTTAATTCAATAAAGTTCCAGTCAACCAAGTCATATGCTTTGCAAAAATCAACCTTAATGATACATTTGGGTTGATAAGGTTCGTGATGGAAGTCGCAAAAGAGCTCTTGGGCTAGCATAATGTTATCACTAATGTGTCTTCCTTTCACAAATGCATTCTAAGGAGGACTAATGATCGAAGGAAGAATAGAGGCTAACCTATTCGCCATAATTTTGGTGATGCACTTATACAGAGTGTTGCAGCAATCAATGG
Organism: Eucalyptus cladocalyx; assembly: GCA_017140615.1. Taxonomy (NCBI): domain Eukaryota; kingdom Viridiplantae; phylum Streptophyta; class Magnoliopsida; order Myrtales; family Myrtaceae; genus Eucalyptus; species Eucalyptus cladocalyx. The sequence goes on from CM029521.1 coordinate 17,046,333, forward strand.
GCCAGAAGTCATTGACATTCGACGCATTAGGAGTCTTCGAGATTAAGGTCAGAATAGTAGCATTGATCTCTTTAATAAGCTGACCAAAATTGAAGAAGTCATGAACTACCAATAGAACTGAGGGGCCTACAATCTCCCAAGAACACTTGAAGAAATCCACATTAAACCTATCCGGGCCAAGTGCTTTGCCACTCGCAAGGGAGAAGAGAGTATCTTTAATTTCCTGGTCAATAATAGGGCAAGAGATAGCACGAACTTGAGCATCATCAAGGGTACGATTCAACTTAGCTTGGATCTCCTCAATCATGGGAACACATGAAGGGGAGGAAGCCGCCAAAAGGGCTTGAAAATGAGATACAAAAAGATGTTGTACCTCAAAAGGGTCAGAAATCAGGTTGTCCCCATTGTGAATTGATATAATATGATTCTGGAGGTGTCTACGTTTGATCAAGTGATGAAAATATTTCGTGTTAAGATCTCCTTCCTTAAGCCAACACACCCTGGATTTTTGTCTAAAGAATGATTCATCCTAAAGACGAAGCTCAGAGAACACCCGAAGGCAATCTTACTCCGAGTCTGCCAGCTCTTGGTTGAGAGGGTCCATATGAATAGTGGATTGGGCAATAGAAAGCCATCTTCTAGCCTCAGCTGTTTTTGCTGAAATGTTTGCATAAGCTTCCTTGTTTAAACCTTTTAAGCTGTACTTGAGAGCCCAAAGCTTGCAGCAAAGAATAAACATTAGCGTGCCCAAGAAGGAAGAGTCCCAAACTTGGGAAACCAAGTCAAAAAACATGGGATGGGACATCCAAAAGTTGAAAAATTTAATAGGCTTACGAGTGTTAGGGACAGGCAAGATCCTGACAACCATTGGGGAGTGATCCGAGACTCCAGGATTCAAGAAAGAGGTTTCAGAGAAGGAAAAAGCCGAGTTCCAGGAAGCATTAACCAAGACTCTGTCAATTTTCCTTTGTCGACGAAGAGGACCAGAGGACGCTGCCCAAGTAAATCTGTTACCCACAAACGTAAGATCATCCAGCCCAGCTTGAGTAAGACACTCACCGAAATCATTAAAAGCCGAGATCTAGTAATTGGATCTATCAGCCCTATCAGAGGGATACCGAATAGCATTGAAATCGCCTGTAACGATCTAGGGCGAATCCGAGAGGTGGATACTAGTCCGAATCAAATCAGACCAGAGAGGTCTTCTCAAGGCAAACGAATTTTCCTCATACACCACTGTAAGATTTAGGGAAATGCCACTACTCAGACACACCAGACGCCATGGATAGCCTCAGACGAGCAAGAAAATAGCGTAAAAGAGGCAGCAATAGGATTCCAACCCACCAACACTCTACCTCTAGGAGAGTGGATATTATTTGTGCACCAACTCCAATCGGGAAGAAGGGCTTCGGAAACCACATGGAATGCCGCAGGGAAATCTTAGTTTCCAAAATACCAATATAGCTAAGGTGATTGGAATTAACAAAATGCCGAATCTCAGCTTGCTTGAGAGGAGCCCCAAGTCCTTTAATATTCCAAACTCCAAAAAGCATAATCAAAAAAGAGGGGGGGGGGATAGTTACCGCTTCTTGCCCCCTCGATTCTTCACCGAGGTAGGCAAAGGTTTGGGGCGTGGAGGTATATCCGCATCAGCAGAGGCAGATCGAAAAGTACCTTTCTGGCGGGTCGAGACAACCACCGAGGGTTCCGGAGGGATCTGAAGAGGGAGAGTCTCCTTTGGGATAGAGGAAGCAACCACTCGGGGGGAGTCTGAGTCACTACCACCAGAATTGATCTCACCCAAAACTTCTTCATCCGAGGATGTGGACAACTCCGGCACAATATTTTCAGGCACATTTAGTTGGCCCATAAGAGGAGGGACTAGGGACGTACCATGGATAAGTTCAAAAGAAAGAGGGGAAAGTCCTTCTTCCCTGTCTTTCGATGGTGCTGCCAACTTAGGAACCACCACTTGTGGTGGAGAAGGGTGAATTTCATTTCCACAGAGAGGAGGAGCAATTAAGCGAGAAGAAGGGGGATCTTCATCTGGAACAGGGATTCTAACATTCCGCTTTCCACGAACTTCTCACCATTCACTGGATGGAAAAGCCGAAGGGGCCTTAGAAACTTTAGGACCAACTTTGGGGGGGCTAGGTGCTTGAGGGTCAGCACATCTATGGCCAAAAGTACAGCACTTGGGACAAAGCATTGGCAGCCATTCATATTGGACATCCACTGATCTAGGGTCCCAATTCAGTAGAAATTCAATAACTTTAGGGAAGGAACTTGAAGCTTCAATCTCAACACAAACCCAGGCATAAGTCACCATAGCCATTTGTTCAGTATGGCTGTCAACATAAAGGAGTTTACCAAATGCACTCGCAAGAGCACTAATACTAGAAGTAGACCATAGGTTAACAGGAATATTTCTAAGGCGAACCCAGACTAGAATTGATTTATGGCATTCTTTCTCGAGCTTCATCAAAGGGTGCCATTGCTGAGGACAAGTGGTATTTTCGTAACCATAATTGGCCCCCCTTCCAGCACTTTCCTCCTAAACTCCTTATTAGGAATGTGAAAGTAATAAAACCCTAGACCAGCAACAATGACTTCAACTAGGTGATTACCCCAGGCATGCTTGAGGGCGTCCTCAGTCATTTTAAAAGGGAGTCTCTTCCCAATATAATAGCCAACTAGACAATCATCCCATTTAGAGTGAGCAGCTTGCAGAATCTCATTAGAAATTTGCACTACAACCTTATTATCAATGATAGCATATGGAATATAGGAAATGCTGTAACATTTAATAGCCAAACAAGTGACAGCAGCCCACGAACGGGTGGGAGGTTGAGTAGCAACATCAGAGGAGGGGGCTTGACGGGCTATATCCGCTTTACTTGCACCAACCGCAGGTACCTCAAGTCCTTGCTCACGCTGAGCAAGGGACGATTGAGAAGGGGCATCAATCAAATCACCACTAGCAATCCTTTTAATCTTAGCATTCTGGCCCAAAGAGGAGGAGAAGCCATCAACATTCAAGGAGGGGGGGCATATTACCTAGGAGAGCTTGAGCCTTTCTTGCTTGGCTACATCCTCTACTTCGCGAACGTCCATGAACACCACGAACAACCGAAGAGAACCTAGCATGGGAGGGGTGAGGGGGGGAAAAGAACATAACCATCTTTAGGGTTCTCTTGAGGGCCTTTGCCCAATAAACCAGTTGGCGTAGCATAAGAGGACACCATTTCGAACCAGAGTTGATTCTGCAAAATCGAAGCCCTAAAAGAGCATAATGCGATTCTCGACAAAAGGAGACATGATAGGCAAAATCACTCGGTGAAGGGGTAGATTGGTTTGGAAGGAGTTCGTCTCCAAAAATTTGCCTCACTAGATGGTTGGATTGGTCGGAGCCAACAGCAGCCCCTTCCGGTGAACAGTAGCACGCGGGAGTAGCTTGAGAGCACCAAGATGAATAGTAGCAATTGGCACCGTCTTTTTAGTGATTTGATGATGGATTCCTTCATCTTCACAAAATTTATTTAACTCATTTGAATTGTATTCCGTGCCTCTGTCACTCCTTAGCACTTTGATTTCTCGACCACTTTGATTCTCAATGTGGCTCTTGAATTTTATAAAGATAGAGAAAACCTTTGATCTTTCTTGAAGAAAGTATACCCATGTCATTCTTGTGTAATCATCAATGAATAGGATGACATATTTATTTTGATTGAGTGTGGGGGTTCTCATTGGACCACATATGTCCGTATGAACTAGCTCCAATGGCTTCAGCTCTCTATGCACTTCCAAATGGGAAGGACTGTCTCTACTGTTTTCTAAGGAGGCAACATTCACAAATATCTGAAATTTCTGAAATAGCTGGAAAGTCTCTCATTATATTTTTTTGATGGAGAGCTTTTAGCCCAACAAAGTTGAAGTGACCAAATCTTCAATGCCATAGTCATGAATCATCAAGTTGAGCTTGTATGGCTATATCTTTGACATATTTCCATCGAATAGGAAAATTCTTATTTTTCATCTTAACAGAGACAATGATATTTTTATATTTATCATAGATAACGTAGGCATCTCCTCTAAAGTATAGAGAATACCCACTTTGTATCATTTGGCCCACACTCAAGAGATTTTGTGCAAGACTAGGGACTAGATATACATTATGTATATATCTTGGGCCTTTTTTTTTTTCCACGGTGATGGTGCCTTTTCCTTTGAAATCTACTAGTGCACCATTGCCCAATTTTACTTGGGATTTCACCGACTTATCAATATCAGTGAATATAGATTCATTTCCTTTCATATGATTGCTACACCCACTATCAATGTACCATGTTTCATTTTTATTATCATTTGTTGCTTGGCCTGTGTAGAATGTATTCTCCTCACTTTTTTTTTTCCACATAGTTTGCTTGATTATTTGTTTTCGAGCAATAATCTTTTTCTGCGTGGCCATATCTTTTACAAAAGTGGCATTTTTATTTATTTATTTTTAAACTAGCAATCATTCTTCAAATGATTTGTTTTCTTGCCAATACCACTAGGTGGATAATTTATCTTTTGTGTAGTTTCTCCTCCTCTTTTATATTTCCATAAGCTCCTTCCACCATTTTTAGATTGATGAGACCGTATGCTTATTTTAGATTGAAAGGCACTTTCAACTGAATCTTCATCTTGTGCCATTAGTCTTTTCTCATGTGCTTCTAGAGAGCCAATTAATTCACTCACTGATAGGGTCGTCAAGTCTTTAGTTCATTCTATAGTTGTGACAATGGGGTTGTATTTTTTAGTAAGTGACACAAATATTTTCTCAACAACCCTTTGATCAGTTATCCCATCTCCATAGGCTCTCATTTGATTAACTATTTCCTTTAATTTTCCACAATATTCTTGCACGGTCACATAATTTTTCATTATAGAATTCTCAAAATCTCTTCTTAGAGTTTGAAGGCGAATGATAGGTACCTTTCCTGATTCTTGAAATTCTTCCCATAGTATTTCCCAAGCCCCTTTCATAGTCCTTGCTCCAATTATTCTTGGAAATACCATTTCTGAGAGTGCTTGCTGGATAAAGTATAGTGCCATTGCATCCTTTTTACTATTTTTATGCTCCAAAAGTCATAGTTGTTCACATCAAAAAATGGGAATGAGAAATGAGGATGAGGTAGAGTTGGCCATAGTTTAGTCGTTAGTGTGACATCCTAATAATTCGATCATGTTTCGACTAAATGAACTGGGCTTTTCATCGACGCGTCTATGGTTCCTTTTCTCTTAACTGATCACTCACGAGATAACTGATCTACTAGGTGAAGCCATTAAGGGATATAAACTTGAGAATTCGATCAGAAATCGATTGTTCGACCGTGCTAATTGGCAAGGGTTAATACGGCACCGTTAAAATTAATTAGAGACTGGCAATAGGTTGATTCGACATAAGCACGTAATTAAATTGTGGGCGATTTCACTTGATTGCAAAATTCGCGTCGAATGGCACTGAACCGATTTTTCTGTCGATTCTATACCCGGTACTCATTATTGACCATGGGTTAAATGCGATAAAATTCCTAAAAGTTACCTAGTAAGTTAGGTAGCAATAAAATTGCGTCTGATCGAAATTAACCACGAAATTGAACTCAGTTTCGGGAATCGAAAGTTCGAGCATGTCATGATTTATTTTTAGGACCTCGTCTCATCTTGTGAGAAATTTTCGGCGAGCCCGGAATTTTAACGGAAAATCAATTTCAGACAATTCGGAAAAGAAAAAAAAATTCGGATGGGAGAGGAATTTGGCTATTTTGCTGTCCAAAATTAGTTAATTGTGGGAAATTATATGCAAGAAAGCAATTGGGACCAAGAAGATTGGCATGAAGATTTTTTGACTAAGAAATGATGATTTTGGGATATTTTCCCTTGACTTTCAAGGTTCTTGCTCCCCCTCTCCCCCCCTCCAAATCGTTGTGCGCATCCTCCCCCAAATCGTTGTGCGCATCCTCCCTAGCCAACCCCCCCCCGGTCACTGCTTCTGCTTCCCTTTCATTTCCCTCCCCCTCTCCGCCGGGTAAGTCACCAAGTGGCCCCACCTTTATTTAATTAATTATTAATTAGTGTAAATTATATCGGGATAGCTAATTGTCAGAATTTTCCGCTAATCGTCATGGTGGCGTTGATTTGTGAAATCGAGTGCAAAATTGTGCAATTGGATGCTCGGTGATGATTTTGAATTATTATTTCAAAAATATAAAATTTTGGTATTTAATTAGAAAAATACCGGATGTCGGGTTTTGACACCAAAAATATTTTAAGTACTATATAAAATCGTGGAATTTCTAAAAGAGAGTATATCACATTTTGTGGTCCGACTTGACTGTGTGTTCACACATAATTGTTTTACTAAGTGTTTTATATGAAGAAAATAGACCAAGTACATTATTTGAAATTGAGGCATTGGAGTGCAAAGCGCAATATCCTTGATCGAGATTGGATGTGTGTGATCGCTATTGGAACCTGTCACTCAATGAAAGTCGAGGGCGATGCCAAATTAAGTTAAGATACCCCATGTTAACGGATGTAGGTCGCAGTTGAGGCTGGGTCGATGCTCCTTCAAGAATGCCATCTAGATGTAGATGTTGCTGTGTCTAACGAAGCGGGATAATACCCGGTTATGCCGGATGACTGTCGACTGATGAGTTGGCCATGGCTGTTGGGTTGTAATTATTTGGGACACGCGTGAGTGATTAATATAGCCGCACTTGATTATGGGACAAAATCATGTGGCACGGAATGGGACGTGTCATAATGATTTGGTCTTATAATCGAGACCCCTATAATTGATTGATGTATGAAAGTGAAGTGTTCCAATTATTGAGTGCATTTATTGTATGCATATGTTATATGAGTTGTACTAATGTGCAGGGAGATGTTGAGGCGAGGTAAATCTAATATGATGCGTGTTTAGGCTGCCTCTAGGTAAATTCTCGTCCTAATTGGGGTTTAGGGTGTAGACTCGCTAAGATTTATCTCACCCTATCATGGTTTAAATTTTTACAAGTCCTTAGATGGAGGTTCAATCGGTTCGTTTTGTTTGGCCGCTAGAGGCCGAGACTTAGCATACTATTCTCCCTATCCACAGGTCTACCTAAACCCATGAGCTCATCGTTACTACCATTTGGGTTGATGAGGGCCTACAATAGTTGGTACCTCATCGATTCAAAGCGTGGTTCCATCACGGGCCTAATAGAATACGGGAGGGCCCCTTGGATGGTTTTGACGGCCTTGCCGTCGATGACAAGTACATGGAGGAACTCAACCCTGTCGTGCATGCCAATATTTTGGCTGATATCGAGGCAAACTAGTTGCCCGAGGCTAATGAAGTAGAGGAGGTAGCTGATTCTCTAGACCTCGACATCCCTGACGGTGTTGTAGTGGACCCGGATCCCAAGTAGGAGGGTCCGGGGTAGGGTTAGTTTTGTAGTCCTTTTTGGGTATTGACCTTCTGTATATAACTTTGTATGACTAATCTGGTTTGTTTATAAAATATGTTTTGTGTTAATTGGCCATCCTGTTTCTTCTATCCCATGTGTTTGTTTGTTGCTTGGAGATTGTTTAATTTGCTTTCATGTGCAATAAAATGAATGGGTCGGCGATGCCTCTTGAGAACATTGTAATTCTATTGACCGCCAAGGAATGTTCGCGCGCTCGAGATTCGAGACATGACAATTAGTTAGTTGGAAATGGTAGTTTTAGGAATGGGTAGGCAGGACAAACGCCCAATACCAATCAAAGACGTGGCTCCGATACCATTGTTGGTATTTGTGGAAACGAGTGTTTGATGTGTGTGCAAGAGAGTGTTTTGTGTGTGAACTATCAAGAGAGCAAAAAAACTGAAAATAGTGTGGGCAAGAAATGATTGGGCAAAGTAATAATAAGAATTTGTAAAAGAGTGGCAGCAAAGAAGCACAAGGGAACAAAAAGAAGTATTTTATTAGTTAGTTTTAGTACAAAGGGAAGGGGAAGGAGCTTGCTTACGCTGTTGGCCTGCTGCGCTCCCCCCTTCCTATTTGTAAGGGAGTTCCACCGACTTATGGCCCACCGTCTTTGACTTCTAGTAGATTTTTTGCACTTTTTTTCTTGAACAACCGACACTTCAAGGAAAAAGTCTTTGCCATTTTCAGAGATAATTTTATGGACTCTTCTAGGATTTTTCTTGACTTCTCTAACTCATGTCTATCTTGAAGTTTCTAGAAATTGCATCAATAATTTAACAGTTCTGATTATCTGAGCCTAGACAAATCCTTCTCTGCGGTTGTCACGAGAGGTTGGCTCCAAGAAGGCAAGCTGATTGATCGGAAATGGCCACTGATTTTTGAGGTCTTAATTGTTGAAGTCATCTTTGAGAGAAGGTATTCTGTCAACTTCTCTGGAAGTAATTTTTTCTGTGAGAGCCGTTCAAGGCAGGCCGACCAAACTCGTTTTTTTATACCGAGCAAGACACTGTCCACAATCCCGTTCTTGCGGCCTAGCATTACCTGTCATGTCATGGATCTTCCAACAGCCTCCCGACAATGCCTCCGCTGGTTTTCCAATCCAAACGAAACGAGAATCAATAGTAGCGATCTAAAGGTTTAAAAGAAACTCGTACACACGTGTAGCGTGTGTTGAGGAATCTCAGACAGAGGAGCGACCATACTATAGTGCATTAAATGCTGAACTTGAGCTGTGGGCTCGAAAAATATTCATCTAATGGCAGAGCTCGGAGACAAGTGGAATCTTTACATCGTGGAGTCTATGCATTGCGCACGTTCGAGTTCATCCAAAAACCTCTCGTTAGTGTTTCCTCCGGGTTCCCGGTCTCTAAAAAAATGAAATTTTACATGCTTTCAATAATAACACATACGTGCAGCTTGTTTCCAGGATCTCAGAAAGGAGGGTGGCAATGGAAGATCATGCATGCTTTAAAGTTGAAGTTGAGCATGTGGATGGCGACAATTCATGTGATAATGAAGCTTGGGGACAAACGGAATCTTTACAGCATCGCAGCTTCTGACAAGCTAGAAGTCGTCTCTTGTCACCATCTCTATTCATGAGGTTGACTAATCGTTGGCATCTCTTCAGGAGTGATAATGAGGACTAGTTTAAGCGACTCCGAGAAGGAGAGTCAGTAAGAAGCTGCGGTTCTCAATTGTTGATGTGCACTCCAATGGCTTTTGAGGACCGCTAGTTTCAGGACCTCAATCATCCTAGAAAACCAATATCATTCGATCACTATCGACAAATGAAGAATGGGTTCTATGCTTATATTTCCTCGGCACTAAAATTAAATTAGCCAGAGATGCGCATTTGCCTTATCCAGCAATTTTCTGAGACTTGGTCGAGAAGGCTGCAGCACGAAAGCAGGGCCTGCAGCATGAGCATGGCTCACAATCAGGTAGTCGCATTCTATGCTTCCATCAAAGCATTTTCCAAAGCACATGACCTGCTCGAAAAGATCCGGGGCCAAATATTAAAAAAACCAGTAAGTCCAATTTTCCTGAGTCACATGGATAATTTAGATCAACTCTATGAAGTCGAAAACTCGTGTATAGAAACAGAATCATTGTGCGAATACCAGGAGAGAGACGTGGGATAGATCATTAATCTGCAGGTTTTGATGTATATATTGATTGTCGATTTCGAATGACACAATGCCGTGCTGTACATGTTACAAAAATCGCACTATAGACGCGGTTGTCAAAGTGGCATCCCTAGAGACTATTGTTTTCTAGTGGTTAACAATGTTGAGAAGGGAAACCCTCAATTTCACCAGGCGCCTGAAAATGCATTCCAACTCATCCTCAACTTCTTGAATGCTCGCCTCTAGTTCCTCCAATCGCTTTGACAGATCGCCTACTTGATTGTTGATGTCTTTGCTCGATCTGAGGGAGAGCACGAGGGCATCCAAGCCTTGCACTTCATTGGTTTCCTTTCCTCCGTCACATGATACGCGTTTAGGTCCCAGCAGTTTCGACACTCGGGACCAGCCTCTAGGCTTGGTGCTTGCACTTGTCAGAGCAAGGAAACCTAAGAGGGACCCGAATACGGAAACGCTGATCTCTCCAGCTTCAGTTAGTACGCTGAGGGTAGCTTCATTGTGAGAGGCCTTCTTAGAGCCTTCCTTCTTCAAATTTCTCAAGTACTTGCTGATTACTTTGTTCAACTTTTTTCTAGAGTTGATGTATGCTTCTACCTCTACGGCGAAGCTGGAATCTCCTCCTTTCCTTCTTCTCAAAGATGATTTGAGCTCCTGGATACATTCCTTCGTCTGTGAGAAAGCTTCCCTCACGTTCCCGCAAACGTCTAAGTGCATGAGAGAAAGGTCCAACGACTCTTCGGCGGGACTTCTCAGGTGGGAAAGAACCTGTTGAGTGAGAGGCAACTGAAGCAAGTCATCGATGCAGTCATACAAGCTCTTGAGTTCTCCCAAACTTAGGGATGCCAATGAGGACGAGGACGCCGCTTCCGATGATCTGAGCCTAGACAAATGCTCCTCTGCGGTTGTCGCAACAGGGTGGCTCCTAGAAGGCAAGCTGATTGATCGGAAATGGCCACTAATTCTCGAGGTCTCAACTGATGAAGCCATCTTTGAGAGAAGGAGGCTCGTCAACTTCTCTGGATGTAATTTTTTCTATGAGAGAGAGTTGTTCCAGGCAGGCCTCCCACACCCTTGTATATTTATACCGATCAAGACGCGGTCCACTATCCCATTCTTGCGGCCTCGCATTACCTGTCACGTCATGCATCTTCCGACAGCCTCCCGACAATGCATCCGCTGGCTTTCCAATCCATACGAAACGAGAATCAATAGTAGCGATGTAATGGTTTGAAAGAAACTCGCACACGAGTGTAGCGTGTCTTGAGGATTCTCAGACAGAGGGGCGACCATGCTATAGTGCATCATTAAATGCCGAACCTGAGCTGTGGGCTCGAAAAATATTCATCTGATGGCAGAGCCGGGAGACAAGTGGAATCTTTACATCGTGGAGTCTATGCATTGCACATGTTAGAGTTCATCCAAAAACCCCTCCTCAGTGTCTCCTTCGGGTTCCCGGTCTCTAAAAAATGAAATTTTTTATGCTTTCAACAATCACACGTACGTGCAGCTTGCTTCCGGGATCTCAGACTGGAGGGTGGCAATGGAAGATCATGCATGCTTTAAAGTTGAAGTTGAGCATGTGGATGGCGACAATTCATGTGATAATGAAGCTTGGGGACAAACGGAATCTTTACAGCATCGCAGCTTCTGACAAGCTAGAAGTCGTCTCTTGTCACCATCTCTATTCATGAGGCTGACTAATTGTTGGCATCTCTTCAGGAGTGATAATGAGGACTAGTTGACGAGACTCCGAGAAGGAGAGTCAGTAAGAAGCTGCGGTTCTCAATTGTTGATGTGCACTCCAATGGCTTTTGAGGACCGCTAGTTACAGGACCTCAATCATCCTAGAAATCCAATATCATGTTAAGTATAAAGGAACAAAATATGCTGTAAAAGAATGGAAACAGCACGTGTTGAAGAAAAACGGAAACAGAGGACTTGGCAATACCGCAAAAGCAGAGGACTTGGCGATATAGCAAATGACTTGGATCACCAAGTCATAAGATTTAATCAACGGCAAAGATCTTATAAGGAAGACCAGCCTGGATCGACATCAATGAATGAGATGCTCAAATAATAAATGACTTGGATCACTAAGTCATAAGCGTAGTCAATTAGGTTTTTCTGTTAAGTAGTTGCTGTATTCGGTTTTCCCTTGTAACCGAGTTCTGTTAAATTCTTAGATATAAAAACTCTTCTTGCTTTACATAAGAAGTTATAGAAAAACAGATAGAGAGGAAAGAGAAGAGGAAAGTATAGAGAAAGAAGAATTAGGATCATCAACAAATGCTGAGCAATCCCTGTATTGAAGAGGAAGATTCGAAGAATAGTTAACAGCTGAAGATCAAAGTGCTGAAGCAAATCAAGTAAGATTGATCTTAGAATATAGAACAGAGGAATTGTATTCTTTTCTGTTTCAAATGTACTGAGTTACAATGATACAATCACCATACTGGAATACAAATGTTCTTCAGAGTCGACCGCTTGATCTTGTTTGAATTCTTCATCTTTCTCATGGTATTAGAGCTGTAGGTTGATTGTTTGATAGCTTGTTTTGAACTGGAAGTTTGCGGCAATGGCAATAAAAACACCAAAATATCATTTTCCAATCCACGTAAACATTTCGAATTTTGTCACAATCAAGCTCGCCGAAGATAATTCTGTTGTGGCAAGCTCAAATCCAAAGGTTTCTGAAGAGTCAAGACCTCTTTGGGTTTGTTAATGGTGATGTTATTTCTCCTCCACGAATGTTGCAAAATGATGATGAAGGATGTGACTTAGAACTTGTTAATCCTGATTACGCTAATTGGACAAGAACATATCAGTTGATATCATCATGGATTAGTGGGGCTGTTACTGAGAACATTTTGAGTCTAATAATTGGTTTAGAGACATCCTTTGAGGTATGGCAGTCTCTTCTAAAGCGATTTACACAAAAATCAATAGCAAAGGAGTTTGAACTTAGAGGAAAATTACAATCCTGCCAGAAACTTGATCAAACCCTCTCTACTTATCTCAGAGAATACAAATCTATATGTGATCAGTTGAATGCTATTGGTAAAACAGTGGATGAAATAACCAAAATATTTGGTATACTGGAAGGACTGGGTCCAGAATATGAGAATCTTCGAACCACCATATATTGTTTGAAGCCTCAACCCGATTATGATGAAGTTATAGCTCAACTGGAGAGATTTGAATCAAGGATGAAGACTTATTCCAAAAGTCGGTTCAATCCCGGTTAGCCTATCTCGGCAAAGAAAGTCTCAAATGTACCCCAAAGAGAATGCTGATGGAGAATACCTTTCACAAACTTCTGGTTTTCTAGCTCAAAGAGGAAGTTATAGGGGTGGCCGTAGCTTTGGTCGAGCGAGCTATTAGTAATAGAGGACGAGGTTTTGGTTATGTTGAAAGAAATCAAAATTACAGAGAAGATGCAGCAATTCAAGGGCAAGGAGATCAATATCTAAGACAAAGGAATGTCTTCTCTACTACTCGGATTTCGACCTTATGCCACATACTCTCAAAGGTATCAAAACAACAAATCTTATCCTCCTCTTCTGTTAAACTCAAGGAAAAGTTTGCAAGATGAGAAAGACACAGGGGTTGCTAGATTGGAATGTCAAATATGTAAACGACCTGGGCATGATGCTCTCCGCTATTGGTACCGCTTTGACAATTCCTATCAAGTAGAGGATATTCCAGCAGCTCTGACAGCAATTCATATCGAAGATCCAAAAGGAAGTGAATGGTACCCTGATATAGGAGCTCTTTTATCACATCGGTGCAAATCCCGGTATTCTTCATACTCTTTCTAAATATCAAGGTCTCGATACAGTGATGGTCGGAAATGGATCTTGTTTACCTGTTACACATATTGGTAACACTTACCTAAAAACAGAAGTAAATACATTACCTCTTAATGATGTTCTTATAGTACCATAAATAAAGAAGAATCTTCTTTCTGTGTCTAAACTCACTGATGACTATCCTTGCACATTTATCTTTGATAAACTTGGTGTTTATGTAAAGGACAACAATACCAAGGTGACAATTCAACTCGGAAGGAAGACTAAGGGCCTTTATCATGTCAATACACGGACTGCATCAGCCTTTTTCACTCAAAGACAAAGAACAGTCAATGCAGAAATATGGCACCAAAGACTAGCTCATGCCAATGCTCAAATAGTGGATCACCTACATCATCAGAAACTGATTCATGTTAATTCAGTTTCTTCAAAAATTTGCAGCAGCTGTCAAATAGCAAAAAGTACAGCTCTATCATTTCCTTTGTCAAACTCTATATCAATTTCGTCATTAGAAAAGATCCACTGTGATATTTGGGGGCCTTCACCAGTTGATTCATTTCAAAAGTTTAGATACTATGTGATTTTTGTTGACAGTTTCTCACGATATAGTTGGTTATATCAAATGAAGTTGAAATCTAAGTTCTTTGATATCTTTGTTCGATTCCAGACGTTAGTTGAAAGACAATACAGTCACAAGATCAAAATTTTCCAAAGTGATGGAGGAGGAGAGTTTGTAAGTAGGAGATTTCAAAAACATCCGCAAAGCTGTGGAATAAAACAACATCTATCTTGTCCTCACACTCCCGAACAGAATGGAGTTTCAGAAAGGAAACATAGACACATTGTCGAATTGGGATTAGCAATGTTATATCACTCCAAGGTTCCACTGAAGTTTTGGGTGGATGCCTTTGTTACAGCAAATTACATTGTATATAGACTTCCAACACCAAAACTTAAAATGGATACACCCTATAGTAAGATTCATAACACTCAGCCACAATATGATCATTTGAGGGTGTTTGGCAAAGCTCGTTATCCATGCTTAAGATAATATTCAAAACATAAGTTCGATCCTAGATCCCTTACCCGTGTTTTTCCGGGATATAGTGATTTGCATAAAGGCTATAGATGTCTTGTGCCTACTGATAATCGTATATATATCAGTAGACATGTGATCTTCAATGAAACATTGTTTCCCTTCACAAAAACTGTGATCAATGAGTATGGTCAATATACTCCTTTGTATAGACAGTGGATTGAAGGAGTAAAATTGCTCGAATCCTCAAGCACTTACACAATAAACAAAAGTATTTCCCATCAGTCAGTAAGAAGAAGTCAATATCATCCTAATACGGATAGTTATGACAGTGAACAAATGCACCAACATACTTCATCAGCATCAATGTAGCTTCAAGATACTCCATTAACACCAAGGCAGAATGATGCTATCACAGAAACTCGATTTGGTCAGAGTTCTTCATCTTTCTCAAGTACTCTGCCTATCAATAACAGTCCTGACATAGAACAACATACTCTTGATCTATCTTCTTCTCAGAGAAATTTTGGTAATCATCCTATGCAGACCCGACTCAAATCAGGTATTATTAAGCCAAATCCAAAATATGCTTGCTTGGCTGAGTATCGAGTTCCTATGGAACCAAGATCCATCAAGTCAGCATTAGCTGATAAGGGTTGGCACAATGCAATGCAAGAAGAGATGAATGCTCTATATGATAATCATACCTGGACATTGGTTCCAAGAACAGACCATATGAATGTTGTAGGCTGTAAGTGGGTCTTTAAGACCAAGCTCGCACCAGATGGTAGTCTAGAAAGACTCAAGGCTCGTCTGGTAGCCAAAGGATTCCATCAGGAAGCAGGACTTGACTTTACTGAGACATTCAGTCCTGTTGTGAAACATGCTACAGTTCGCATAGTACTCTCTGTAGCTCTCACAAGACAATGGACAATACACCAACTTGATGTGAAGAATGCCTTTCTTCATGGAGACTTAAATGAAACTGTTTATATGAAACAGCCACCTGGCTTCATTCATCCTCAAAAATCAAGCCATGTTTGCCTTCTTCACAAGTCGTTATATGGACTTTGACAAGCACCAAGAGCTTGGTTTGACAAATTCAGCAACTTCCTTCTTGAAATTGGTTTTTTCTGTAGTACAGCCGATCCATCTTTGTTTGTGCTCCATACTGAGTCGGATACAGTGTTATTGCTTCTTTATGTTGATGATATCATTCTAACAGGAAGCTCTCCTCAGCTCTTAACTGCATTAATCCAGAATCTTAGTCTTCATTTTCATATGAAAGACCTCGGATATCTTCACTACTTCTTAGGCATTGAAGTTAAACGTACTTTCAGCGTACCTTGTTCTTATGTCAAACAAAATATGCAACGACCTACTCAAACGGGCACATATGACAGATTGCAAACCAATTTCCACACCTTTGCCACTACGGTCAATTGCTATGGCTAATGCTGAAGTTCCTCTGCTAGATCCTATTGAATACAAAAGCTTGGTAGGTGGTCTTCAATACTTGACTATCACTCGACCAGATCTAGCATTTGCAACAAATCTCCTCTGTCAGAAGATGCAACATCCCACAATGGCAGATTTTCATCAATTAAAAAGAGTTTTACGATATGTCAAAGGAACTGTTCATCTTGGATATTATCTTCATTCCAACAGTTTGACAAATCTCTATGGTTTTTTAGATGCTGATTGGGCAGGTTGTCCTACTACTCGACGATCTACTACAGGATTTTGCACTTTCTTAGGTTCTAATTTGATTTCCTGGTCAGCCAAGAAGCAATCTACTGTTTCAAAGTCTTCCACAGAAGCAGAGTATCGGGCTCTAGCATCTACAACAGCTAAATTAACCTGGATCGGTTTTGTTCTACGTGATATTGGTATTCGTCTTGCACAAGCTACATCATTGTTTTGTGACAATAAATCAGCTATTTCCCTCACAGCCAATCCTGTCTTGCATGCGCGAACAAAGCACATAGAAGTTGATTTCCATTTTGTTCGTGAAAAGGTGTCTTCTGGTTCCATTTCTATCCAACATGTTCCAAGTCATCTTCAAGTAGCTGACATATTCACTAAGTCACTCTCCCACTCAGCTCATCTGTCTCTTCGCACCAAATTGGGAATGGCATTCATCATCCTTCCCAATTTGCGGGGGGATGTTAAGTATAAAGGAACAAAATATGCTGTAGAAGAACGGAAATGGCACGTGTTGAAAAAAAACGGAAACAGAGGACTTGGCAATACAGCAAAAGCAGAGGACTTGGTGATACATCAAATGACTTGGATTGCCAAGTCATAAGATTTAATCAACGGCAAAGATCTTATAAGGGAGACCAGCCTGGATCGACATCAATGAATGAGATGCTCAAAAAATAAATGACTTGGATCACTAAGTCATAAGCGTAGTCAATTAGGTTTTTTTGTTAAGTAGTTGCTGTATTCGGTTTTCCCTTGTAACCGAGTTCTGTTAAATTCTTAGATATAAATACTCTTCTTGCTTTACATAAGAAGATATAGAAAAACAGATAGAGAGGAAACAGAAGAGGAAAGTATAGAGAAAGAAGAATTAGGATCATCAACAAATGCTGAGCAATCCCTGTATTGAAGAGGAAGATTCAAAGAATAGTTGACAGCTGAAGATCAAAGTGCTGAAGCAAATCAAGATTGATCTTAGAAGATAGAACATAGGAATTGTATTCTTTTCTGTTTCAAATGTACTGAGTTACAATGATACAATCACCATAATGGAATACAAATGTTCTTCAGAGTCGACCGCTTGACCTTGTTTGAATTCTTCATCTTTCTTATATCATTCGATCACTATCGACAAATGAAGAATGGGTTCTCTGCTTATATTTCCTGGACACTAAAATTAAATTAGCCAGAGATGCATACTTGCCTAATCCAGCAATTTTCTGAGACTTGGTCGAGAAGGCTGCAGCACGAAAGCAGGGCCTGCAGCATGAGCATGGCTCAATTTCAGATAGTCGCATTCTATGCTTCCATCAAAGCATTTTCCAAAGCACATGACCTGCTTGAAAAGATCCGGGGCCAAATATTAAAAAAACCAGAAAGTTCAATTTTCGTTGCCGTTTCCATTTCGTTGTTAAGGATGGTAAGTCTCGCCTCTACATATAACATTTAGATTGCAAAAGCTTGGAAGGAAGAATCTAATTCCGGTCCACAATACACGTTTAAGCTCCAGAGTAAAAGAAAGTTCTGCCACGTCAGTCTGTCATGCTGTAGCTCGTACATGGTAGCGAGGCAATCGGATTTTTGTTATCCTCCGAACTCCACAGATGACGATAGTAATTTATTTTCCGTTTCCTGAGTCACCTGGATAATTTAGATAAACTCTATGAAGTCGAAAACTCGTGTATAGAAACAGAATCATTGTGCGAATACCAGGAGAGAGATGTGGGATAGATCATTAATCTGCAGGTTTTGATGTATATATTGATTGTCGATTTCGAATGACACAATGCCGTGCTGTACATGTTACAAAAATCGCACTATAGACGCGGTTGTCAAAGTGGCATCCCTAGAGACTATTGTTTTCTAGTGGCTAACAATGTTGAGAAGGGAAACCCTCAACTTCACCAGGCGCCTGAAAATGCATTCCAACTCATCCTCAACTTCTTGAATGCTCGCCTCTAGTTCCTCCAATCGCTTTGACAGATCGCCTACTTGATTGTTGATGTCTTTGCTCGATCTGAGGGAGAGCACGAGGGCATCCAAGCCTTGCACTTCATTGGTTTCCTTTCCTCCGTCACATGATACGCGTTTAGGTCCCAGCAGTTTCGACACTCGGGACCAGCCTCTAGGCTTGGTGCTTGCACTTGTCAGAGCAAGGAAACCTAAGAGGGACCCGAATACGGAAACGCTGATCTCTCCAGCTTCAGTTAGTACGCTGAGGGTAGCTTCATTGTGAGAGGCCTTCTTAGAGCCTTCCTTCTTCAAATTTCTCAAGTACTTGCCGATTACTTTGTTCAACTTTTTTCTAGAGTTGATGTATGCTTCTACCTCTACGGCGAAGCTGGAATCTCCTCCTTTCCTTCTTCTCAAAGATGATTTGAGCTCCTGGATACATTCCTTCGTCTGTGAGAAAGCTTCCCTCACGTTCCCGCAAACGTCTAAGTGCATGAGAGAAAGGTCCAACGACTCTTCGGCGGGACTTCTCAGGTGGGAAAGAACCTGTTGAGTGAGAGGCAACTGAAGCAAGTCATCGATGCAGTCATACAGGCTCTTGAGTTCTCCCAAACTTTGGGATGCCGATGAGGACGAGGACGCCGCTTCCGATGATCTGAGCCTAGACAAATGCTCCTCTGCGGTTGTCGCGAGAGGGTGGCTCCTAGAAGGCAAGCTGATTGATCGGAAATGGCCACTAATTTTCGAGGTCTCAACTGATGAAGCCATCTTTGAGAGAAGGAGGCTCGTCAACTTCTCTGGACGTAATTTTTTCTATGAGAGAGAGTTGTTCCAGGCAGGCCTCCCACACCCTTGTATATTTATACCGAGCAAGACGCGGTCCACTATCCCATTCCTGCGGCCTCGCATTACCTGTCACGTCATGCATCTTCCGACAGCCTCCCGACAATGCCTCCGCTTGCTTTCCAATCCATACGAAACGAGAATCAATAGTAGCGATGTAATGGTTTGAAAGAAACTCGCACACGAGTGTAGCGTGTCTTGAGGATTCTCAGACAGAGGGGCGACCATGCTATAGTGCATCATTAAATGCTGAACCTGAGCTGTGGGCTCGAAAAATATTCATCTGATGGCAGAGCCGGGAGACAAGTGGAATCTTTGCATCGTGGAGTCTATGCATTGCACATGTTAGAGTTCATCCAAAAACCCCTCCTCAGTGTCTCCTTCGGGTTCCGGGTCTCTAAAAAATGAAATTTTTTATGCTTTCAACAATCACACGTACGTGCAGCTTGCTTCAGGATCTCAGACAGGAGGGTGGCAAAGGAAGATCATGCATGCTTTAAAGTTGAAGTTGAGCATGTGGATGGCGACAATTCATGTGATAATGAAGCTTGGGGACAAACGGAATCTTTACAGCACCGCAGCTTCTGACAAGCTAGAAGTCGTCTCTTGTCACCATCTCTATTCATGAGGCTGACTAATTGTTGGCATCTCTTCAGGAGTGATAATGAGGACTAGTTGACGCGACTCCGGGAAGGAGAGTCAGTAAGAAGCTGCGGTTCTCAATTGTTGATGTGCACTCCAATGGCTTTTGAGGACCGCTAGTTACAGGACCTCAATCATCCTAGAAATTCAATATCATTCGATCACTATCGACAAATGAAGAATGGGTTCTATGCTTATATTTCCTGGGCACTAAAATTAAATTAGCCAGAGATGCATACTTGCCTAATCCAGCAATTTTCTGAGACTTGGTCGAGAAGGCTGCAGCAAGAAAGCAGGGCCTGCAGCTAATGAGCATGGCTCACAATCAGATAGTCGCATTCTATGCTTCCGTCAAAGCATTTTCCAAAGCACATGACCTGCTTGGAAAGATCCGGGGCCAAATATTAAAAAAACCAGAAAGTCCAATTTTTGTTGCCGTTTCCATTTCGTTGTTAAGGATGGTAAGTCTCGCCTCTACATATAACATTTAGATTGCAAAAGCTTGGAAGGAAGAATCTAATTCCGGTCCACAATACACGTTTAAGCTCCAGAGTAAAAGAAAGTTCTGCCACGTCAGTCTGTCATGCTGTAGCTCGTACATGGTAGCGAGGCAATCGTATTTTTGTTATCCTCCGAACTCCACAGATGACGATAGTAATTTATTTTCCTTTTCCTGAGTCACATGGATAATTTAGATCAACTCTATGAAGTCGAAAACTTGTGTATAGAAACAGAATCATTATGCGAATACCAGGAGAGAGACGTGGGATAGATCATTAATCTGCTGGTTTTGATGTATATATTTGTCACGCCCCGAGCCTCGAGCGCGTGCCCATCCCTATCTGGTCGATAATAATTTGCGACTTCCCAGGACGAGTCGCCGACCCTTTCCATTTTATTGCACATGCGGAAGCGAAAAGAAATCCCCTGACAGTAATCATCTATGGATAGAAAAGTAGGACAATAGATTCACAAACAAACGTGCTTTTATATATACACTGAGTCATGTACACAAGTATATGTCCAAAAGACTTCAAAAGACTGGCCTTCCAAAAAGAAGCGGTCCTAACTGACTTACGCCTTCGATCACCTCCTCTTAGCTCCAGGTCCTCCACTCGACAATCCTGAAAATGTTGTCCCACAACATGGTGAGATATCATCTCAGCGAGTCTAAGCTCTAAACCCCAATTAGGAGGGAAATACGCTAAGAAGTGTCCTAATCACACAATCACACAACCAATGAGACTTACCTCGTCTCGCATCCACCCCATGCAGTCAAGACAATTTATCTCACAAACAACATGAGAGCATGAGCAACAAATAAGCTCCAATAACTGAAACGCCACACTCAATTAATCATGCGTTCCTAGTTTTGATCTCGGCATATAGCACGGCCTACTCTCAGTTCGGGGTCTTCTGGCATTGCCAGGCTTCATATCACCCCATTGAGCACGTCAACGTCTTTTTATTAGACGGCTTTCCCGAAGGAGCATAGGTCCGAATCAATCACACCGGCCTCCGTTGTCCAGGGGGTATCCCACATAGGGATAACATCCAAATTCAACAAATTCGGGACGATTTCTCTTGACCATCACATGATCACTCAAATATGGCTCAGTCTCAGTGCATTGCACTCAAATGCTTCAATTAAAATGGTGAGCCTGGCCTTTTTCTTCGTATTAAATTCACATGAAATTACTCGTGTGTTGGGTACACGGTTAACTTGATCCAGAAAAAATTGATATTCATCCTTTTTGAAATCTCACTATTTCATATAATACTAAAAACTATTTTCGTGTCAAAACCGACACTTTGGATTTTCTGAATAAATATTGGAAATTCACAATTTTTGGAATTAAATACCAAAAATCCAATAAACATCAATTTGCATAATTTAACACTCAATTGCAGAAATTAACCACATCATTGCAATCAGCACGAAATTCCGGTCATTAGCTATCCCGGCCTAATTTCCAGAAAAATAATTAATAATTAAATAATTACTGAAATTAATTAAATAAATCAATTTAAATTCTACAAATAATAACCTATGCCAAAATCATTAAATTAATAACCAATATGGACTCGGAAAATTCCCGAACCCTACTAGATAAATAATACAATTTATTTAGGCCTTAGCTAAACCACGCTAACCACCTAACATGCTCAATTAAATAATTCAATTTCTAATTTAATCTAACTAACCACCTAATTCATAATAAAATAAATCTAACACCCCTAAAGCGTTATTAAATTACTAAGCAGAGTTTAGAGTATAAACTCACCTTAATTTAATTAAACCGGTTCATCATGACAACGACGCGACGGCGGCCAAAATTGAAATTTTCGGCGGCGTCGACAAACTTGGGCCGGGCCTAAACTTGACCCAACAAATCTCAGCCCAAATATGAGATTTGCTTATGACTTGGACTGGGCTTGATCTGGACTTGGGCTGCTGAAAAAGACAACTTGGTGGGCTTCAAAGTTGGACTGGATTGCTGGAGTTTTTGGGCCCAGCTAAACTGAAATTCGCTGGGCTTGATGGACTAAAGACAA
Source organism: Eucalyptus cladocalyx (assembly GCA_017140615.1). Taxonomy (NCBI): domain Eukaryota; kingdom Viridiplantae; phylum Streptophyta; class Magnoliopsida; order Myrtales; family Myrtaceae; genus Eucalyptus; species Eucalyptus cladocalyx. The sequence continues at coordinate 17,068,516 of CM029521.1, forward strand.
GCCCAGCTGTTGGGCCACAAGACTTGCGTGGACTGCTGTTGAAAGCTGGGCCGTTGATGTGGGTTGAGCTTCGGTGAAGCTGGGCCAGAAGAGAGGAGATCGTTGGAGCTGGACTACGAAGTTCGCTGGATGGAGCTGCACGAAGAGGAAGCGGCTTTGTGGACGGTGATGCCGTTTCGCTGATGGGGTGCTGCGAACGAAGGAGAAGATCGTGGCTTCGCTGGCAGCTTCAGTTGGCGAGATGGAGATGCTGAGTCGGTGGTAGAAGACAAACGACCATGGAGCGGCAAGGTTTTGTCGCTGGCTTCGTGAGGACGAGGCACAGACGCTGGTTTTGCTCGAGCGTGGGAGTCTTCGAGGCAAAATCACGGCTTCGCTGGTGGTGTCTCGGACGTTGGCCGCGTGGAAGAGAATCAGCTTCGGTGGACTCCACTGGATGCACGAAGAAGTGAAGATGGCAGGTGCATGAGTCAACAAAAGGATTTTCTGTGGGTGTTGTTGACCAGCGTGGGGCTTCGATCGTGGGGAAATGAACGGAGGGAGAGGGTGAGTGGATGAGGGTTGCTTCGGTTTAAAAAGAAAGGAAAAATGGAGATGCAGAGGAAATGGAAGCGAAGCTAGAAGTTTACGCGAAGGAGATGGGCGGGGGATGGAAGCAGATGGAGAAGCAGCTTCGGCCACTTGTTGGAGTCAACACACGGGCAGCTTGCTCGTGTCTTCCATTGACTGTGGGCGCTGGAACTTGCTGGTCAACACTCGGCAGAAGGAAGCAGGGCTCGCGGACGTGGAGAACAAGAGATGGTGGGAATGGCAGAGAGCGTGGGAAGGGAGCTTCGACAAAAACGAAAGAAAGAAAAGGACAGATGCAATCGGTCTTCAGCTCATCGCACGAAGGGAGAGAGGCGGTGGAGAGGCGTGTGAAGGAAGCCAAGGAGGGGCACATTCTCCTCAATCTTTAGCCATTGCCTTAATTGCTTGTCCCCTTCATAATACGTTCTAGCCAATTTTCCATAAATGGCTCAAATTAAAGTCTAAAATACAGCCCCCAAGCTTAATCCGAATTTCACTAAAAATGAGCTTCAATCTCTCCACTCAATTTCTTCACCAATTCTCTAAGTCGAGGTCCAATTTCGCCAAGGAAAAATCCCGAACAATTTTCTGTAAGTCCCTGACGCTCACATGCTCAGTTTAGAAGTCCCAATTTCCATCGATTTAGCCCATCTGAATTTCCGCTGATTTTCCGTAACGTCCGAATCAATTTTCCGCAAAAATCCCGGAATCTCTGAAAATTTCTCGGAGAGTGAGTCGACGTTCCTAAAATAGCTTGTGACACCTCAGAACTTTCAATTTTTGAAATGGGGTTCAAATTTGCGGTTATTTTCAACCCGGCGCGCTTTTAGCGTAACCTAGTCTACCGGGTAACTTTTAGGAATTTTTGATGCAATTGATCTGTGATCGATTTATCTCGAGTCACAAAGTACATCTTCGACACATTAACGACTCTCAATTATCGTGAAAATCTCAAGGTTTCAATTACGAGCACCGGGTACCAAAACGACAGAAAATCAATTTAGTGCCGATCGATAAGAATTTTTCAATCAAGTGGAATCACCCACAATTTGATCACATATCTCAGTCGAATCGACTTATCTCTGATTTCTGATCGATCTCTGACGGTGCCGTAATGACCCTTACAGATCAACACGGCCGAAAGCGATCGATTCTTGGTCGAATTCTAAAGTGCAATTGCATTTAGATTCCCTACTTGCTTCCCCAGATAGTCCAGTTATCTCGTGAGTGATCAGCTCAGAGAATAGCACTATTAGCGTTTCGATTAAAGGCCCGATTTATTTAATCGAAAACAAATTATGAAAATTCAGGCTGTCACAATATTGATTGTCGATTTCGAATGACACAATGCCGTGCTGTACATGCTACAAAAATCGCCCTATAGATGCGGTTGTCAAAGTGGCATCCCTAGAGACTATTGTTTTCTAGTGGTTAACAATGTTGAGAAGGGAAACCCTCAATTTCACCAGGCGCCTGAAAATGCATTCCAACTCATCCTCAACTTCTTGAATGCTCGCCTCTAGTTCCTCCAATCGCTTTGACAGATCGCCTACTTGATTGTTGATGTCTTTGCTCGATCTGAGGGAGAGCACGAGGGCATCCAAGCCTTGCACTTCATTGGTTTCCTTTCCTCCGTCACATGATACGCGTTTAGGTCCCAGCAGTTTCGACACTCGGGACCAGCCTCTAGGCTTGGTGCTTGCACTTGTCAGAGCAAGGAAACCTAAGAGGGACCCGAATACGGAAACGCTGATCTCTCCAGCTTCAGTTAGTATGCTGAGGGTAGCTTCATTGTGAGAGGCCTTCTTAGAGCCTTCCTTCTTCAAATTTCTCAAGTACTTGCTGATTACTTTGTTCAACTTTTTTCTAGAGTTGATGTATGCTTCTACCTCTACGGCGAAGCTGGAATCTCCTCCTTTCCTTCTTCTCAAAGATGATTTGAGCTCCTGGATACATTCCTTCGTCTGTGAGAAAGCTTCCCTCACGTTCCCGCAAACGTCTAAGTGCATGAGAGAAAGGTCCAACGACTCTTCGGCGGGACTTCTCAGGTGGGAAAGAACCTGTTGAGTGAGAGGCAACTGAAGCAAGTCATCGATGCAGTCATACAAGCTCTTGAGTTCTCCCAAACTTTGGGTTGCCGATGAGGACGAGGACGCCGCTTCCGATGATCTGAGCCTAGACAAATGCTCCTCTGCGGTTGTCGCGAGAGGGTGGCTCCTAGAAGGCAAGCTGATTGATCGGAAATGGCCACTAATTTTCGAGGTCTCAGCTGATGAAGCCATCTTTGAGAGAAGGAGGCTCGTCAACTTCTCTGGATGTAATTTTTTCTATGAGAGAGAGTTGTTCCAGGCAGGCCTCCCACACCCTTGTATATTTATACCGAGCAAGACGCGGTCCACTATCCCATTCTTGCGGCCTCGCATTACCTGTCACGTCATGCATCTTCCGACAGCCTCCCGACAATGCATCCGCTGGCTTTCCAATCCATACGAAACGAGAATCAACAGTAGCGATGTAATTGTTTGAAAGAAACTCGCACACGAGTGTAGCGTGTCTTGAGGATTCTCAGACAGAGGGGCGACCATGCTATAGTGCATCATTAAATGCTGAACCTGAGCTGTGGGCTCGAAAAATATTCATCTGATGGCAGAGCCGGGAGACAAGTGGAATCTTTACATCGTGGAGTCTATGCATTGCACATGTTAGAGTTCATCCAAAAACCCCCCCTCAGTGTCTCCTTCGGGTTCCGGGTCTCTAAAAAATGAAATTTTTTATGCTTTCAACAATCACACGTACGTGCAGCTTGCTTCCAGGATCTCAGACAGGAGGGTGGCAAAGGAAGATCATGCATGCTTTAAAGTTGAAGTTGAGCATGTGGATGGCGACAATTCATGTGATAATGAAGCTTGGGGACCAACGGAATCTTTACAGCACCGCAGCTTCTGACAAGCTAGAAGTCGTCTCTTGTCACCATCTCTATTCATGAGGCTGACTAATTGTTGGCATCTCTTCAGGAGTGATAATGAGGACTAGTTGACGCGACTCCGCGAAGGAGAGTCAGTAAGAAGCTGCGGTTCTCAATTGTTGATGTGCACTCCAATGGCTTTTGAGGACGGCTAGTTACAGGACCTCAATCATCCTAGAAATCCAATATCATTCGATCACTATCGACAAATGAAGAATGGGTTCTATGCTTATATTTCCTGGGCACTAAAATTAAATTAGCCAGAGATGCATACTTGCCTAATCCAGCAATTTTCTGAGACTTGGTCGAGAAGGCTGCAGCGCGAAAGCAGGGCCTGCGGCTAATGAGCATGGCTCACAATCAGATAGTCGCATTCTATGCTTCCGTCAAAGCATTTTCCAAAGCACATGACCTGCTTGGAAAGATCCGGGGCCAAATATTAAAAAAACCAGAAAGTCCAATTTTTGTTGCCGTTTCCATTTCGTTGTTAAGGATGGTAAGTCTCGCCTCTACATATAACATTTAGATTGCAAAAGCTTGGAAGGAAGAATCTAATTCCGGTCCACAATACACGTTTAAGCTCCAGAGTAAAAGAAAGTTCTGCCACGTCAGTCTGTCATGCTGTAGCTCGTACATGGTAGCGAGGCAATCGGATTTTTGTTATCCTCCGAACTCCCCAGATGACGATAGTAATTTATTTTCCTTTTCCTGAGTCACATGGATAATTTAGATCAACTCTATGAAGTCGAAAACGCGTGTATAGAAACAGAATCATTATGCGAATACCAGGAGAGAGACGTGGGATAGATCATTAATCTGCAGGTTTTGATGTATATATTGATTGTCGATTTCGAATGACACAATGCCGTGCTGTACATGTTACAAAAATCGCCCTATAGATGCGGTTGTCAAAGTGGCATCCCTAGAGACTATTGTTTTCTAGTGGTTAACAATGTTGAGAAGGGAAACCCTCAATTTCACCAGGCGCCTGAAAATGCATTCCAACTCATCCTCAACTTCTTGAATGCTCGCCTCTAGTTCCTCCAATCGCTTTGACAGATCGCCTACTTGATTGTTGATGTCTTTGCTCGATCTGAGGGAGAGCACGAGGGCATCCAAGCCTTGCACTTCATTGGTTTCCTTTCCTCCGTCACATGATACGCGTTTAGGTCCCAGCAGTTTCGACACTCGGGACCAGCCTCTAGGCTTGGTGCTTGCACTTGTCAGAGCAAGGAAACCTAAGAGGGACCCGAATACGGAAACGCTGATCTCTCCAGCTTCAGTTAGTATGCTGAGGGTAGCTTCATTGTGAGAGGCCTTCTTAGAGCCTTCCTTCTTCAAATTTCTCAAGTACTTGCTGATTACTTTGTTCAACTTTTTTCTAGAGTTGATGTATGCTTCTACCTCTACGGCGAAGCTGGAATCTCCTCCTTTCCTTCTTCTCAAAGATGATTTGAGCTCCTGGATACATTCCTTCGTCTGTGAGAAAGCTTCCCTCACGTTCCCGCAAACGTCTAAGTGCATGAGAGAAAGGTCCAACGACTCTTCGGCGGGACTTCTCAGGTGGGAAAGAACCTGTTGAGTGAGAGGCAACTGAAGCAAGTCATCGATGCAGTCATACAAGCTCTTGAGTTCTCCCAAACTTTGGGATGCCGATGAGGACGAGGACGCGCTTCCGATGATCTGAGCCTAGACAAATGCTCCTCTGCGGTTGTCGCGAGAGGGTGGCTCCTAGAAGGCAAGCTGATTGATCGGAAATGGCCACTAATTTTCGAGGTCTCAGCTGATGAAGCCATCTTTGAGAGAAGGAGGCTCGTCAACTTCTCTGGATGTAATTTTTCTATGAGAGAGAGTTGTTCCAGGCAGGCCTCCCACACCCTTGTATATTTATACCGAGCAAGACGCGGTCCACTATCCCATTCTTGCGGCCTCGCATTACCTGTCACGTCATGCATCTTCCGACAGCCTCCCGACAATGCATCCGCTGGCTTTCCAATCCATACGAAACGAGAATCAATAGTAGCGATGTAATTGTTTGAAAGAAACTCGCACACGAGTGTAGCGTGTCTTGAGGATTCTCAGACAGAGGGGCGACCATGCTATAGTGCATCATTAAATGCTGAACCTGAGCTGTGGGCTCGAAAAATATTCATCTGATGGCAGAGCCGGGAGACAAGTGGAATCTTTACATCGTGGAGTCTATGCATTGCACATGTTAGAGTTTATCCAAAAACCCCCCCTCAGTGTCTCCTTCGGGTTCCGGGTCTCTAAAAAATGAAATTTTTTATGCTTTCAACAATCACACGTACGTGCAGCTTGCTTCCAGGATCTCAGACAGGAGGGTGGCAATGGAAGATCATGCATGCTTTAAAGTTGAAGTTGAGCATGTGGATGGCGACAATTCATGTGATAATGAAGCTTGGGGACCAACGGAATCTTTACAGCATCACAGCTTCTGACACGCTAGAAGTCGTCTCTTATCATCATCTCTATTCATGGGGCTGACTAATTGTTGGCACTCTTCAGGAGTGATTATTAGGACTAGTTTAGGAGACTCCTGAATGGCTAGTATGAACACCTAGCGGAATAGATGATAAAGAAATTTTTACGAAACTTCAAAATAATTTGCTAGCGACATTAATAGTAATAAACAATTATATGAAGCTGTAAATTAAAATAAGGAGTTTAGGGAAAAGAGAATAGAAATACAAAGTTTATAGTGGTTTAGCTTAGATCAAGCGTGCTTCCACTCTCCCGCGCTGACAACCCACTGGCTAGATTTTACTAAGGATCAAACGAGGTGTTACAATCTTACGTCGTTGACTTTACAATGTAGCGACTCTACTATACTTCTTCAAATTCTCACAAGTGTTTGCTCTCTCTTTTAAGTACTAGTAAAGCTCTACGATTGAAATAGCAAAGAACTAAGATTTTCAAACTTTTGAATTGTTTTTTCACGAACACGCTTGATTAACGTGAGAGTCTTCCTTATATACTCCTTTATGCTGTCACGACCATTGGCACTTTCTAAATGAATTCTTCCAATCTGCCTGTTGGATCTAGGTTTCCATAAGTAGAACCTTCCAAGTATACTTCACCTTTCAACAAATCTGATTATCCGAATTGATTCCAATAAGAATAATTGATCTCAAGGTGTTATCTCCAGCCGTAAGATCTTCTACAAACCGTACGAACGAATCCTTGAAGATAACTTCACATCTGGATAAGTCTTCTCTTTGTCGGTCTGGAAACTGTCAGTGAGGTACTTTGAGTCTTGAGTCTTACGATCTTCAAACTTTGATGACAAAGTCTTGAATTATTTAGACTTTAACACTTGAGTATGGAAGTCTTCAACTAGACTGATGGAAATGTTTTGTTAACTTTGAGATTGCAATTTACTGTCCACACATGCGAGGCTCCTATCTGCCGCAGCTTGCAACTTAAGGACGATGTACGAGCACTCACCAAACACGCAATAAATATAAAGAAAGAAGAACCTAAATTGCAAAGCTTGAATGATTGAATGATTTGTACAAACAATAAAAGAGTTTTCTCCAATAATTTCCCCATTTTTTATTGTGACAAAACTTTCCGGCAAATTTGAAAACTTTTGTCCTGCAAAACAAAACTTAAGCAATACATAATAACTTATAAAAATAAGATGATTAGGACTTGGATAGTATCAATTATGCAACCACATAAAACATAGTAATCCTGCAAGATAACTATCCATTCGCAATTAGTATTTTAGGCTAAGTTATTGCAAGCATCAAAGATTCAAATCACAATAATAGTCAAGCAGTCAAGATCCAAAGTCAAAAGTACACAACCAAACAGAAATATCAAAGTCTAGAAGTCATCAGTAAAGACAAATTTGTGCAATTTCTCCCCCTTTTTGTCAACAGCAAAATGTGGAGAATAAGCAAAAGTTTTTAAAGAAAAGAGTGGTGTGAAAATCATGGCTGTTTTGGTAAGCGAACAAACTGAAATTCCCCCATAGAACTCACTGTCTTCTCAAGCTTTCCAATAGTCTCCTTCAGTTGCTATAAATATTCACCCTTCACAGTATCTTGCACTTGATTCTTCAGGGCGAGTAACTGTTCTTGCAATAAAATTAAAGTAGCCAAGAAAGCCTTTTTAAGATCTTTGATCTCATACTCCAAACCATATTGACCATTTTTTAAATCCAACAGGATATCCATTATTCAAGAAAAATCCGCTGAATGTGCTAGTGCATCATTGGGTTTAGCTGAATTTGTTCATGGGGTCTTGAGATTAGAGTGATCTTCAGCAGTTGTCTACTATGACTACAAGTGAATGCCTCAAGGTCTGGTTCTGGATGGAGAGAGGCATACACATCCTCTGGATTTACTGTAGATCGACTAACATCACTAGTTATAACAGGTGAATAAATACCTCGATTTTCAGCAGCTCCCCTTGTTTGTGTGTCTTCAAGTGGAGAAGTGAAATCTTCTTCCTATTTTGCTTCAGCAAGGGAGTGATGTTTTTCTTTTCCGTTTGCTCTAGTAGTTCCACTCATTGTCTGTTATGAGTTGCTTGACAAGGATACAACCAAGGTATGCTCAAAGGAATCATCTTGAGTCTCTTCTTCCTCTTTATCTCTTCTTTCATCCTCTTCCTCTTCTTTTCTTCTTCCTTCCTCTTCCTCTTCATCTTCTTCTCTTCTTCCTTCATCTCTTTTCTCTGTCTCTTCTCTGGTCTCTCGTTCATCTTTCTCTTGAAAGCTGAAAAAAAATTTCAAGTTCCTTAAGGCTGAAAGAGTCATCTCATCCTCATCTTCTTCATCCTGCAAGATGAGAGTTCTCTTCCTTTTTGCTGGAGCACCCATGGGCTCCCTGCCTTTCCTTTTGGATGTTGCAGAGTTCTGTTTTGCCTTGATGGGAGACTTCGCCTTCATGTGCTCTAACACCTTGTTAAGCTCTTTTAGACGCATCTTGGTGACCATTTTAAATCCAATCACCATTGGATTAATGCTTGTCAAACACAAAGATGTAGAAATGTGAATCTTGAAATGTCTGAAAAGACGCGAGAATAAAAAAGTTGTCCCTTGTCTTTTACCACTATCCTGTACATGTGAAACATGATGGTGTGAGGTAGAGAGAATTTGTAGCCAGCATTGATGGCATACATCAACTTTGCTTCAAAACGAGACACATCAGTCTTGGATGTTGATTTTGGACGGATGCAGTCGATCACGATTTTATGTAGCAAGATGTTGGAGGCATTCATCCTAGAGTAAGATAGATTGCCATCAACAAACTTGTCTTTTATCAATGCCAGTGTAGCGTGAGCAACAAACACACTAATTGGTTGAAAACGTGCTATTTCCACCCCAATCAAGTCAACTAAAGTGTCTATATCCACCAAAAACTCATTATCCCTGACTGTGAAAGAAAATCTATTTGCATCCAAAAAGGATAGATTCAAATAGAAAGTAGGCTAAGAGTTCTGAATAAGCAATTGTAGACTTAGAACAAAAACGCTCCAATTAAAGAAGTGCAAACTTCTCCCTCAGATTTACTTGCACAGAATCAAGAAAATCAAAATCAACACTTCTAGGGTTCATAACCCCTCTCTTCATTAGTTTTGAATAAACCTTCTTGTGGTCCTTAGACCAGAATAAACTCGCTTCATTACCACCAACATTTGCAGCCACTCCCATTCGAGGCTGGAAATGTGTGAACATTCATTCATCATCGTCTTTTCCTTCTGGCTGATTAAACGTGCCATAAAATGGGTCACTAGGAAAGTTAGCAAAAGTCTTTTCAGTCGACCCTTTTTCTGCAATGAGCATCTTCTCCATATTGCACAAGAATAGAATTTTATTCTTGTAGCCTCTCTCTCTTAGATACTCATCGATCAAAAACATAGCAGTGCCTCATTCTTTCAACTTAGAATAAAGTTTGAAAGCAACTTTAGGTGTCAGCATTCTTACAGGTTCAATTTCTTCAATTATTTTTTCTTCTAGTTGAGTCGGTGGAGGAGACTGACGCTGTTGAGAAAGTTGTTGCTGACTTAGTCGCTATGGTTGAGAAGAGTCTTCTTCCTAAGTCAAATCGAAATGCGTAGGACCCTCAGGCATGTGCCGTGATCCCATGCTTGCGATTCTCGAAAACTTTCTTGAAGAAATTGTCCCTTTAAGGGAGAAATTCGCAAGTTTGCTCAAAAATGTGAAAACTTTTTGGAATAAACTATAGAGAAAGTGAGAGCATGTGCGATTTTTGTATCCTAAGGTTTGAGAGTGAAAACATAGAAGAAGAATCTCAACAATATATAAAGCGAGGTAAACGAATTGTCATAAAGGAAAAATAAAACTACCTTTTTGAAAATGAAAAACTGCCATAATTTTAAAAACAAAAAAGATAATTGCTAAAAGTAAAATAAGAAAGTAGCGATTTAAAAAATAATCGTACCTTTTAAAATTTATATCTAAAAATTAAATTGCTAGTACCGAAATAATTTACAGTCATAACTCTTAGTCATTCTAAGTCTGAATACCTTCAGATTTTACCTCTGAGTCTTGAACACTTCCAAACTTTACTCGATAAAAGATATGATGTTCAGTCTGGTGTGAATAGACTCAAATAGGATTTTCTCCAATGGCTTTGTAAATATGTTTGACAGTTGATTCTTTGAGTCAATGAATTGGATCATACCTTCTCCATTTTGAACATGATCTCTAATAAAATAATGTTGAATATCTATATGCTTTGCCGTCGAATGCATAATTGGATTCTTTGTGAGATTTATAGCGCTGGTGTTGTCACATTTGATCTCAGTGCATGATCCTTCAATTCCAAAATCTCTTAGCTATTGTCGAATCCATAAAATTTGAAAACAACAACTTCCAAGAGCTACATATTCTACTTCAGCAGTTAAAAGAGTTACAGTACTTTGTTTTCTTGAAAACCATGATATCAGCTTATTTCCAAGCAATTGACATGTATCAGAAGTACTCTTTTTCTCCACTTTGCAACCTGCTAAGTCTGTGTTTGAATATCCAAGGAAAGTAAAGTCTTATTCTTTTGGATACCACAGTCCTAGCTTTGGAGTTGTTGCAAATTATTTGATGATACGCTTTGCAGCAGTTAAGTGAGATTCTTTGGGATTTGATCAGAACCTAGCACAAATGCAAATACTAAACAAAATATCAGATCTAGATGCAGTAAGGTAAATAAGTGAACCAATTATGCTCATGTATAGCTTTTGGTCTACACTCTTTCCTTCTTCATCTTTATCCAGTTTTGAAGAACTTGACATAGGTATCTCAGTCTTTTTGCAATTTTCCAAACCGAACTTTTTGATGAGATCTTTCGCATCTTCTTGATGAATGAAAATTCCCTTCTTCAATTGTTTGACTTGTAATCCTAGAAAGAAGGTTAATTTACCCATCATGCTCATCTAGAATTCATCTTGCATAGATTTTCATTAAGTGATCCGAAAATGATATCATCAACATAGATTTGAGCGAGCAGAAAATATTTACCTTCTCTAGTAATGAACAAGGTAGTATCTACTTTACCTTTATCAAAATCATTTTGAGTTAGAAATTTACTTAACTTGTCATACCAAGCCCGATGTGCCTGCTTTAATCCATAAAGAGCTTTTTTTCAGTCTAAAGACTGAGTCTGGCTTTCTTAGATCTTCAAAACTAGGTAGTTATTCAACATAGACTTCTTCTTAGATAAATTCATTTAAGAATGCACTTTTTACATTCATTTGGAATAAGCTAAAATTTTTATAACAAGCAAAAGTAAGTAATAATCTAATTGCTTCTAACCTTGCTATCGGTGCATATGTCTCGTCATAGTCTATCCCTTCTTCTTGCATATATTCTTTGGCTACGAGTCTTAATTTGTTCCTGACCACTTTTCCTTTCTCGTCCAACTTGTTCCCGAAAACCCATTTAGTTCTAGTAATAGACTTACCTTTAGGTTTATGAATAAGTTCCCAAACATTATTAATGCTGAACTGTCTAAGCTCTTCTTGCATAGCTTCAATCCAACTTTCATTAGCCAAAGCTTCTTCTACAGTTTTGAGTTCAATTTCAGAAACAAGTGCTAAAGCACTAGTCTCTTCACGCCTTTTGGATCTGGTGCGAATTCCTTCATCGATGTTGCCAATGATGAGTCCCTTGGGATGACTTAACTTATGCTTCCAATTGCTGGTTGGTTTGTGAGTCTGCTGATCCTCTATTTCAGTTGAATCTTCTAGTTCATCTTCTTGTTGAACTTCAGGAGTCTGAGCCACTTTGGGAGAAGTAAACTTTGTAGGATTTGGACTAGGTTCAGATTCTTCAAGTTGAGCCTGATTCATTTGATTCTGGATTGAGTCTTGAAATTTGACATTCATAAATTCTTCCACAGATTGACTCTTCTTGTTGAATACTCTGTAGGCTTTGCTTGAGGTTAAGTAGCCAAAAAAAAAAAAAATACATACGTTCGATCTTTCTTCAAACTTACCAATTTGATCATTTGCATTATTTAAAATAAACACCTACAACCAAACACATGGAAATAAGAAACAATTGGCTTCTTTCTTTTAAATAACTCATAAGGTGTTTTCTCCAAAATAGGCCCTAAGAATACTCTATTAATAATATAATAAGATGTAGAAACTACTTCAGCCCAAAAAACGAGAAAAAATATTACTTTCAATTAAGAGTGTTCTAGCCGTTTCCTATAAAGATATATTCTTTCTTTCCATAACTCAATTTTGTTCTGGAGTATATGGAGAAGAGAAAGCATGCTGAAAACTAGAGTCATCACAAAATTTTGCAAAATCTTAGTTTTCAAACTCACCTTAATGGTCTATCCTAATACTCGAAATAGCATATCATTTTTCATTTTGAACTTTCTTTGCAAATTTTGAAAAATAAGAAAATGTTTCAGACTTACTTGCCAAGAAGCATACCCATGTAAAACGAGAATCCACAATTACTAGTGAGTATCTCTTTCCACAAATACTTTAGTTTTGGTTAGTCCAAAGAGATCCAAATGCAAAAGCTGCAAAACTCGATTAGTAGAAACTTTGTTTATAGGTTTGAAAAAACTTTTAACCTGTTTTCCCAAAACATATGGTGTGCATAAGTCACATTTTTTATACCTCAGGTTGGGTAGTCCACGAATAAGCTTCTTGGATGAGATATTGGTAATTTGCTTCATGTTGACATGGCTAAGTTTTCTATGCCAAATGTTTGCTTCATCTTGAATGGATATTAGACATTGATAGCTTTCTAGTTTTATATCCAAAAGATAGATATTTCATTGTCTTCTTCCAGTGAAAGATTGAAAAAAATCCTCACTAGTTCCCGGACAAATGTCTTCTTGGAAGTTAATCTTGAATCCAATGTCACACAATTGACTGATGCTAAGTAGATTGTAATTTAGACCTTCCACCAGGGAGACATTGTTAATTATGAGATTTCCAATTTTTACATTTCTACATCCAACAATTCTTCATTTGTTATTTCCACCAAAAGAAACATTTCCTCCTTTTATTCGCATAAGCTTTACAAAACAACTTGGATCTCTTGTCATGTATCTCGAGCAGCTACTATCCAAATATCACTTTATCTTTTCTTTTTTTATAGTGACATGCAATTATAAAAAGAACTCAAACTTTCTTTGGTACTCACATTTTCTTGGGTCTAATGTGATAGGGCTAGTAAGAGTACCTAGAAGGGGAGTAAATATGTGTTTAAAAAGTTTTTGCAAGACTTAATAACTTAATTCGACTTATGAGAATAATAAACTAAAGATGTAAAATACTATAAACAATTATATCATACTACGAATTAAAGTAAAAAAGTTTAGGGAAAGAGAATTGAAACGCAAGGTTTATAATGATTCGGCTTAGACCAAGCCTACGTCCACTCTTTTGCACTGACAGCCTACTGGCTGGATTTCACTATGAATCAAAAAGAGATCTGTACAGTCTCACATCCTTGATTCCACAGTGTAGAGACTCTACTACACTTCTTCAAGGTCTCACAATTATTTAATCTTTCTTTTGAGTACAACCTAAGCTCAGCAATTGAATCAACAAAGAACTAAGAGCTTCAGACTTTGAAAATTTTCTTTCAGGCACACACTCGAATAACTTGAGCGTCTTCCTTATATACTCCTCCATGCTATCATAACCGTTGGCACATTTCAAATGAATTTTTCCAATCTACCCATTGGACATAATCAATTAGGGAGATCTCGAGTTATTTAAGGAATATGATGATAGCCCACCAATACTGCTCGCCCATACAATCAGGATCTAGGTTTCCATAAGTAGAATCTTCCAAGTATACTTCACCAATCAACATATCTAATTATCCTTATTGATAAGAATAATTGATCACGAGATGCTATCTCCAACCGTGAGATCTTCTTCAACCGTACGAACCAATTTCTTAAAGATATATTCACATTTGGATAAGTCTTCTTCATCGGATAAAACTTTTCTTCATCACTCTAAAAGCTATCAGTGATGATAGACTTTAAATCTTGAGTCTTGAGCTCTTCAGACTTTGACGATAGAGTCTGCACGTTTTTAGTCTAGACTGATGGAAACGTTTTGTCAACTTCAAAACAAATAAGGAAGTTTTCTCTAATATAAGAGAGTTAGTGCAATGTACAATATTTGCCCGTTCCATCTTAACAGGTCTCCAAACCATATGACATTCTTTCTCAAAATGTTTTGAGCTATTACACTATGAACATTCGAGAGCACTTCGACCAATAGGTTTTACAAAAACCTTTTGAAAATGATGTTTGTAAAATGTTTTTGTAGGTCTTTGTTTGATTCTTTCCATTACTTTTGAAAAATGGATTAATTTCTGGTGTCATACCCAAACCGGATTTGTTGAAATATAGTTTCTAAATTGAAAGAATCTTTTCCAACTTCTTAGATCCTATTGAAATTTTTTTTGTAATATTTGAAATATCCTCTTTCAAGAATGTGTTTTCCTTTCAAATAGAGTCTGCATTTTCTTTTAAAATAACAAAACTTTTGTCTAGATTTTCAAACTTTTCTTTCCAAGAGATTTCCTATTGCTTCAGTTTGTAATTCTCCCTTTTCAGTTTAGATATCCTTTTAAGAGAGATTTTGAGACTAAGATAAAGTTCATCTATGTACTTTGAGGCTTTAGTAGGAATATTTAAATTACTAACATCAATTTCACTATTTGAATCAGTTCCAAAATCTAAGTCTGATTATGAGTTTGCCATTAAACATATGTTGGCATACTCTCCATCACTTTCCTCACATTCTGTATCACTCCATGTATCTGTTTTGAGAGCCTTCTTGAACTTTTCAGTTCTTGCTTTCTTTTTCTTCAATAGAGGGCAGTTGGGTCTAATGTGTCCTTGTTTTTTTATTATATTCAAAACAAACCACATCTTTGTTAACCCCGTCATCCTCAGTTGATTTGTTCTGGAATTTTTTAGAGCCTTGCTTCTTTCAGTTAAATCTTCTTCCATTTCTGTTCAGTTTCTTGAATATCCTTATCATGAGTGTTAGCTCTTCATCATCCATGTTATCTTCAAAATCTATATCATCAAAATCATCCTTAGATTTTAAAGCAATTGACTTCTTACCTTTAGGATCTTCTTCCTTACTCAGTTGCTCCATTTCGTATGACTGAAGTGTGCCTATGAGTTCATCAACTGTAAGAGGCATGATCCTTTGGGTTTCTTTTATTGAAGTCTTCATGTGATTCAAATATTTGGATAGTCCACACAGCAATTTATTGACCTTCATTGGTCCTGAGATTGGATGTCCCTAATATGATAGACCATTTACAATTTCTGTGAAACGACTAAACATGTTAGTAATGGATTCTCCTAGTTTCATTTTGAAGGCTTCATACTATCCGAGCAAGAAATTGATTTTGTTTCTTTAGCTCGATCAATTCCTTCATAGGTAACATGCAACATATCCCAGACTTCTTTGGCTGTTTTCCAAGATGAATTATGTTATATTCAGTAGGAGATAAAGCACAATATAAAGAGTAGATTGCTTTAGTATCGAGAGCATGTCTCTTGGTTTTTTTTTCTTGTGCCATTTTGCTAGCATCTACAACTTCTTTTTCCTCTTTCTAAGAATGATGCAGCTTTAGGAATGATTCCATTTTCTACCACATGCAATTCCAAGGGATCTTTCGATCTTAGGAATGCCTTCATCTTGTTTTTCCAAATATTGTATTCTTTTCCATCAAAGTAAGAAGGTCTGGTGTTGCTTTAGCCTTCAACCAAACTTGAAGACAAAATACTAGCCATAGATCTTTAGCTCAGAGGTAAAAACACTTCAATAAAATGATCACACAAGCTCTAATACCAATTGAAAGGGCAAGTATGAACACCTAGAAGGGAGTGGATATGTGATAAAGAAATTTGTACGAAACTTCAAAACAATTTGCTAGCGACGTAATCAGTAATAAACAATTATATAAAGCTTTAAATTGAAATAAGGAGTTTAGGGAAAAGAGAATAGAAATATAAAGTTTACAGTGGTTTAGCTTAGATTAAGCCTATGTCCACTCTCTTACGCTGATAGCCTACTGGATGGATTTCACTAAGGATCAAAAGAGATGTCTTACGTCCTTGACTTTATAGTGTAGAGACTCTACTATACTTCTTCAAATTCTCACAAGTGTTTGCTCTCTTTTTTGAGTACAAGTAAAGCTCTATGATTGAAATAGCAAAGAATTAAGAGCTTCAGACTTTAGAATTATTCTTTCATGCACACACTTGAATAATTTGAGAGTCTTCCTTATATACTCGTTCATGTTTTCACGAACGTTGACACTTTCCGAATGAATTCTTCCAATCTACCCGTTTGATAGAATCAATCAAGGAGATCTCGAGTCACTTAAGGAATGTGATGATAGCCCACCAATCATGCTTGCCCATACAAATATGATCTAGGTTTCCACAAGTAGAACCTTCCAAGTATACTTCGCCTTTCAACAGATCTGATTATCTGAATTGATTCCAATAAGAATAATTGATCTCAAGGTACTATCTCCAGCCGTAAGATCTTCTACAAACCGTACAACAAATCCTTGAAGATAAACTCGCATAAGGATAAGTCTTCTCTTTTTCAGTCTGGAAACTGTCAATAAGGGAAAACTTTGAGTATTGAGTCTTATGGTCTTTAGACTCTGACAATAGAGTCTGGAATTCTTCCGACTTTAACACCTGAGTTTAGAAGTCTTCAGACAACACTGATTGAAACGTTTTGTCAATTTCAAAACAATAAATGAGTTTTCTCCAACAACTCCGAGGACACTCTATAACAAGCTGTAGTTCTCAATTGTAGATGTACACTCCTTTGGCTTTTGAGGACTACTAGTTACCAGACATCAATCATCCTAGAAATCCAATATCAATCGATCACTATCGACAAATGAAGAATGGGTTTTATGCTTATATTTCCTGGACACTAAAATTAAATTAGCCAGAGATGCATACTTGCCTAATCCAGCAATTTTCTGAGACTTGGTCGAGAAGGCTGCAGCACGAAAGCAGGGCCTGCAGCTAATGAGCATGGCTCACAATCAGATAGTCGCATTCTATGCCTCCGTCAAAGCATTTTCCAAAGCACATGACCTGCTTGGAAAGATCCGGGGCCAAATATTAAAAAAACCAGAAAGTCCAATTTTTGTTGCCGTTTCCATTTCGTTATTAAGGATGGTAAGTCTCGCCTCTACATATAACATTTAGATTGCAAAAGCTTGGAAGGAAGAATCTAATTCCGGTCCACAATACACGTTTAAGCTCCAGAGTAAAAGAAAGTTCTGCCACGTCAGTCTGTCATGCTGTAGCTCGTACATGGTAGCGAGGCAATCGGATTTTTGTTATCCTCCGAACTCCACAGATGACGATAGTAATTTATTTTCCTTTTCCTGAGCCACATGGATAATTTAGATCAACTCTATGAAGTCGAAAACGCGTGCATAGAAACAGAATCATTATGCGAATACCAGGAGAGAGACGTGGGATAGATCATTAATCTGCAGGTTTTGATGTATATATTGATTGTCGATTTCGAATGACACAATGCCGTGCTGTACATGTTACAAAAATCGCCCTATAGATGCGGTTGTCAAAGTGGCATCCCTAGAGACTATTATTTTCTAGTGGTTAACAATGTTGAGAAGGGAAACCCTCAATTTCACCAGGCGCCTGAAAATGCATTCCAACTCATCCCCAACTTCTTGAATGCTCGCCTCTAGTTCCTCCAATTGCTTTGACAGATCGCCTACCTGATTGTTGATGTCTTTGCTCGATCTGAGGGAGAGCACGAGGGCATCCAAGCCTTGCACTTCATTGGTTTCCTTTCCTCCGTCACATGATACGCGTTTAGGTCCCAGCAGTTTCCACACTCCGGACCAGCCTCTAGGCTTGGTGCTTGCACTTGTCTGAGCAAGGAAACCTAAGAGGGACCCGAATACTGAAACGCTGATCTCTCCAGCTTCAGTTAGTATGCTGAGGGAAGCTTCATTGTGAGAGGCCTTCTTAGAGCCTTCCTTCTTCAAATTTCTCAAGTACTTGCTGATGACTTTGTTCAACTTTTTCTAGAGTTGATGTATGCTTCTACCTCTACGGCGAAGCTGGAATCTCCTCCTTTCCTTCTTCTCAAAGACGATTTGAGCTCCTGGATACATTCCTTCGTCTTTGAGAAAGCTTCCTCACGTTCCCGCACACGTCTAAAGTGCATGAGAGAAAGGTCCAACGACTCTTCCGCGGGACTTCTCAGGTGGGAAAGAACATGTTGAGTGAGAGGCAACTGAAGCAAGTCATCGATGCAGTCATACAAGCTCTTGAGTTCTCCCAAACTTTGGGATGCCGATGAGGACGAGGACGCCGCTTCTGATGATCTGAGCCTAGACAAATGCTCCTCTGCGGTTGTTGCGAGAGGGTGGCTCCTAGAAGGCAAGCTGATTGATCGGAAATGGCCACTAATTTTCGAGGTCTCAATTGATGAAGCCATCTTTGAGAGAGGGAGGCTCGTTAACTTCTCTGGATGTAATTTTTTTCTATGAGAGAGAGTTGTTCCAGGCAGGCCTCCCACACCCTTGTATATTTATACCGAGCAAGACGCGGTCCACTATCCCATTCTTGCGGCTTCGCATTACCTGTCATGTCATGCATCTTCCGACAGCCTCCCGACAATGCCTCCGCTGGCTTTCCAATCCATACGAAACGAGAATTAATAGTAGCGATGTAATGATTTAAAAGAAACTCGCACACGAGTGTAGCGTGTCTTGAGGATTCTCAGACAGAGGGGCGACCATGCTATAGTGCATCATTAAATGCTGAACCTGAGCTGTGAGCTCGAAAAATATTCATCTGATGGCAGAGCCTGGAGACAAGTGGAATCTTTACATCGTGGAGTCTATGCATTGCACATGTTAGAGTTCATCCAAAAACCCCTCCTCAGTGTCTCCTTTGGGTTCCCGGTCTCTAAAAAATGAAACTTTTTATGCTTTCAACAATCACACATACGTGCAACTTGCTTCCAGAATCTCAGACAGGAGGGCGGCAATGGAAGATCATGCATGCTTTAAAGTTGAAGTTGAGCATGTGGATGGCGACAATTCATGTGATAATATGAAGCTTGGGGACAATCGGAATCTTTACAGCATTGCAGCTTCTGACAAGCTAGAAGTTGTCTCTTATCACCATCTCTATTCATGAGGCTGACTAATTGTTGGCATCTCTTCAGGAGTGATAACGAGGACTAGTTTAAGCGACTCCGAGAAGGAGAGTCAGTAAGAAGCTGCGGTTCTCAATTGTTGATGTGCACTCCAATGGCTTTTGAGGACCGCTAGTTACAGGACCTCAATCATCCTAGAAATCCAATATCATTCGATCACTATCGACAAATGAAGAATGGGTTCTATGCTTATATTTCCTGGACACTAAAATTAAATTAGCCAGACATGCCTACTTGCCTAATCCAGCAATTTTCTGAGACTTGGTCGAGAAGGCTGCAGCATGAAAGCAGGGCCTGCCGCATGAGCATGGCTCACAATCAGATAGTCGCATTCTATGCTTCCATCAAAGCATTTTCGAAAGCACATGACCTACTTGAAAAGATCCGGGGCAAAATATTAAAAAAACAAGAAAGTCTAATTTTTGTTGCCGTTTCCATTTCGTTGTTAAGGATGGTATGTCTCGCCTCTACATATAACATTTAGATTGCAAAAGCTTGGAAGGAAGAATCTAATTCCAGTCCACAATACACGTTTAAGCTCCAGAGTAAAAGAAAGTTCTGCCACTTCAGTCTGTCATGCTGTAGCTCGTACATGGTAGCGAGGCAATCGGATTTTTGTTATCCTCCCAACTCCACAGATGACGATAGTGATTTATTTTCCTTTTCCTGAGTCACATGGATAATTTAGATCAACTCTATGAAGTCGAAAACTCGTGTATTGAAACAGAATCATTATGCGAATACCAGGAGAGAGACATGGGATAGATCATTAATCTGCAGGTGTTGATGTATATATTGATTGTCGATTTCGAATGACACAATGCCATGCTGTACATGTTACAAAAATCGTACTATAGATGCGGTTGTCAAAGTGGCATCCCTAGAGACTATTGTTTTCTAGTGGTTAACAATGTTGAGAAGGGAAACCCTCAATTTCACCAGGCGCCTGAAAATGCATTCCAACTCATCCTCAATTTCTTGAATGCTCGCCTCTAGTTCCTCCAATCGCTTTGACAGATCGCCTACTTGATTGTTGATGTCTTTGCTCGATCTGAGGGAGAGCACGAGGGCATCCAAGCCTTGCACTTCATTGGTTTCCTTTCCTCCGTCACATGATACGCGTTTAGGTCCCAGTAGTTTCCACACTCGGGACCAGCCTCTAGGCTTGGTGCTTGCACTTGTCTGAGCAAGGAAACCTAAGAGGGACCCGAATACTGAAACGCTGATCTCTCCAGCTTCAGTTAGTATGCTGAGGGAAGCTTCATTGTGAGAGGCCTTCTTAGAGCCTTCCTTCTTCAAATTTCTCAAGTACTTGCTGATGACTTTGTTCAACTTTTTTCTAGAGTTGATGTATGCTTCTACCTCTACGGCGAAGCTGGAATCTCCTCCTTTCCTTCTTCTCAAAGATGATTTGAGCTCCTGGATACATTCCTTCGTCTTTGAGAAAGCTTCCCTCACGTTCCCGCACACGTCTAAAGTGCATGAGAGAAAGGTCCAACGACTCTTCCGCGGGACTTCTCAGGTGGGAAAGAACATGTTGAGTGAGAGGCAACTGAAGCAAGTCATCGATGCAGTCATACAAGCTCTTGAGTTCTCCCAAACTTTGGGATGCCGATGAGGACGAGGACGCCGCTTCTGATGATCTGAGCCTAGACAAATGCTCCTCTGCGATTGTCGCGAGAGGGTGGCTCCTAGAAGGCAAGCTGATTGATCGGAAATGGCCACTAATTTTCGAGGTCTCAATTGATGAAGCCATATTTGAGAGAGGGAGGCTCGTTAACTTCTCTGGATGTAATTTTTTTCTATGAGAGAGAGTTGTTCCAGGCAGGCCTCCCACACCCTTGTATATTTATACCGAGCAAGACGCGGTCAACTATCCCATTCTTGTGGCCTCGCATTACCTGTCATGTCATGCATCTTCCGACAGCCTCCCGACAATGCCTCCGCTGGCTTTCCAATCCATACGAAACGAGAATTAATAGTAGCGATGTAATGATTTAAAAGAAACTCGCACACGAGTGTAGCGTGTCTTGAGGATTCTCAGACAGAGGGGCGACCATGCTATAGTGCATCTTTAAATGCTGAACCTGAGCTGTGAGCTCGAAAAATATTCATCTGATGGCAGAGCCTGGAGACAAGTGGAATCTTTACATCGTGGAGTCTATGCATTGCACATGTTAGAGTTCATCCAAAAACCCCTCCTCAGTGTCTCCTTCGGGTTCCCGGTCTCTAAAAAATGAAATTTTTTATGCTTTCAACAATCACACATACGTGCAGCTTGCTTCCAGGACCTCAGACAGGAGGGCGGCAATGGAAGATCATGCATGCTTTAAAGTTGAAGTTGAGCATGTGGATGGCGACAATTCATGTGATAATGAAGCTTGGGGACAAACGGAATCTTTACAGCATCGCAGCTTCTGACAAGCTAGAAGTCGTCTCTTATCACCATCTCTATTCATGAGGCTGACTAATTGTTGGCATCTCTTCAAGAGTGATAATGAGGACTAGTTTAGGCGACTCTGAGATGGACATTCAGTGAGAAGCTGCGGTTCTCAATTGTTGATGTGCACTCCTTTGGCTTTTAAGGACCGCTAGTTGCCAGACCTCAATCATCCTAGAAATGAAATATCATCCGATGACTATCGACAAACAAAGAATCAGTTAAGTTGCACCTTGAAACATTAAATTGTTAGGGAAATCCCTTATGATGTTTTGAATATGACAAAATAAATGTAAGGCTACTACCGTGTTTAGTGGTTGAATAATAGACTATGCAGATGATAGAACATGTAAAGGATATTATCAAAGTCTATATTTGGAAGAATCAGAAGACAGACTCTATAATATTTTCAAAGTCTATATTTAGAAGAACTAGAAGACATATTGTATGCTAAAGTTGAACTTATTCAAACTGTGTCTAGATCTTATGGCTAAATATATTCAGAAACAGATTATGCTCAGACTCATATTGTAAAATCTATTATTACACTCAGACTTTACATCCAAAACTCGACGGAATGTAACACAAGCCCCAAACATATAAAGGCTAGTGATCTAATTTGGATTCTACATTAAAGTAGATTTGATTGATAATTGGATCTTGAAGACAAGAACTTTCTATATAAAGAAACTCTATTTATGGAAACAAAGATTCTGTTTGTATGGGTGATCATAATCAATTTTGGGATTCTATTTCTATCACTCAAGGGCTACCAAATCTTCTAGATATAGATATATCAAATGGGTATATTAGAAGACGATTCTCTAAGTACTATCTAATGGTTAGTCTGGATGTGAATAAGTATTTGAGGAGATCAATGACCGATGAGCAAGTAAGAGACGGAGTGTAGAATTTATAATTCCAAAGTCCGAGCGAATTTTTATCATACACTTGTCTCTTATGAGTTTAAGCGTTTGTGATCATTAGAGAAATACCAAAAGAGTGACTTAGTGAAATAGTGTGATCTATCATTAAGTGTTTGTACTCAAAGTTGTAATTTCTTGTTGATTGTATAGTGGAAGCCAGCAGAAGGTTATTAGCGTGGGAGAGTGGATGTAGGCTTGATCTAAGTCAAACCACTATAATTTCTATGTTCTTATTCTCTTTGCTAAACTCCTTTATTTTATTCGTAATTCTATTTAACTGCTAAAGTCTATTGTTTTTCAGACTCAGTTTCAAAAGAAAAATATTTCTACTGTTCTTTGTAAAAAAATTTCTTCACACCTATTCACCCCTATCTAGGTGTTCATACTAGCACTTTCAATCATTATCCGTCACACCCCGATTCACAAGAAGAAGGGGCATGACAATGCCGTCCTTTTACCAAAGGACGCAACCTCAAAGTAACCAAAAATTCAACCCGATATCAACACACACACACACACACATATATATATATATATATATGACAAAATGGGGTAATTGGTTACAATATCAGAGTATATCTATAATCCACAAAAATCAAAACATAAACCTTCTACAAAAACTAACTTATAAACCTATTAACTATGCACAAGTTATACCAAAAAGTTTCCACCACAAAAGTCCTCCTCGAGCGAACGCTCACGCCTACTCGCAACTCGCTAAAGAACCTGAAAAACAAGTATAAGAAAGGAGTGAGCTACCACGGCTTAATGAGTAACATATTTCTTCTAAGCGGATCGAGAAATCACTATGCACATTTAAAACATAACTCAAATACCAAATATACCAATGGTCCAGTCCATTAGTCAATCTCATAAAACATGCATCAATGGTTTATTCCATTGATTAATCTTATCAAATCACATCGATGGTCTATTCCATCAACCAAACTCAAATCACACATCAATGGTCCATCCCATTGACCAATTCATGCTCAAATGTCTAACCATGGTCACGCATAACGCTCGTGACAAGACGACCAAGATTCTCCCCTTGGCAATGTCTCCACCTATTATTAGTCGGTGGCTCGACCCACAAGGATATCCTAGAATAGTATGCGCATACCCACACACCCCTCAGGGTCCACAGTGACATTGAGCACCAACCACCAATCACAATATTCAATAATCCAACATCAGAAATGAAGTCATATCACAACTCAAAATTTGATATATAAATATCAAAATATTATCCAAAACATTTCAAGATTATTTCACAAAGATTTTCACAAATACTTTTTCAAACAAGCATTCAAATCAAAGTCAGAATATAACTCCCTTCGAACAACAAAAATGGCAGTAATAGCTCGATCATGTTTTATGCAATAAAATATGTTTTTTATCAACTCATAGAGTATTTAATCCACCATGTTTCTCAAAACATGAGTTTAAAATATAAAGAAGAAATAGTGTCACTCACCTGGGAAAAACCAAAATCAACTACGACACTCACACGAACCAACGCGTTCGGATTCCTAACAATTAACGGAAAAATAATATCAAAAGGCTGAGTAAAAAGGATATTCGCATAAGACTCGTATATACTAGGCCTATTTGTTGATAAAACGACACCTACGTGCCCCAAAAGCTCATAATTTAACGGAAACCCATCATTTTCAGCTAGTCGTGGCCCATACGCCA
Organism: Eucalyptus cladocalyx; assembly: GCA_017140615.1. Classification (NCBI taxonomy): domain Eukaryota; kingdom Viridiplantae; phylum Streptophyta; class Magnoliopsida; order Myrtales; family Myrtaceae; genus Eucalyptus; species Eucalyptus cladocalyx. Next base: position 17,092,847 of record CM029521.1, read on the forward strand.
ACTTCATCACACCATAACTTCCTCCACAAAATTCCATTTCAAGCCGTCTTATAGTCTTTAGAAAGCTCTCTTAACGTACAACAACAACCTCAACTCAACCAACCCAAAACAGTACCGAAAACAACAACAAAAAAAAAAAAGAGACTCGAAGCCACTGCTCGCTACAATACCATAATGCGCCCTCGACTTCAAAAGTTCGTTTCGAACAAACCGCAAGCTCAAATCACGATCTGTAAGATGCTATAGCTTCACAACATCCCAAAGTACCATTTCTTTAAAAATATACAGCTCAACGACTCAAAAATCGGGCTTCGCCACACAAATATCCAAGAAATCCGAATTTTGAGCCTTAATTGCGGCGATTGCTTCAAGTAGATGATTAAAGACTTCGATTTCTTACCGACGTTGCTAAATACACTTGAGTCAACTTGATGAGGCAACCGGATCACAAGCACACCAATTTTTTTTCCCTTTTTCCCTTTTTCATTTCTCTCCTTTCTCTCATCTCCTGTTTCTTTCGTTGCTGCCCGTGCTCTTCTTTCTCTCCCTCTTTCTCTCTTCTTATAACCTAGCCGAAGGTTCCACACTTCTCCCTTAGCTTCCTTTTTTGACTTTTCAACCCTTTCTTTTCCTTTTTCTTTCTTTCTTTCTTTCTTTTATTTAATTAAAGAGCCCATATATTACAGTATCAGAGCCAAGTGCTCATTTTATTGAAGTGTTTTTACTTTTGAGCTAAAGATCTTCTATGGCTAGTATCTTGACACCATGACTTAATGAGGGATAGAGCAACACCAGGCCACCATATTTTGATGAAAATGAATACAACATGTGGAATAACAAAATGAAGGCATTCCTAAGATCCATAGATTCCTTGCAATGAGATGTTGTGGAAAAATGAATCAATTTCATTGCTACATCTACATCAAATAAAAATGGAAAAGACAAAGAAACCAAACCCCATGCTCCTATGTCTCAGACGAGATGTCCAAAAGAAAAGCGCTTGATACAAAAGCCATTTATTCTTTATATTATGCCTTGTCTCCTATTGAATATAACATAATTTCTTCATGTCACTTATGAAGGGACTGGTCGTGTAAAAGAGACAAAAGTAAATTTCCTACTTGGTAAATATGAATCCTTCAAGATGAAGCAAAGAGAGTCGATTGGAGATATGTTCAACCATTTCACAGAAATTGTAAATAGTTTAGCATATCAAGGTCATCCAATTTCTTCCCCAATAAAGGTCAACAAACTCTTGTGAGATCTCTCAAAAGATTAGAACCATGTTAAGACCTCAATCCAGGAGGCTTAGAGGATTATGCCACTTTCCATTGATGAACTCATTGGCACTCTTCAATCCTACGAAGTGGAACAAATCAATAATGAAGATCCTTGAGGTAAGAAATCCATTGTACTTAAATCTAATGCTAATTATGCTTATACATATTCAGAAAATGACATGGACGACGAAGAATTTGCTTTTATGATCAAAAAAATTCAAAAGCTAAGTAGAAAAGGAAGGAAATTCAATGGAAGAAGAAAATATAAGCAAAATGAGTAGAAAAGAACCATGAAAGAAGATGACGAGCAAGGAAATATATGTTTGATGGCACATTCAGACTCAAATTCGGAATTAAAATCAAAGTCTGACTTATACACAGACTCAGAATCTGATAAGGAAATCGAGGTAAGTCATTTAGAAATTCCTGCTAAAGTTTTTAAGTATATGAATGAGCTTTGCTCAAATCTCAAATCTTCTCTTAAAATGATCTCTGAACTTAAAAAGGAAAATTCATGGCTTAGGCAACAAGATTTTTTTCAAAAAGAAATTTTTGAAATTTTGCAAAAAGATTTTCTACAAACAAAAGAAAATCAAGATTTACCTGTCAAAGAAAATGATTCTTTGAAGAAAGAATTTTCAAATGGTTCAAAAACAATAGAGCATATCATTTCCATACAAGTATCTTATTATAATAAGTTTGGACTTGGTTTCAATAAGGAAAGTGATTATCTAATAGATTTTCCTAAAGTCAATGAGAGACTTAGACAAAGACCTCCTAGACTTGCATACAAAAAACATTTTCGAAAGATATTTACAAAACCCATTGGTAGAAATGCCCTTAAGTGTTCAAATTGTGGAGATTCAAAATACTTTGAGAAATAACGTCCTAAAGTCCGGAGACCTATTAAGAAAGATTTGATAAAAGTAGCATACTCTACTAACTCTCAAGGACCCAAGAAAAAATGGGTATCAAAGAAAAGATGAGTTGTTTTTTGCAGGAAATAAAGGAAAAGAAGAAAGAGAATTTGGTAAGGAAGGTAAATTTTGAGTACATAATTTTAATATTCTCTTTGTGCCTTGATTGATTTAGACTTTACAATGACCGTATTCAATGATTGGCTTTATTGAAGAAAGAATCGTGTGATTTATTTTTGTGATTCGTGAGTTAAGATTTGATATAATACGTGTGATTATTATTATTTTCTTTTTTTATATTTTCCTTAGAGAAAAATGAATTTATTTGGATTGATTTTATACTATCAGATTTTGTCATATCTTGCAAAGTGAAAATCTATTTTACATGATAGTTATTTATTGTGCAAAATATTATTTCTTAAATATTCAAGGATTTTATTTTTTCCGATTTTATTGTGCTTTGACTAAGTGAGAATTTCTTTTCAAGATATTATTGTGCATAATGTTCTTTCCTTAATTAATATGTTATGATGAGTTTAGAAAGAATATTTGATTATTCATGGAAATTTTATATTTTGTTCTAACGAAATGGAATGATCCAAATTGATGGATACCAAAAAGGAAATGAGTTAATTGCAGGAAATTTGATAAGAGAAGAATGATTGCGAATCTACACAGATGTAAGTGCAATAAAAAAATATATCTCATGCGAAGATTGGTAATGATTTTTTTTTTTTATCAATGGTATATTTCAAACATATACCTTGGGTAAGAGAATATTTTTTTTAATCATCTTGTCCTGCAAATTTCTATGTGCATTTATTATGATTTTGGATGATTGTTTATCACTTTATTGCAAATATCATTTGTCATAAATATAAGGCATTGCAATTTTTACTTGATTTGGCACTTGATAGCAATATCTACTTTCTTTTTGCGAAATGCATCAATAATATATTTTTGAGATTTATGCTTAAGGAAATCACTTTGATCTTGAAAGATATTATTGCATATTCATGGATATTCTTGCTATATTCTTAGAAGATATCTTATATCTAGCAAGTTTTGATTCGCAAATCGGAGGAAGGTATTACGTGATATTTTTGCAAGAATTATTATCCACTATACAAGAATTTGCATGTGACAAAAGAATCTTCCATATGGATTTTGGAAAGCTCAATCTGAAAATTATGGAGATTCTATACTAGTTTCTGGAGGCTCAAATATTCTCTTCCTTGTGCAAATTTTTTGCAAATTATTAAGGAAATCCCTTAAGTGACGTACGAAAGGGGGAGAAAGTGAATCTAAAAGAATTGGAAACATTCGTGATCAAACTCAAAAATGCAACAAATTGAGTGGGAGCATTGATCAATTTTGGAAAAATCCTTTTTGAATCGATCATGATCTTGATTATTATGGAATGAAGGAAAATGTAAATATGACAGAACTTGTTAAGATCTACGAAATCCAATTAGTGCATCTTTTATTACCTTTTGTTATTAACAAATCTCTTATTGATATTATCATTTTATTATGACAAAAAAAAGGTAAATAAATTTTATAATGCATCCGTGATTTTTATTGAATATTTACTAATGTATATGATCGAAGTGAGTTATATTACATATCTTTGATATTTGATTTACTTTATAAAAACTGATTTTTGGAAATTGTGTTTCATGCAAAATATTTACTATCATTTTATATTCTCTACATGTTACTACTTTTTATCGCTTTTTGATTATGACAAAAAGGGGGAGAGAATATAAATATGCATATGTGTTAATATTATAATATTGAGATGTGATTATTTTTCTATATATTGTTGTGTTCAATCTATTTGCTATCTTTTGCTATATTTTGATTTAAATGACGTTGTGTTTAAGATTGTCTTGATTTATTATTATCTTTAAAAGCATGATTACACATCTGCATATTCAGATATTGTTTTGTCATCCTAAAAAAAGAGGAGATTGTTAGGGAAATTCCTTATGATGTTTTGAAGATGAGAAAATAAATCAAATGCTACTAACATGTTTAATGGTTGAGTAATAGACTATGCAAATGATAGAACATGTAAAGGATATTATCAAAGTCTATACTTAGAAGAACTAGAAGACAGACTCTATGATATTGTCAAGATTTATATTTGGAAGAACCATAAGACAGACTTTATGCTGAAGCTGAACTTATTCAAACTGTGTCCAGACTTTAAGGTTAAATCTGTTCAGAAACGGATTATACTCAAACTCAGATTGTAAAATCTATTGCACTTAGACTCAGATTTTAAAGTCTATTGCATTCAAACTTTACATTAAGAACTCGACAGAATGTAACACAAGCCCCAAACATATAACGGCTAGTGATCTGGTTTGGATTCTACATCAAATTAGATTTGATTGACTCAATCTAATTAATTGATAATTGGATTTTGAAGATAAGAACTTTCTATACGAAGAAGCTCTATTTATGGAAACCAAGATTCTATTTGTATAGGCAATTAGAATCAATTTGGGATTCTACTTTTATCACTCAATGGCAACCAAATCTTCTAGATACAGATCTGTCTAATGGGTAGATTAGAAGAAGATCCTCTAGATACTGTCCAATGGTTAGTTTGGAAGTAGAGGAGTATTTAAGGAGATCAATGACTGATGAGTAAGTAAGAGACAGAGCGTAGAATTTATAATTCCAAAGTCCGAGCGAACTTCGATCATATACTTGTCTCTTGTGAGCTTAAACGTTTGTGATTGTGAGAGAAATACCAAAAGAGTGACTTAGTGAAATATTGTGATCTAACACTAAGTGTTTGCACTCAAAGTTATAATCTCTTGTTGATTGCATAGTAGAATCCAACAAAAGGTTGTTAGCATGGGAGAGTAGACATAGACTTAATCTAAGCCGAACCACTATAATTTATGTGTTCTTATTCTCTTCCCTAAATTCCTTTATTTTGTTCGTAGTTCTATTTAATTGCTAAAGTTTATTGTTCTTCATACTCAGTTTCAAAAGTCTATTGTTCTTCAAACTCAATTTCAAAATAAAAATATTTCTACTGTTCTTTGTGAAAATTTTTCTTCACACCTATTCACCCCTCTCTAAGTGTTCATACTAGCACTTTCACAAGTAAGAGGGATGACACGGCCGTCCTTACACAGGAAGGACGCAATCTCAAATATAACCAAGTGTATATCTCCAAATATATGTACATATCAAATAAACTAACAGGTTGGTTACAACATCATAATTTTTATAGTTCACCAAAAAAAAAAATACGTATAATGAGAACCCAGCCAACCTAACAACTTACAACAACTATACAAACAATTCCTTAAAACATCTCAAAATATAACTCTCAAAAGTTTCCAAGTAGCGTTGTCATCCTACTTGTTGCTAATCCTAGGACCTAAAAACATGAAGGATTAGTGGAATGAACAACCACAGCTCAGGGAGTAGTGCAACCATCAAAGCATATCATTCTCATTGTACAGTTAGAACTCAAAGAAATGGCTCATTAATGCCAAACCAAAACATAATAACTTGCATGAATAAAAAGCGTCTTATATTACTTCAACTTGGCAATATCAAATAGCAGAATTTCCTATTCATCCATAATATCAAAGCATGCATCACTAGTTAAGTTCAGTAATCGAACTCATCCTATTTCATATCAACAGTTCATTCAATGCTCAATATCTAACTTAAGATCCTAGAGGTGGCTCTCATGAATTTACGTTATCGTGTAACACTTAGTCCTTACTCCACATATAGCAACAGTAGAAGACTCTAGAGGTGGCTCCTACAAAATTACATTATAGTGTAGCACTTAACCCATTTTCTATGCATGTTGATAGTTCAATGCCCTAGAGGTGGCTTCCAAGTGACTCAAGTCGTCATGTAGCACTTAGCTCTTGACTATGAGGCTCTACAGGTGACTCCCATGAAGTTTTGTTATCATGTTACACTTACTCCATTACCTGTTCATATCACACTTGATTTCCATATCATCTTTCAATAGTTATCATATAATCACATAAATCAAATGTATCAAAACAGCACACATAACCCTTCAAGAAAATTTTGTCGAATCATCTCATAATAAATCAAAAAAAATTGAGCACTCTATCCATCTTTATACAAAAAATGGGTCATCACATCCATACACAAGTATGTCGAGTTACTTTTACCTCAGTACATGAGTTTCACAAAACCAAAGAAAACTTTAGTACTACTCATCTGAGAGTGCCCTAAAATCAAATAACACATGTTACTTGAGCTATCGATCTCATGATCCCATCAAATTTAAGAAACAACATTAAATTTGGGTAACATGCTACTTCAACTACAAAACAGCTATATTATGCCTAAACATTAACAAAACAACTCATATGCGATAATAAATCGCATAATCAAAGCAATTAATTAAGCCGCGCAAAACTTGATCATGCTAATACCTTTCTCCACTGAACCCCATTCCAAACATATATTTATTCAATAGAAAACCCTTCAAACATATTATAAGAATCTTAACTTAACCATCCCAAAATCAAGCCGAAAGCCAACAAAATAAAGGCCCAAAGTTGCTGGACGCGTACTGTTCGTTGTACGCAGAAAACTTCGAAATTTGTTTCAAGCAAACCATAAGCTCAAATCAAAATCTATAAAATCCTATGGCTCCACAATACCCTAAAAATTATCATTGCTACAAAAATGCACAACTCAACAACTCAAAAATCAGATTTCACTGCCCGATTTTCCCAATATTTTGAATTTGAGCCCTCATCCTAGATATACTTCGATTGGACGAATGGGGGACTTGAGCACTTACCGGGCATTGCGTTATGAGTTGAGTCGGCTTGGCAAGGGGTCCGAGGTGTACACATGCCAAATTCCATCTCTCTTCCTTCTCTTCTTTTTCTTCATCTTTTTTCATTTCTCTCTCTCTCTCTCTCTCTCTCTCTCTCTCTCTCTTCTTCTTCTTCTTTTTCTCTCTCCTGACTGCTTTGGGCTCTCTTAAAAGGGTTGAGCCCCCCTTTAATTTGACTTTTCAACCCTCTTTATTTTATGTTCTTTTCTTTTTCTTAAACGAAAGTGGGTCTCACCACTTATTGAAAAGTCAAATATTACATTATACCCTCCTTACAAATAATCTTGTCCTCAAAATTTGATCCTACCTTAATCATCAAACAAATGAGGATATTTCCATCTTATCTCCTCTTCACGTTTCCAAGTGGCCTCTCTCTTGGTGTGGTTTTGCCATTATATCTTCACATAAGGAATAGTTCGTTGTCGCAACACTTGATCCTTCTTATTGATGATGTGAATAGGTTGCTCCTCATATGTTAAGTTTTCTTGTAAATTCAATGATGAAAAATCCAATATGTGGTCAGCATTTGGCACATAATTTCTCGAAAAAAAGAAACATGGAACATACTTGATAGTGCCGATGGCAAAGCCAGTTTTAAGCGACTTCACTAATCCTTTCTAAGACCAAGAATGGTCCGCATATCTTGGACTCAACTTCTCACATGTGTCAAATCTTATTACTCCTTTCGCAAGAGAAACTTTTAAAAATGCATGATCCCCCACACTAAATTCTAACTTGTGTCTTTTAAGATCCACATAACTTTTCTAATGACCTTGAGTTGTTTTGAGATGTTCTCGAACCAATTTAACTTTCTCTTCAGACTATTGAATGAATTCGGGACCAATTAGTCTTTTCTCACCAACATCGTCCCAACAAATAGGACTCTGCATTTATTGCCATAAAAAGCTTTAAAATGTGCCACCTTAATGTTGTAATGATAATAGTTGTTATAAGAAAAATCTATCAAATGTAGATGTTCATCCCCAAAACTACCAAAGTCAATGATGCATGATCTCAACATATCCTCTAATGTCTAGATCATTCTCTCTAATTGTTCATCTGTCTATGGGTGAAAAGTTGTACTTAAGAGTTTGGCATCAACGCTTCTTGCAAACTCTTCCAAAAGTTAGACACAAATCTAGGATCCCTATCATAAACAATACTTACTAGAACTCCATCAAGCTTCACTATCTCATTAATATATCTCTTTGCCATGTCTTAAATTGAAAGACCGAATTGATATGACAAAAAGTGAGCAAACTTAGTCAATCAATCAACAATCACTAATATAACATTCTTACCACTTGGCGTCCTCGAGACCAACTATAAAGTCTATAGCGATATGCTCCCACTTCCATTTAGGTATCTCTAGATGTTGCAATTGTCCACCTGATTTTTTATGCTCAATTTTCACTTGCTAACAAACTAGACATTGATCAATGAATTTTACAACATCCTTTTCCATGTTTACTTGTCGCGTCCCGATCCTCGAGCATGTGCCCATTCCTCAGTGGTCAATAAAATGTTGCTACTTCCTAGGACGAGTCGCCGACCTTTTCATTTTATTACACATGTGGAAGCGAATAATAAATCCCCTGACACTAACCATCTTGGGATAGAAAAGTAGAACAACATATTCACACACAAAACATGCTTTTATATACACACTAAGTCATGTTCAAAAGTCAACAACCAAAAGACTGACTCTCATAAAGAAGCTGTCTTATCTGACTCACACCTCAGATCCCCTTAGCTTAGCCCCAAGACCTCCACTCTACGATCCTGAAAAGTTAAAGTCCAAGACGGGGTGAGATATAAATTTCAGAGAGTTCACGTTTAAACCCCGATTAGGAGGGTAATACGCATAGAGGCGTTCTAACCACATAATCATACAACCACTAAGACTTACCTCGTCTCAGATCCTCCCTACACGTCAGCACAATTCATATAACACATATAAATAGGTAATAATACTCGATCAAATAGAGTGTCTCAAATCACATCTCCATCAATCACCACATCTCATTCAATCATGTATTCCGATTGATCATTGTCACACAGGCACAACCTATCATGCATTTCAATTGATTACAATCACACAGGTATGATCTAACCGTCACACAGTGGATCTAACCATCACAAAGCGGATCTATCCGTCACATAACGGACCTACCCAACACTTAGCAAACCTAACTGTCACACAACGAATTTATTTATCACATAGCGGATTTAACTGACACATATCAAATCTATCCTTCACATAGCGGATTTATCCGTCACATAGCTAAGCGTCGTCTCACCCCATCAAGCATGATAACGTCTACATCAAGACGGCTTCCCACATAAAAGCATCGTTCACCTGACACACAGTGGGTGACGAATTCTTTTAACTAGCACACAATTATCCAAACCTAGCTAAGGAGATTATGCTTCGCTCTTAAATTCCTCAATTAAAATAAGGTCTTGGCATATTTTCTTTGTGTTAAAAATATCCGATAAAAATAATCGTGTGTTGATACATGGTCAACTTGAGCCAAAAATATAATATCTTTCTTTTGAAAAATCTCACTATTTAGTATAGTCTATACAAACATTTTTGGCGTTGTAACCAACATCCGGTATTTTTAAATTAATTACTGAAATTATTTAATTTTAGGATAAATACCCAAAATTATAATTTCCACTCAATTTGCACAAATTAGCATTCAATTAAATAAATTTAACGCATCATTGCAATCAACTCGAAATTCTAGTCACTAGCTATCCCCGGTCTAATTTCTAGAAAAAATTTAATAATTAAGTAATTACCGAAATTAATTAAATTAATTAATTTAAATACTAAAAATACTAACTTAGGCCATAATTGCTAAATTAAACATCGAAACAGGCCCGGAAAATTTCCAAACCACTCTAGATAAATAGCACATCCTGTTTAGGCCTTAATTAGTCTAATCTAACCATCTAACATGCATAATTGAATAATTATATCACTAATCTAATCTAACTAACCACATAATCTCTAATTGACTTAAATAGAGTTTAGTGCATAAACTCACCAGTTTAGTGCAAAAACCGGTTCACTGTGATGGCGGCCGATAAATTCCAAAGCAAGGACACCAACAGGAGCTCGGACCAGCCGAAATTGGCCACAAAGCCCACAAGAGGGGCTACTTGGTCCAAATCCGAAGGGGGCTGAGCTGGCTGGGGTCACTAGTGGTTCTGAGGGTTGTGGATGGGTGAACGGCGTGGTTGCTATTGGTGTGAGGTGGAGGGTGGAGATGTTGGCGTGAGTGGAGGGAAGGATGAAGGTGGGAGGGGAAATGGGCAAGAAGAATTCGACAGAAGCAGGGGGGAAAGGTTCACGCAAGAGAAGAGAGAGGGAGAGAGAGGGGAGTTAGCAGAGACTGTCGGTCATAGAGGGAAGAAACGTGCTAAAATAGAGAAAGGGGAGAGAGAAAGAGAGAGAGTGACGTGCGAGAGAGGGGAAAGATGGGGAGGGGCCCACAAGGTCAAAGGATAAGAAGGAAGGGGAGAAAGTGGCAGAGGGATTGTCGGATGGGGGTGTGCGAGGAAGAGGGAGAGAGAGAGGGACCCAAGAAGGGGGGAAAAAGGCTAAACAAATATCCCATATTTATCCAATCTTGGTCCCACAAACTTCCATTCAATCCAATTTGATCCCCAAAAATCCCCATGCTAAAATACTCGATCCTCACTTGCTTTCTTGCACCATAATTCCCCCAAAAACCAACTTTGGACACCCAAATTGGTCGTTTCCCTCAATTCCAAATTCTATTTCCTTTTTCCCAAAATCTGATTTCTTAACAAATCTCTCCAATTGATGTTCAATTTTGTTGAAGAAAAAGCCCACACAATTTCCTTTCACCGAGTAGCTCATACAAGAGGCCAAAAATCCCTTAAATTTGGTCAATCCGAATTTCCTTTCTTTTCCGAATCATCTGAATTGATTTTCTGTAAAAATCCCGAACTTGACGAAACTTCTCCGAAAGACAAGACGATGTCCTATAGATGAATCGTGACATGCTCGTATGTTCGATTTCTGAAACCAAATTCAATTCCGTGGTTAAAATCGACCGAATGCGATTTTAGTCCAATCCGACCTATTGGGTAACTTTTAGGGATTTTACCGTGGTTATATTCCTTAACGGCTTCACCCAATACATTGGTTAACTCGTAAATGATCAGCTCAGAGAAAAAAAACCCTAGGTGCGTTGACGAAATGCCCATTTCATATATTCGAGACAGGGTCGAAATTCAAGATGTCACATTACTCACCTAAAGTTTTCTCTCAAGTCCCTATATATTTTAGTGCTTCCAGGATGAATAGAGAATCTGGTGTTGTGAGCTTCTTGCGGGATCTCCTTTTTTCAGCACTGAGTCATTAGGAACACACATAGCCAACAATAAAACCTTAAGGACCTATCTACGTTTAAACTGAAATCTGCTTGTCCTCTAGCTCCCATTCTTTCTCCGAATTTCTACAATTGAGGATCTTCATTTTGTTTAGCCTTAATTATGTCAATCAATATCGATTGTACTCAAAGGTTAGCTGATTGAGCACCAAGTTGATGCACCAACACTTCCAAGTCCAACTTCTTTATATCTTCAAGAGTATTTTTAAAAAGTGAGCAAAGTTGTTATATTTCCAAAAGACTTACAACTCAAGGCATCATTTACCACATTAGCCTCACCTTGATGGTATTTGATAGATAAGTCATAATCCTTTAGAAGTTCTAGTCATCTTCTTTACCTCATGTTCATATCTTTTTAAGTAAAGATATACTTTAAACTCTTGTGATCAGTAAAAACTTCACATTTTTCACCATCAAATAATGTCGTCATTCTTCACGGCAAACATGACTGCCGCTAACATCATGAATGGGATAGTTCTTCTCATGTGATTTTAACTACTTAGAGGCATAGGCAACAACTTTATCTTCTTGCATAAGAACACAACCCAAGCCCTCTTTAGATGCATCAAGTAGATTATGAAGCCACCAATTCTTGAAGGTAGAGTTAGTATAGGAGTTGATACCAGTCGTCACTTTAACTCTTGGAAACTACTCTCACACTAATATGACCGTACAAATTTAACTCCCCTTTAGGTTAAACGAGTAAGTGGACTAGCAATTTTAGAGAACCCTTCCATAAATCGCCTATAATAACCTACTAATCCGAGCAAAACTTCTCACTTATGTGACATTGGTAGAGTGATTCCACTTCACAACTACTTCAACTTTCTTGGATCCACTAATATGCCTGTTGACACCTAAATTTTGGCGACCTGGTCATTTACTTATTGCATAAATTATGGATTAATTTTTTACCCCTAAAAAAATAGAATTATGTTGCATAGCATATAGTTTTATTTGCAATGGATGGGCGACGAATGGGTTTGACTTGATGATTCAGAGTTTTAATTTGACGAGTTGGACAAGCCCACGAAGAGAGCAAATTGGCCCAAGCCCCTTTTTTTTTTATGACCGAAAAATTATCTTGTGAGAAATGGAGATTTCATATTTTTGGTGATATGACGGTGGATTTTTTAATATCCTCGGGGAGATATTGCAAGCTCATCTTTGCAAGATTTGAAATTTCAGAAATATTATATTTTAATTTTGAATCTTTGACAATATGTGGTAAAATCGATGGAGAATGTTCATTTTTTTGCAAAGGAAATCTAGAAGAGATGAGGAAAATCAAAAGATTTTGCGTGCACGAGGTTATAGGTGATCTTCATGCATATTGAAAAAGGAGATAAAATATTCCACGAATATCACATTTGTGGCCTATAAAAGGAGCCGTGTATGTACGAAGAGAGAAAGGGGGGCTTTTTCTTAGTTTCTTGGTCAAAATTCAACACACACACACACACACACACACACACACACACACAAAGAGAAAAAATTTCTTGCTTTCTTTCGTTGGGGGGGTTAAAAAAAAAAGAAGAAAGAGTGAAAGAGAGAGAGACAGGTTAGTGAGATGTGAAATAGGGGAGGCAAGAGAGTACAACAAAGTGAGGGAGACATGAGGAGAGAGAAAGAAAAAAAAAAGGAAAAAAGAGCTCTTGCTCATCTTCTCCACGAGCTCCTCCGCCGCTGCCGCTCGTCCCCCGTGCCGTTCGCCACTCAGCAACTGGAGCTTGGTCCCGGCTCGCCACCCCAATGCTGCCCGGCAGCCGAAGCCCACTGCGACCTACAGCCTAGCCCCATTGCTAACACCCGCAACCCACCTCTGCCCGACATCTGCTGGTTGTTGTTGCAACCTGCGCTCCCGTCGCTACTCCTGCTCTTTCTCCGTTGATCCCTATTGCTCGTGCCGCTAGCCGCGACACTAACAACCCGCAAAGCCACCACTATCCCACTTAGCGTGCTTTCATAGCCTAGATTCTTTTTCATTGACAATAGCCCGATGTGCATTTTTATCAACCTAGCATGCTTTCGTAGCTCAGAGTTCCTTTATAATGACCTGGCGTGCTTTCGTAGCCTAGAGTCTCTTTCATTAACACGGAGTGCTTTTATAGCCCAATGTCCCTTTTTATCGACTCGGCATGCTTCCATAGCCCGATGTCCCTTTTAATAAACCCGGCATGCTTCTATAGCTTGGAGTTCTTGACCCGGCATGCTTTTGTAGCCTAGAGTCCCTTTCATTAATACGCCGTGCTTTCATAGCCTGATGTTCCTTATTATCGACCCGGAGTTTCTTTATATTGACCTAGCGTGCTTTCGTAGCCCAGAGTCATTTTCATTGACTCGGCGTGCTTCTGTAGCCTGATGTCCCTTTTAATAGACCCAGCGTGCTTATGTAGCCTGAAGTTTCTGACCTGGCATGCTTAGAAGGTATTCTCTCTCAAGTGCACCGACACTCGACTTGGTCGAGCTGTCTCCCAAATATTTTTCTCCAGATTCAATCTAATTAAGGCGACCGAAGAAAGGTTCAGGTCCTGGTTAGATGATCTATACTGCAACGCTAGGCGACCGAAGAAAGATTCGAGTCATAGCTACGCAAAACCTCATGCTAGACAACCGTAGAATGGTACAAGTCATAGACAATATTTGTTGCTTTAACAGGCGATCGTAGAAAGGTACAGGTCCTGGAAAAATAGTTTCTCATTCAGGCGATTATAAAAAGTTACGGGTCCTGAAAAAACAATTTTTTCGTCAAGGCGACCGAAGAAAAGTTCAAGTCCTAGACAATCAAATACTATCATATTGGGCAGCTATAGAAAGGTACGCGTCCTAGAAAAAGCAGTCTCCTTACAAAGCCTCGTTACTATTCTAAGCGACCGTAGAAAGGTAGGGGTCCTGGACATGCAACACCAACTATCATGAATTACTCTACCCTCTTTGAAGGTAAGTCATTTCAGGTAGGTTCATTAATCGTTTGCATTAGCATTTCCATAAACTGCATTTCAAAATGGGATTCATTTTCTGACAAAAAATCATTCAGTGCATATACATTATCAAAATTTAGGTCTTAATTTATCTTTGAAGGCAACCTTTACGAGCTCACCTTCAAAGTAGGGCAGCTATTAACACCTAAATTTTGGCAACCCATGCATTTATTTATTGCATAAAATTAGGAATTAATTTTTAACCCCTAAAAAATATAATTAAGTTGCATAGCATATAGTTTTATTTGCATTGGACCAGCGACGGATGGGTTCGACTTGATGATTCAAAGCTTTAATTTGACGAGTTAGACTAAGCCCATGAAGAGAGCAAAAAGTCAGTGGAGAATATTCATTTTTTGAAAATGAAATCTAGAAGAGATGAGGAAAATAAAAAGATTTTGCGTCTGGGAAGTTATAGGCGATCTTCGTGCATATTAAAAAATGAGATAAAATATTCCACAAAGATCACATTGTTGGCCTATAAAAGGAGCCGTGTATGTACGGAGAGAGAAGGGGTTTTTTCTCGGTTTCTAGGTCAAAATTCAACAACAAAAAAAAAGGAAAAAAATTTCTTGCTTTCTTTCGTTGAGGGGTCAAAAATAAAAAAAAATAAAAATAAAAAAAGTGTGAAAGAGAGAGAGACAGGTGAGTGAGATGTGAAACAAGGGAGGCAGGAGAGTACAGCATAGTGAGGGAGACATGAGGAGACAGAGAAAAAAAAGAAAAACAAAAGGAAAAAATAGCACCTACGCGTCTTCTCCACGAGCTCCTCCTCTGTTGCCGCTCGTCCCTCGTGCCATTCGCCGCTCAGTAGCCAGAGCTTGGTCCTGGCTCACCGCGCCACCGCCACCCAGCTGCTGAAGCCCACCGCTAGCTACCCCTGCAACCTGCACTCCCGTCATTGCTCCTGCTTCGCCGATCCCTGCTACCCGAGACGCTAGTCGTGACACTAGCAACCCGTGAAGCCACCGCCGTCCCGCCTGCCATCGGAACCCTCACCCTCGAGCTCGCATCTTCACTTCACCCCAAAATCCACAACGTTGCCTCGCCAACCACCCGTGACCACCTAGCGCCGGCTCGTGTCTACCTCTCCGCCGAACTCCGTCATCGACACTAGCACTCGCGAGCAACTCTCCGCCAAGCCGCTCCTCCCTCTGCTGCAACACCTTAGTCCCCCTAGTTGTGACAACTCGTCGCTGTGTCTACCATCGTTTCTACCACCTTTTGCCCAAGCGTGGACACCACGAGCACCTGTGGCCGCCTCTGCTCAACGTTGTTGCCCCTAACACCAGCAAGTCTCAAACCACTCGCTGCCACGCCAATTGCTGCTCCTCCACACCCCACTACAGCCCCTTATGAATCTGGTTTTCCTTGCCCGTTGTGGTCCACCTGCTGCCACCCCTCGATGAAGCTTCAACCGATGGTGACCCTCCGAACAACAGCCGCCCATTACCTTACGGCTACTCACCACTACAACAATCTCTTCGTTGAGTCATGTCGAGCCTTTGTCGTGATTCCTGAGCCGCCATAGGCAAAGCTAAATTTGAAAAAATTCAAATTAGGTAGTTTTTTTTATTTTGTTTTGTTTCTTTATTTGAAATATTCCCTGTATGATTGAAATCCCGACTAGTATTCACAACTCGAGTAGCATTTTAAATTAGGGATTAATCCCTAATTTGATACGGCTCCCGATCCGTTAGGGTCACCACAGCCTAGCAATCGCTTTCTCTCATTAGATATCCGTTATTTGTCTTTTATAAATTAAAAAAAAAGGGGTTTAAAGAAGGACCAAGGTCCTTAGGATTTCTCGAGTCAGTACAACCCTCCAATAATTGAGTCCCAACACAACTTATTAGCGGAAGCATAATTAAGTCTCACCATCTCTCCCTCCAATAACCATAATGCAATGCACACCAACTATGCACCATAAGAAAAGATGAAGTCGAGCCACTTTTATTTACATATTTTCATGATGGATTTCTCGGGTCGGTACAACCAAAAAGAAAAAGCCAAGACTTTTAACTACACTTGGCCATAACCCAAAAGATATCTCGACCCCTATAACGATCACGTGTCATCCTCCATCTATCAGTGTCGGCTACTCCCAAAAAGAAACGTCAACTCTCTACTCCTCATGCGGCCATCACACCCATCCTGGCGCGTCGAGCGGTGGTGGCGGCAACATTCCCCGAATCACTCCATCTCGGCGAACGTGGACCGACAAAAATTCCTGAATGACCGAACCCCTAGCCAAGCCCACATTGTCCATGACCAGCACGCAGACTCGCACAAACGTCAAACCAGGGAGGGTAACACAATCAATCTCCGAACACTCTACCTCCAAGTCAGATGGGAGGCCATAAAAGGTACCCCGCGTGACCGGAGAGAGCGGCATCTTTCTAATTTGAAATGTTGGTCCCCGAAGGGGTGAGTACAACCACTTAGTAGGTAAAATATCCAATAAAATACTCAATGCATCACGCAATACAATCACAACATCATAGCATATAGTACATATCATCCATGCATCCAAGCATAACTTACCTTACAGCCATGCATATATCATCATACCATATGTGCATACATCCTCATGTGCTCATCACTAAGCATTCATACATATACCATGCCTCATGTACATATACCATCATGCCATAGGTGCACATACAATCATGCACTCATATACATCATATCATACAGCCATGCATACATGTCACCATACCATGCATGATTCAATTTCCACTTTGTATCTTTCTTTCCCGAGATCAGTAATTGCATCCCACATTTTATCACTCGCACCCCAACTTGGCATCGCGAGAAAACCTCCGGCACACACCACCGGGCATCCGGCACCCCCACATTCTGGGCATCTCGTATCCCAACTGGCATCACGACACATCCCCCCGGGCACAAACCTCTGAGGCTTCCGGCACCCAACCATTCCGGGCATCTCGAAACTCCTGAGGACATCTAGGCATGTATCACAATACAACCGAGCATCTGGCACCCCCCATCCCAGGCATCCTGACACTCCCAGGGCATTATCGGCTCACCTCCAACAGTCTCCTTATTAATCATAATTCATATTCACCAATTTATGTCTCACAATCAATATGGCACATGATGTAATGGCAACAAAGTCAAATTCAGCATTTGATTCTATATGCAATGCCAAATATCATCACGTGCTCAGCAAGATTCAATCACCTCAATCAATATAATTCATGGGGCTCATCCAAAACAGAATAGTCATAAATTACAGCATTTGAAATTCGCACAATCCAGCTTGCACAATTTTAGAAAATATTTCCATTAAATACCCATATGAACTTTAAAAATTATGAAATTCGAACATGTGATATTCAAGACATAATGGCAGATATTTCATGAAGGACACTGCACCAAAAGACCCTCATATCATGCGGTATAGGCCAAACATCACAGCACCATTATCATTATCACTCAACTTGCACAGTTTTCGAAACATTTTCAGTTAAATAGGAAAATGAACTTCAAAAATTATGAAATTTGAATATGTTGCAGGGAAGACATAAAGAAAGATACTTTGTGCAAAACACTTTGCCGAAAGATCTTTATAAAAAATGATATGACCCATGCATTGAAACTGACTAAGTCTGAATGCGTCAGATTGCACGGTTTTAGAAATATTTCCGATTAAATACCCTAATGATCTTCAAAATTCATGAAATTCGACTATATTGTAGCCAAGATCCTAAGGTAGGTTTTTTTCATGAAGAAACCAAAGTCAAATTCATTCTAGGTGATTAAATATAGGCGGTTAAAACTTCTGTTTCAATACTGAAGTTTCCAGATCTGACTACTTCCGAAAAACCACGATTTCACCTATCTATTCTTGTTTGTTTTCTCTAAATTTTTGATATGTTAAACCTCAGGATGTCCTTCACATCTTTTTTAAGAAATAAAAGTGAAATTTCAACAAAAAGATAGGCTTACAGACCATACATTTATCAAAGGTAGTTACCGAAATCTCCAGATTCAGTCTCTCCGAAAAATAAGGATTTCACCCACTTATACTTATTTTTTTTGTCTCAAATTTGAGTATGTTATATTTCAAGAAGTCCTTAACAACTTTCATTTAGAAGTCACGGTCAAATTCCAACTCAAACAACACATTCAAGCCAATATAACATCCAAGGTCGAACTGTTTCCTCAAGAGCAGTTTACTAGTCTCAAACATCCCTCTTAACACTTCAACTTTTAACACCCTAAACATCCGAAATCTATCACCATTCAAGCACACATACTAGAAACAACATGCAAGAGTAGATTAAGGATCCCAACTTGCCTCTAAACCGAGCAAACAGCAAGCACATGGCGACTGGACACGGCAACGAACGACAAACACACGGCGGACGGTCGACGGACGATCGGCTTCCTTCTTCTTCTGCACGCTCACTCTCCCTTTCTCTCTCGATTTCTCTCTTTCTCTTGGTAGCTCTCTCTCATTCTCTCTCTCCGACGACGCTTCCCCTTCATCATCAACCAGTTCCCTCAAATTTTCCTCTCCTCAATGATGAACAATCATTGCTTTTGCATGAAGGACACTTGGACTAAGGGGGAAACACTTGGCAAAAATCTTCATGCAAAAAGAGTGGACCTCTCATGGGCCGGTTCCTCCTTGGTCGATGGCCCAATGGGGCTCCATCCGGCCGGGCTTGAGGCCAGCCATGGGCCGACGGCTGCTTCCTTTCCTTGGGCTTCGTGGGCTAGGCCCAAATGGCCGAAGGGTGGGGCTTCTTGTGGGCTGGTCTTGAGCTAGAATTTTGGCCCACACCTCATCTTAATAATCCTTCTTAAACCTAAATTTTATAATCATCTAATTGAAATTTATAATTCATAAAACTTTATGACCTAATTTAATAAATTTCAATCCATAATTCACATGGCCAAAAATAGAATTTTTCCTATCAATTTATTATCCACCAAAAGCTTGGCCAAAGTCTTAATGCAAGACATGAATTAGAGCACCCCTAAAGATTAGCAAGGAATTCTAAGATGCCACATTGACGGTCTGATTTTCACACCCGAAATCCGACACGCAATCGCATGAAAAATCGCCAATCCGATCTCATGCTCGAGATTCGATTTGCGGTTTTATTTAAAATTGACCAATCCGATCCCATGCGTGGGATATGATTCGTCAATTTATGGATATTGATCTTATCTTGCCTAATTCGCTATCATGTCGTTTGATTGATTTTTTTTTCATAAAAGAAAATCCAAAAAAATTGAGTTAGATTAGGTTTATTGTTTTAGGGTTATTTTTTTATAGGGAATTTATTTATTTCAATTTTTTGAAAAAATAAAAATCCAAAAATGCATTCATTTAGAATATTAGTTTTTTAAATTTAAATTGCACGTTTAATTATGTGTCAATGTTAATTTCGAATTTCATAGAAAAGAAAAAGAAAAAACTAGAATTATAGCATTCTTTGCACGTCATTGCATATTATGATAAAATTTCATGTTTAATCTTTTAATTAGTTAAGTTTAGATATTTTTTCCCTAGATAGGTTACATTTTAGGATAGAGATTACCAAGTTAAGATAATGTTCTAGTTTAAAATAGGATTTGGCTTAACCTAATTCCTAATGCAAATTGGATGATATCTTAACCTACACAGATAATTTTCGCAATTTTCTAATTTTGAATTTCATGGAAAATACCAAAAAATTGTTGTAGAATAAATCAATTTCATTCTCTAGGATAGATTGCATGCTCATTAAGAAAACACAAAATATTTCACTTACATCATATAGTTTAGGTCATATTGCCATATCATATAATTTCATCTTAGATTAGTAGCATGCATTGTATAAAGCATGATTCTAATTAAACAAGTGAAAGAAAAAAGTAGTTGTGTGTTATTTAGAAATCATATCTAGGACTATCGATGTGAATTCTAATCTAACACTACAGATGCTTTCGATGCCATGAGGTTAGTTCTGCAATTTATTTATTGCTTTATCTTGATGTTAAATTAGTGGTTTGCGTACCCGCATGATAACCTCACATGTTAGAAGATAAATTAAAATCAATTCAAGCTACTTGCCAAACATTTTTTTTTCAAAATAAAAATGAAATGTACGGAAAATGTGTTAGAGAAATCTAGCGTAACTAAGTCCCCGAACTCATAATCTCTAGTTCATAGGAGTAAAGTAAATCTCCCGTTACTTCGCTTGGGTTTCTAATCGATCCATCAAAAATAGATTACTGGCGACTCCTAATTAAAAATCAATTGCATGTTAAGGACTTGAACTTAAGTTGCGAATTGGTATGGGCTTGGGAGAGCCCGAGCTAAGTTTAGGCTTAGTAATCCATTAGTCAAACCCTTAGTGATGCACCCGAGGTTAGGTCACGACAATGCCATCCTTTGAGATCACATGACCTAGGAATTCTATATGATTGAGCCAAAAGTCACACCTACTAAATTTAGCATACAACTTCCTTTCCTGCAAAGTTTGCAAGACAAACCTCAAGTGTTATTCATGTTCCTCCAAACTCTTCAAAGACACTAGGATGTCATTAATGAACACCACAATAAATTTGTCTAGATACTCCTTGAACACCCTATTCATCAAGTCCATGAAAGTGGCAAGCGCATTCGTTAATCCAAAAAGCGTGACAAGAAATTCATAATAGCCATACATTATTCTGAAAGTAGTTTTAGGCACATCATTTGTTTTTATCTTCAACCGATGACATCCAGAATGAAGGTCAATCTTAGAAAATACCTAAGCTCCCTGAAGTTAATCAAATAAATCATCAATCCAGGACAAAGGATATTTTTTTTTATCATTGCCTTCTTAAGTTTTCGATAGTCTATACAAAGTCTCATACCACCATTCTTCTTTTTCACAAATAGAACATGAGCTCCCCAAGGTGAAACACTAAGTCTGATGAAACCCTTATTCAAAAGTTCTTGTAATTGTGTTTTCAATTCTTTCAATTCAGTGGGTGCCATCCAATATGGTGCCTTAGAGATCAGTGATGTGCCAGGCATCAATTCAATATAAAACTCAATTTCTCTATCAGGAAGCAAACCCGGTAAATCTTCAGGAAACACACTTGGAAAGTCTCTAACAACAGGAATAGTTTCCAACTTCCTTACAACCTTACTTGTATATTTTACACAAACTAGATAGCCACAACATCATTTTTTTCAAACGTTTCCTCGCTTGCAAAACTGATATCAACATTGTAAAAGTGTCTCGACAACCTCCTAAAAAAGAGAATTCAAGTTGATTTAGAATTTTAAAGATCACTTTCTTCAAATAACAGTCAGCAGTAGCACAATATGTAGTCAACAAATCCATCTCTATAATAACATCAAAATCTCAAATATTTAACTCCACTAGATCCACGGGTATTTCAACATTACTAATTTGAAGCACACATCTCTTGAACACATAATGAGTAACTAAGAAATTGCCAGTAGGAGTATCGACACGCAATTCACATTCAAGAGGGTCAGGCAATTCATTAAGCTTCTTTGCAAACTCAGTTAAAATGAAAGAATGTGTAGCACCAGCATCAAATAATGCATAAGTACATTGCGAGACAATAGAAATATTACATGCGACTGCTGTGTTAATGCTTCCACATCCTCTTTCGTCATCACAAAAACTTTCCCACTTGCACTTTATTTTTGCTAGTTCCCTTGGGGCTAACCAATGGAAAGGACATTCCTCCACACGGAACAATTGCGTGCAATATATCCCAATTGTCCACATATATAACATATTCTACTATCTGTAAGGAAATTTCTCTTTGTGGGACAATCACATGCCATGTGTTCTATTTTTCCGCAAAGAAAACATGCTCTTAATTTACAATAAGAATAACCACCATGAAATTTCTCACAAGTAGCAAAAGGGCTCTGATCACTTTAACTTTGGGACCTACTTAACCGATTGAAATCTCTTCGCTTCCCACTATCACTAGTATGATTGTCCTGGTAATCGGTAGGCTTAAACCTCTTGTGTTGAGGCGCTCCTTGTGTGCCACGCTCCAAAATGTTTTACTCAACCCTAACTGCTTAATTCAAAATTTTTGTATGTTGTTAGTTCAAAAGGTATGAGTACAGGATGAATATCCAGTCAAAGCCCACGCTAAAAGTGTTCACCCCTATGCCTTTCATTGGCCACAAAACCATCCTCAAATTTACTTAACTAATTAAAGCGGGTTGCGTACTCCATAACTATCAAGCTACCTTGAAACATATTGAAAAAGCCGCTTCTCATCTTCGCTTGGAAAGACTCTAGAAAGAATTGGGCATTAAAAGCTTCGGTGAAGTCTTTCCATGAAATGATTACATCATTACCTTCGAGGGCCGTTCTAGTTCCTTCCCACCAACTAATAGCTTCACCTTCAAAGCCTCGGGTGGAGAAGTTGACCTTTTGATCATCACAAACATTCTCCACTATGAAAATCCCCTCCATGTTTCTAATCCAATTATCATCCTTGAGAAAATCCAACTCCCATCAAACTTAGGTGGACCCACCATTTTGAATTAGGCGAAGGTGCATGAGTCAGCTGCTCCACCTTCACTTAATTCTTTCGCTTGACGATACTAGTGAATCATTGCCTGCGTGAACTCAGTTGGAGGAACTGGCTCTTGGGGCTATTCCCTAGTTTCATCCAAATTAGGACTCCAATCAAATCGATTCTCAATTCTCCTCCTCAAAGCTGCACCTCGAGAAGCTTGAGGCACATCTTTAGTGTTAGGGGTAGCGACTCCCTTGCCTTTACTATTCTTACGAAGTGAAGCAAGCGTCTCTAAGTCAATACGCATGATTACTTGGATCCAAGAACAAAATTATACCTTAGTACTAAAAGGTTAACACATTAAAACCTATCACACGATCTCACAACATCCCATATCTATACCCAGAAAGATCAAAATTTAAGCTCTGATACCAAAAGGTGTCACACCCCGAAACTACAAGAAAAAGGAATGACATGGATGTTCTTACACATGAAGGACACGGCCTCAAATACAACTAAGGGCCTGTTTGGTTCAACTTTGGGGAAATGCCGTTGGGAAAATGCAAATACCTTTGAGGTAAAGGGGTTTTCCAAAATGTTACACTGTTTGGTAAATTGTAGCATTGAAAGGTAACTTAGCATAAACACCATTTGGCAAAACTCACATTTGTAATTGGTTTTTGTTTTTTATTTATTTTATTTTTAAAGTTTAAAAATCAAATCCAATGGCCGGCGGCCAGATTTGGTCGTTGGAACGCCGATCTTTAAGGTCTCGGAGGGCCAAATCTAGCCGCCCGATAGCCACATCTCGGCCTCCGGACCGCCGATCTAGCCATCAAGGGCCAAATATAGCCTCAAGACCGCAAGATCTGGCCACCAAACGACCAGATCTAGCGGCCTTAGGTCGCAACTCAGGCAGCGTCTCCTAGCTCACGCGAACCCAAGCAGCTCAAACAACGTCGCTAGGCTCGCGCGCGCCAGGCGACACCACCTAGGTCACGAGTCGCGCCACCCCAAGCAATGGTCACCGGGGACACGCGACTCCCAGGTGGTGGTGGCGAATCCCAGGCAGCGGTGACGGCTACCGGAGAAGTCTAACTCCAGGAAAGACAAACACAAAGGGGAAGAAGATGAACAGTGACAACTTGCATCTCCATAATGCCCAATGCTCAAAGCTAGTCTTGGGATGCATTAGGTTTTCAGCATTGGGGATGCTGATATTTGGCCAAGGAGCTTTCCAAACACAAAATATTTTCCCCAAGGGGTTTTAGAGGCCCAAAGCCCTTTGGGAAAGCTGAACCAAACGAGGCCTAACTACATGACATCAAAATGTATATCTCCAACATGTGTGTGTGTGCGCGCACGCGCGTGTGTGTATTACATAAACTAACAAATTGGTTACAACATTAGAATTCTGTAGTCCACCAAAAAGAATATGTACAATCAAAACTTAGCCAACCCAATAACTCACAACAACTATATAAACAACTACTTAAGCCATGCCCCAAAATATAACTCTCAAAAGTTTCCAAGTAGCACTCTCATCCTACTTGCTGCTAACCCTGGGACTTGAAAACATGAAGGATGAATGGAAGGAGCAACCATAGCTCGAGTAGTACATACAATGAAAGCATATCAAACATTCTCATTGTACATTTAGAACTCAAAGACATGTCTCATTAATGCCAAACCAAAAAATTATAACTTGTATGAATAACAAGCGTTATATATTACTTCAACTTGGCTACATCAAATAGAACAATTTCTCATTCATCCATAATAACAATATAGGCATCAATGGTTTAGTTCAATAATCGAACTCGTCTTATTTCGTACCAATAGTTCATTCCACGCTCAATATCTAACTCAAGGCCCTAAATGTGGCTCCCACGAATTTACATTATTGTATAACACTTAGTGTGACATCTGAAATTTCCGTATTTGTAATTATGTAATATTTGAAAATTCGTGTTGTGATAATGATACTTAGATTTTAAGTTAAGTATTATTTGCCTTAATATTCAGACGAACACATGGAAACTTTAATCAAGACATAAATTTCATGGGACACGGCACGTAATTTTTGTAAACATAAATTGTCTTAGGTTCAAAGTGTGAATTGAGTTATGTATGTGCTAATAGTAGAATGATATTAACTAAATTATTGTTGTTTTAATAGTTGATGAGTGTTATCAATTATGTAGACTTTAGTTAATTATTAATAATAATGGATAACCTATGTTAGTGAATGTATAAGAAGAGAATTACGTTTCTCTTGCTACATTTCCCTTGCAAAAATTATCAATTAAAATTTTAAAGTGCCACTTGTCTTTATATTATGCATTGCATGGCCATATGTCTCTAGCAAACAAAATTTTTATTAATAATTTTGACGCCAAGGATTAAATCATGATTTCTATCCCAAATGACTCATCCTCTTCTTGCATTTTCCCTTGGCCACGTGCAAGGGCTTGATTTGCATATCTGCCACATCAAGCTAAAGATTAACTTGCAAATTTACATCTAGCATTGTAAGAAATCAAATTATCTTAATTAATTTTAACAAAACCCTTTCTATATTACCAAAGAACCCATTTCTCGTTCCTCCAAAACTCAAATAGAAGTTGCATGTGTTAATTCCACTTTTCAATCTAAGAATTTGGAGAGCAAACTTCATATTCAAGAGTTACTAGGGTGGTGAAGGTAAGTAGTGGTTTGTGACTTACATCCATTCGAGGTAAGTGAAGTTTCTAGTGTTTCTATATTACCAAAGAACCCATTTCTCGTTCCTCCAAAACTCAAATAGAAGTTGCATGTGTTAATTCCACTTTTCAATCTAAGAATTTGGAGAGCAAACTTCATATTCAAGAGTTACTAGGGTGGTGAAGGTAAGTAGTGGTTTGTGACTTACATCCATTCGAGGTAAGTGAAGTTTCTAGTGTTTCTATATTACCAAAGAACCCATTTCTCTTTCCTCCAAAACTCAAATAGAAGTTGCATGTGTTAATTCCACTTTTCAATCTAAGAATTTGGAGAGCAAACTTCATATTCAAGAGTTACTAGGGTGGTGAAGGTAAGTAGTGGTTTGTGACTTACATCCATTCGAGGTAAGTGAAGTTTCTAGTGTTGAGTTAGCTTAAATCTACTTAGTTACTTATATCTTGGTTGGTTGGATAAAATGTGAAGTCTTGGTGTGGGTATAGTGGTTGTTAAGTGACTTAATAATTTCTTGTAAATTCATTCCGCTTCGCTTCTATTGATTCTAGTTTGTTTTATTGATTCTAGTGGTCAAAATGTGTTCATTTTGCTATATTTGTCTTGGTGACCTATTGTATGTTTGTTTTGTTTCTTTCTACCTCATTCTGGGTAGTTAGAATCTGGTTATTCTACCAACTTTTTCTTGGTAACCCATTCCATATTTGTTCTGCTTATTTCTGCCTCAATCTAGGTAGTTAAAATCTGGTTATTCTACAATTCTTGTCTTAGGGCGCGTTTGGTAACATTTTTGTTCAAAAATTGTTCCAAGAAACAGAAATAGAAAAAAGTGTTTCTGTTCCGGGGATCAATTTTTGAACAAAAAAACGCGTTTGGTAAACTTGTTCCGGGAATAAAAAATTAATAGAAACACGTTTGGTAAATTTGTATAATTTTTTTATTTCTTTTATTTTTTAATATTTTTATTTTATGTTTTAATATTTATTTTTTAATATTTATTTATTTTATTTATTTATTTTCTTATTTATAATTTGGTAATTTTTTTCTTTTGGCGGTAACATTGCATATTTATTGCATATTTTTATTTTATTGCATATTTCTTTTGGCCGGTAAATTTATTTTTTCTTTTTTTCTTCTTTTGGTAAAATTATTTAATAAAAAATGAAAAGTGAAAAGAAAATGAAAAATGTTTCCAGATGTGTTTCTGGGAACAAAAAAATAATTTTGGAACAAAAACGCAAACAAACGCGTTTCTGTTCCTTTTTTGTTCCCAGGAACAAAAAAACAAAAAAGTGTTTAGAAATAGAAAAAAAGAACAAAAACAAACGTAGCCTTAGTGACCCACTGCATGTTCGTTCTACTTATTTCTATCTCATTCTAGGTAGTTAGAATTTGCTCATTATGTTGTATTTGTCTTGATAATCCATTGCATGTTTGTTCTATCTCTTTCTACCTTATTCTAGGTTGTTAGAATATAGTTGTTCTACCAACTTTGTCTTGGTAACTCATTGCATGTTCATTCTATTTCTTTTTGCCTTATTCTGGATAGTTAGAATCTTGTTATTCTCATATCTTTGTCTTAGTGACATATTGCATGTTCGTACTGTTTTTTTCTACCTTATTGAGCAATTATAATCTAATCATTCTACCATCTTTGTTTTAGTGACCCATTACATGTTCGTTGTGCTTCTTTCTATCTCATTCTAGGTAGTTAGAATCTAGTCATTATGTTGTATTTGTCTAGATAATCCATTGCATATTCATTCTGTCTCTTTATGCCTCATTTTAGGTAGTTAGAATTTGGTTATTCTCACATCTTTGTCTTGGTGACCTATTGCATGTTCGTTCTACTTCTTTCGATCTCATTCTGGGTAGTTAAAATCTGGCCATTCTACCATATTTGACTTGATAATTCATTGCTTGTTCATTTGGCTTTTTTCTGCCTCATTCTAGGTAGTTAGAATCTAGCAATTCTACCGTCTTTATCTTGGTGACTCATTACATGTTCATTCTGCTTCTTTTTGCCTCATTTTAAGTAGTTCGAATTTGGTCGTTCTAGCATATTTAGCTTGGTAACCCATTGCATGTTCATTTTGCTTCTTTATGCTTCATTCTGAATGATTAGAATCTGGTCATTCTACCTTAGTTATTTCGATGACCCATTACATGTTTGTTCTACTTCATTCTGCTAGAATTATACCGGTCATAATCAATTTATTTCACTTGTTTTTGTTCGAACTTCCTATGATGGAATCATCTATTTTTGAGTCTGCTCGAATCTATTCATTGGTGAGTATGTTCACTTGCTAAATCTGCCAATTTGTGAATCTACTCGACAAATAGACTGAATATGAATTTATTCCTCATTGAATCAGCTCATTTGTCGATTTTGTCCCTTGCTAAATCTGTCCATTTGTAAGTTTGTACATTGTTGGATCTATTCTTTTGTTCTATGAGTTTTTATCAGGCCAGAATTTATCATTTTCATTATTCAAACTTTACTTCCAGAATGTACTTATTCATTCAAATTCAAAATATACCTTTTTGATTTACAAGATTTTGATGTCCTGAACCTACTCAATATCCAAACTTAAAATGTATTCATTTGAATGGGTAGACTTTAATAACCAAATTATGCCCATGTGTTATTTCATATGCAGTTATTTGACAAATGCATTAAATTGAGTTGGAGTGTCAGACACCTGGAGTGCCAAAACTTGATACAAATGGACACTTAAGTGCTAAAAGTTAGGAAAATAACACTTAAGCGCCAAAGTTGGAGCAAAATGAATCACTTAAATGTCAATCGCCAAAATCCGGCCAAAATGCTAACGTGGCGATTTTCCAGCGAAATAAATATAAAACGGCATTGTATTACATGTTGATGTGGTTAGAAAATGCAAAAACCACATCATTTTGTCTCTAATGTGGTAAATAATTAATATTAAAATTAATTAAATATAAAACTAAATATATTTAAAATATTTAAAATTTTAAAAATTAAAAACTAAAAATTAAAAACAAAACAAAACAAAACAAAACAAAAGGGAGGGGGAAAGGGAGGCGGGCCGAGGACCGAGCCCTCGCCGCCGTCGCCTCTCCGCCGTTGTGGGGAAGGGCCATCGACAGAGGGAGAGCGTCTGCCAAGGTCATTGGCCCCTAGCCGACTAATGGCGAGGGCCCGCGAACCCTTGCCAGATCTGGGCGAGAGCCGCAACCCCTCGCCGCCTCTACACCATCGCTGGGAAAGGCAACGGTGGGGAGCATCGACCGGGGTTGCCAGCCCCTAGCCAAGGCCCGGCAACCCAGCCAACCAGCAGGGAGGGCCGTCAAGCCCTCACCCAGATTTGGGGCAAGGGTCGGCAACCCTTTGCTTGGCCAAGCGAGGGCTACCGACCCTCACCCCAAATCTAGGGGAGGGTTGTGGCCCTCGCCACCAGTTAGCCAGGGGCCGGTGACCCAAACCGACCCTCCCCCCTCCATCACCGGCCCTTCCCGACAACGGCAAAGAGGCAGCGACGGTGAGTGCTCGGCCCCTCGCCGCCTCCCTTCCCACCTTTTTTTTTATTTTTATTTTTTATTTTAATTGTTTTAAATAAATTTCATTTTAAATTTAATTTAATTAATTTGTATATTAATTTTTACCACATCAGCACTAAAACAACGATGTTTTTGCATTTTTTAGCCACGTCGCATGCAAGACGACGCCGTTTTACACTTATTTCGCCGAAAATTCGCTACGTCGGCATTTTGGCCAAATTTTGCCTAAATTGGCACTTAAGTAATCCATTTTACTCCGATTTTGGCATTTAAGTGTCACTTTCCTAACTTTTGGCACTTAAGTGTCTCTCCATGCCAAGTTTTGGCACTTAGGGTGTACTTCTTTGAGTAAAGATATATGTCCTAGACTTGTGAGTATTATATATCATGGCTTGAATGAGATTAATACGATTCTATGACCCGTATGGCAGTGAGTGACAATGCCACGTGTGTCGAGATGTCCCAAGAGTGTCTCGAGATACCTCAAGAGTCGAGATGACTCGTGGGTCGGAATGCCATGTGGTGGAAGTTTGCAGGATGCCTCGAAGTTGAAATATCCCATGTGTTGAGATGCTCCAAGAGTGTTCGGGAGGATGAAGCATTAATAAATAAAATGTATGGTTATGTGTAGAACCAAATTATTTATGTGAAATATGGTGTTCACATGCGTGAGTCTGGATGGACGTTTTATTGGTTGACAATTTCTGTGGTAGATGAAAATGAAATATAAAGTCTGTTTATATTCATATCATACTTATCAGATGATTATGCATTCATTTTGTATATACCAAGTGAAGTGATAAGATGAATTTTCTAACTTAAAACTAGAGATTTCATTTATTAGGTTTCGGCTCATCCCTCTTATTTTTCAAACATATAGGCTGGACACCCCTCAACCCTTGCACTATGGAGTCATGTGTATAATAAAGCTTTTTATGAAAGTGTGTTTGAATCAAAATCTGGAATAATATATACCGAGTCTAGATTTACGATATGGATTGATATAGAAGGTTTTGTGAAGTGAATTCCTTCTTGGTTCATTGCTTGGTACAAGAACCTTGATAAAGAGTTAATCGGTCCATTTAGTAGCTTCAATCTAAAAGTTAGAGATGCAATAGATGGAGAATTTATCGACCCATGACATTAGCCTAGATATTTGTATATGCAAACTTTTGGAAGTGTAATATAATATGAAGATAGATCTCCCTACCCTTTCCCATACTTTTGTCCCCTATCCCTATCTAGACTTCTGCCGTTTTGTTCAAAATGTAATGAAGTTATGAACTCAAATGTGATATAAATAAAAGAAGCTTAATTATGTTGGTTACATTTTTTATGCTTTAATTGTTAAAAGAGTATTCGTAAGTGTGATTACGCTTCCGCATACTAAAAGAGAGTAATAATATAATAAACATATGTTGAGTGACGTTCCGAGATGTCACACTTAGTCCTTGCTCCACATATAGCAATAGTGCAAGACTTTAAAGGTGACTTCTACGAATTTACGTTATCATGTAACACTTACTTAGCCCCTTTAATACGCATGTCAATATGCAAGGCCCTAAAGATGGCTCCTAGGTGACTCAAGTCACTATGTAGCACTTAACCCTTGACTATAAGGCTCTAGAAGTGATTCACACGAAATTTAGTTATCTTATAGCACTTACTCCTTTACCAATTCACATCACACTTGATTTCATCAACACAACTTATATCATCTTTTGATAGTCATCATATAATCACAAAAATCAAATGTGCCAAAACAACACGTAAAACCCTTCAAGAAAGGTTTATCGAATCAACCTACAATAACTCAAAAGAACCAAGCACTCTATCTATCTTTATACAATAAATGGGTCCTCACTTCCATAAATAAGTACATGTTGAGTTACTCTCATCATGATACATGGGCTTCACAAAACCAGAGAAGACGTTAGTATTACTCATATGGGATGCCCCAAAATCAAATAACACATGTTACTTGAGCCATCAATCTCGCAATCCTATCAAATTAGTGAGAAACAACATTAAATTTGGGTAACACGCTACCTCAATTATGAAATGGCTATATTACGCCTAAAAGAGACTCCTATGCGCTAATAAATCACATACTCAAAGCAATTAATCAAGCCATTCGCAATGCGGAGTTTGAGCGCAAAACTTGGTCACACTATAACTTTATCTACCGAACCTTGTTCCAAACGTATTTTTAATCAATAGAAAGCCCTTCTAACATATTATAAGAATCCCAACTTAACCGTCCCAAAATTAAGCCAAAAACTGACAAAATAAGGGCCTGAAGTTACTGAATGCATACTATTCACTCCACGTGGGAAACTTCCAAATTTTGTTTCAAGCAAATCGTAAGCTCAAATCAAAATCCATAAGATCATATGGCTCCACGACACCATAGACTATCATTTCTACAAAAATGCATAGCTCAATGACTCAAAAATCGGATTTCGCCACCTAATTTTCCTAAGATTTTGAATTTGAGCCATAATCTTGGAAAATATTTCAATTGGATGAATGAGGGGCTTGAACATTTACCGGGCATTATGTTACAAGTCGAGTCAGCTTGGCAAGACGTCCATGGCATGTACACACCAAACCCCCTCTCTCTTCCTCTTCTTCTTCTTCTTCTTCTTCTTCTTCTTCTTCTTCTTTTTTCCTTTCTCTCTCTCTCTCTTCTTTTTTTCTCTCTCCTAATTGCTTCGAGCTCTCTTAAAAGGGCTGAGCCCCCTTTTATTTGATTTTTTCAACCCTCTTCATTTTTTCCTTTTTTTAAAAACAAAAGTGGGTCCCACCACTTATTGAAAAGTCAAATATTACAAGTTATATGCTTATATTTCCTGGACACTAAAATTAAATTAGCCAGAGATGCATATACTACCTAATCCAGCAATTTTTTTAGACTAGGTCGAGAAGGCTACAAACATGAAAGCAGGACTTGCAGCATGAGCATGGCTCACAATCAGATAGATGCATACTATATCACACCCCAAAACCAATGAAAGTGGGGGATAATATGGGTATCCTTCCACCTGAATGATGCAGCCTCAAACACCAAAATATAACTTCCAAAAGTTCTCTCATTGATATCACTCTTGTACTACTCATCACTAGCTGAAGAACCTGAAAGAGATTGGAAAATAGATGGGTGAGCAACCGTATCTCAATTAATAGTGCATCTCTTTTAAATGGATCGAGCACCCACTATGCATATTTACAAAACCAAACCATAACTCTTTTAACCCAAATCCAAAATATAACAAACATACAATAAGAGAATAACTTACATGTGCTTCAACATAACTATATTTATAGCAAAAATAATCATTTCATAATAATATCAAAATAAATATCAATTGTCTAATCCATTGATCAATCTCATTAATTCACACACCAATTATGATATCCTGAAATATGACTCAATTCGAAATATATGAAATGATTATTTCATCAATGCACTGATTGTCAATTTACTCTAAACCGATGGCTCATGAGTTAGCTAATCTATTAGGTGATGCCATAAAGGGTTGAATGCAAAAGACCAAAGAATTCGATTAGAGATCAACCGCTTGACCAAAAGGATTGACAATGGTTAATACTACGCTACTATAAGTCAATTAGCAAATGGATATAAATCAATTCAATGGAAGTACATAATCAGTTCGGGGTGGTTTTGAATGATTACTGTCACGCCCCAAACCTCGGGCACGTACACATCACTTCCCTTTGGTCGATTTTATAATGCGATATCCCAGGACTAAGTATCGTGGACCTTTTTGTTTATTAAGCACATGCAAAAGCAGTTATAAATCCCCAGACAATAAAACAATGGGATAGAAAAGTAAGGCCATATTTTTCATATTGAAATCCATAACCAAACCTTCATACAACCACAACTCAAAGTACTTCACAAAACTATTCATAACTTTCTAGTCTCACACTATTCACATTTAGACAGGATTCACAAAGAGGACGGGATCATAGTCCTCATCCGGGTCGTACTCGGATCATCATCGAGGTTCTCCTCTAGGTACTCCTCTTCGGTTTCTTTCTCATCAGGCTCCTCATCAGGGTCCTAAAATGTTGTCCCACAATCGAGATGAGACTATGTCTCAGCAAGTTCTACCCCACTAAGACTCAATTAGGAAACCAATACGCTAACCAGGCTGCCTATACAGGCACGGGTTAAAGGACTTACCTTGGCCTCAGATTCCACCTGCATATTAGCACAATTCAATAGGCACCCTAGCAATCACATCACAGATCGATATCTCAATCAATCGACCTAATCGATTACATGTCAATTGGACTATTCAAAGTCACTTCCACTCAATCAGTCAATTCACTAGAACGGATCAAATTATTGATCAATCGACCTAGTCGATTACATGTCAGTCGGACCATTTCCAGGTCAAATCACTTCTCATTATAAAACCTCACATTTGCATTCTCAGTCACAGAGCTACAGTAATGCTCTCGAGCGTTGTTTTCGCCAAGGTGACATATGTACTAGATAGCACTTGTGCGTTCTTTAAGGCGGCGTTTTCACCAGTGATATTCTTAATTACCGAACCATATATGTCTGTAATGAGGCATGCGAGAGACAGCAGTCGTACGTTCTTTAAGGCGCCGTTTTCACCAACTAGTGATTTCCTTATCACCGAATCACGTATGTCTATATTGATGCAAGTAATAAACAGCACTCGTGCGTTCTTTAAGGCGCCGTTTTCACCAGTGATTTCCTTATCACCGAACCACGTATGTCTATACCCCGTACCCAATCAATCTCAACCAAGATTATTCTCAGTTTAGCCTCACAATTTTCTCTACTTTACAACTCATCAAAGCATTGTCAATGCTAAATAACCACACTCGGTCATCCACCAATCAATCATTCAATTTCACTCAATTTTAGTCAATAAAGGAATAATTCCTCAAATTGCACAATTAATTCAATTCAGCACAAGGTATAGCTCAAATAAATAAACGGACTGCACCACGACAATCAGCACAAAATTTCGGTCATCGGCTATCCTTGCCTAATTTTTGAAATAAATATAATTAAATAATAAATTTCGAAAATTAATAAATAAATACTAAAAATCCAATTTAGACCCGTAATGCCTAATTGAAGCCTAATAAGGGTCGGAAAAAATCCCAAAATGCATTCAATAAATAGTATAAGCAGTTCTCTAGCTAAGTACACTAACCACCTAACTAATATACAAAGCAATTAACTAATAATCACTAATCCATGCTAATCTAACCACCTAATTGCACTTAATTAAATCTAATCAACCCTTAAGATCATTAGTCTACTAAGCAAGGATTAGTGAAATTACTCACTTGATTAAAAGCAGGGACCGAGACACTGCGACGGCAGCCGAAATCAGACTTTCGACAACACCGGCAGGCTTGGACCAGGCCTTAAACTTGGGCCCAACAAATCTCAGCCCAACTGAGATTGTTCTTGCACTGGACTAAGCTCACTCTTGGGCTTGGTCTTGGCAGCGATTGGGCCTTCTTTGCGGGCTGGACTTGGGCCGAACTTGCTGAATTGGGCTCAAGAGAGCTGCTGTATTTTTGGACCAAAGACTTAGGCTGTTGGACTTATTTAATGGGCCGATATGCTACAGAGAAGATGGGCCCATGAAACATGGGCTGGACTGAGCTAAATTCGCTTGGGCCGTTGATGCGGGCAAAAGAAGACCGAAGCTGCTGGAGCTGCTGGGCTGCTGGGCTTCAAGCTTCGGTGGGGTGTAGCTCATGGATGAAGGGGCAGCTGGCAACGGTAGCTGGCTTCAGACGTTGATGCTGGACGAAGGAGGAGGTGGCCTTCGGTGGAGATGCCGCAGACGTGCAGCTTCGCTGGCATGAACTCGGCTTCACTGGGGCGAGCTTCGCTTGAGACATGGACGTAGGCAGTTGGTGAACAAGCGGCTGTAGGTTGACTCGGAGGGTGCTGCTGTGGACGCGTGGAGCTATAGCAGTTTTGCTGGCCTTCGATGGCTGCTTGGAGCCACGTACATGGATGGGTTGGAGCTCGAGTGGGCTTTGTTGGGTCAACAAAATGAAACCCAAGCTAGGTTGTTGACCATGAGGACTTGCTGGCAGCCAAGGAACGACGGGGAGGAGACACGGCAGGTGGGGTCTTCGATGGTGGAGACGTGAAGCAGCTTCGGCTGCTGCTTGGATGCATGGAGGAAGCAACTCAACTGCTGCTGGGCTTGGCAGCTACTTCGGTGGCCACGACTTCAAGAGGTCAACGAAGGAGCTCCTGTGAGCTTGCTATTGACCAGGGAGAACACAGCTTGGAGGAATTCTCGATGGGGTTGGGGGCTTCGAAGGAGACAAAAGAAATGCAACTCAGCTAGCTTCGGCTGAAGAAGTGTCTCACGCAAGGAAGAAGATGGAAGAAATCTTGCAAATGAAGCCAAGGAGGGACCCAATACTTGCAAACCTTAGCCATTGCATTAACTCCCCTGTCTCCTATTTCTTTCCACATAATGTTTCCACCAAAATTATCCAATTGTGATGTCAAAATTGTTGTATGACTCTAAATCCGAATTTCACAATTTAAATTCGATTTCCTTACTCAATCTCCCAAATTGAGATCCAATTTCAACCTAGAAAAATCCCAAACAATTTTCTATAAATTCTCGACACTCGAAGGCTCGATTTAGAAGTCTCAATTTCCATCGATTTAGCCCATTTGAATTTCCGCTGATTTTCTGCGACATCCGAAATGGTTTTCCGTAAAAATCCCTGAATCTCTGAAAAATCATATGAAAATGAGTTGACGTTCCTAAAATAGCTCATGACATCATAGAACTTTCAATTTCTGAAATTGGATTCGAATTCATGGTTAATTTCCATTCAATGCATTTTTAGCATGACCTAGGCTACCGGGTAACTTTTAGAAATTTTTTTAGTGCAAATGACCCGTGGTCGATTTTCTTTGAGCCACTATGAACCCACTCGACTCATTGGCGACTCTCGATTGTTGTAAAAATCCCGATGATCCAAATACAGACACAGGGTACCAAAACAATAAGAAAATCAGTCTAGTGTTGATTGACGATAATTTTCCAATTTAGTGGTGTCACCCACGATTAGCCACACATCTTAGTCGAACCAACCTATCTCTGATCTCGAAGCAACTTATATATGTGCCATAATGACCTCTAAAGATGAGCACGGTCGAGTAGCCGTTTCCTAGTCGAATTCTCAAGTCTATTTGCCTTAAAATTCTTAATGGTTTCCCCAGATAGTTTAGTTATCTCTAGAATGATCAGCTCTAAGAACAACCCTATAGACACGTCAATGAAATGCCCGATTTATTCAGTAGAAAACATGATTGAAAATCTAGGATGTCACAATTACAATACTCACGTCAAATGATGATAAACCAATTTGTTATTAATCTTGTACTTAAGATACATAATTAAATCCTCGCAATTACATGACAACCGAGAATCATTCACAATTCGAAAAGGTACAAATGTGAATCGAAAATTATCGACCACAAGTCAACCACACGAAATATCCCTAAAAGCCACCCAATAATTTAGGTCTTAATAAAGTTGTATTTGATCAATTTTAACCACGAAACTCAATTCAATTGTAAGTATCGAACTTTCAAGGGTTCAAGACTTATTTATTGAACGTCACCTTATTGTCCGTCAAATTATTGACAAGTTTGAAATTTTGAAAAAGGAATTATTGGACAAAAATTGAAAGCCGAAAAGAAAAATGGGTTCGATGGCAAAGTTGTGAATTTTGACCAAAATCTTGGCTTTAAAGAAAAAGGAAAAGAAAAAGAATAAAGAGGGGACAAAGAACAAGGCTAGGAGGGTTATGAGGAAAGTGGGTGTGGGAAATGATGGATTTTGGGGAAAATATCTAATTCTCTCTCTCGTCCACCCCCTCCATTTCCTCC
Source organism: Eucalyptus cladocalyx (assembly GCA_017140615.1). NCBI lineage: Eukaryota > Viridiplantae > Streptophyta > Magnoliopsida > Myrtales > Myrtaceae > Eucalyptus > Eucalyptus cladocalyx. The sequence goes on from CM029521.1 coordinate 17,130,054, forward strand.
TTTCAGCTGCAACATCCCCATCCCCCCCCCCGCAAAAAAAAAAAAAAAAAAAAAAAAAAAAAAACTTCCTCCACTTCCTCTTTCATTTTTCCTCTCACCCCACCTTTTCTCCGGCTTCGCCTTCTTCACCTTTCATCTTCCTTCTTCGATGCCATTTTCTCTCCACCATTGTTGCCACCCATTCATTGCCCATCCATTAGACGCGTTAAACGGGTGGGTCAGGTCAGGTTTGGGTCGGGTCATAAATGGTCCGACCCAAATCGACCCATTTAAACCGTTTATGACCCGTTTATTGCAATGCAAAAATTTTGACCCATACCCGACCGAACCCATACCCAACCCATACCCGACCCATTTAATTACACTTAATTTATTATATATATATATATATATTTTAAAAATGGTATTGCTAAAATAATTTTATACAACACAAATTTAATGGACAATTTTTATAATTTTTAAAATAATTATTTAAAAATGGAATTTTAAAATAATTATTTTAATTATTTTTTTAAAAATAAAATTTTAATTATTTTAATTTTTTAAATATAACTTTTCTTTTTCTTTCTTCTTCTTCTTCTTCTTTTTCTTTGACCGGCCGCCGGCCACGACGACAGCCGGGCGGCGGCCGGCCACAGGCGAGCCTCGAGCTCGCCCGGCTTGCCGACGCCGGCGAGCTCGAGGCTCCCAAATCCAGCGAGCTCGAGCTCGCCGACGCCGGCGAGCTTGAGTCTCGCTAGATCAGCGAGGCTCGAGCCTCGCCCGCACGTCGGCGAGGCCTCCGCCTCCCCCATCCGGCGAGCTCGAGGCTCGCCGGCGTCGGCGAGGCCTCCGCCTCGCCATCCAAGGAGCTCGAGGCTCGCCGGCGTCGGGCGAGGCCGGAGCCTCGCCGATCCGGCGAGCCTCGAGGTTGCCGGCGACCGGAGGAAGAGGAAAGAAAAAAAAAAAAAAAAATAAAAGAAGAAAGAAAAATAAAAAAAGAAAAGAAAAATAAATGGGTTGCACAACCCATCTTTAGACTTTAATGGGTTTGTAAATGGGTCTTAAATCGGTACCCATTTAAGACACATTTATTTTAGTTCTTTTATTTTTAAAACCCATCAAGGTACCTTATTTCTCAAGGCCTGACCCATTAACGACCCATTTATGCTTAAATGGGTCCATAAATGGATTGTGCAACCCATTTAACACCTCTACCATCCATCAAGTCGTTGCTGCCATTTGCTCTGCCATTTGATGTCGTGTCACCGCTCGCCCGTCCTCCTTGCCGCAAGTCATTGTCACTGCTCAATCACCAAACCACCCACCAAGCTTTGTCACCCTTCATCGCCACTCACCGTCCTTTATGCCGTTTGCCCATCCTCACCTCAAGCCACCACCACCACCGCCCCTCCCCAAGCCAAGAGGTTGTAAACCTCAAGTGGCTTCACTGTGCCATTTGAGTCCCCATTCACGCCAAGAGCGTCGTATTCTTGATGCCATCGCCGTGAGTCCATCGTCGTCAGAAAATCGTGAATTAACTCATAATCCTTGATGAGGTACTTAATTGCGTTTAGGGTAGGTTTATTTAGACTAATGATGGTTAATGGTTTAGCCTTAGCTATGGTTAAGGATGGTTTAAATTAAAGTTAAGTGAGATTAGTTTAATTAATTATAGTTAAATTAATTAATTACTATTGGTCTTAATTAATAGTAGTTAGTTTAATTAATCACAATTAGCTTAATTAATTGTGATTGATGCAAATTAATGACGGATTAGTCGTTAAGTAAAATTTTATGCTCGATTTTTTAGATGATTTTGTCTATAATTTTTATTGTTTGAGCTTGTGATGCCATGTTCTTGATTGCTCAATTGTAGGCTTTATTTACTATTTCCAAAAGAGGTTTTATAAGAAATAAAATGGCAAATTTTGAGATGTCAAATTTGGATATTTTGTTTTACGTCTTAAATGGGGCAATGGGGTTTTAAAATGAAAGATTGCAAAATTTGGCGGATTGATTTTTAGTATATGAACACGTGTGAATATTTTATTGGAATTTTATGCGTGAAAATTTGCCAAAGTTTGTTATTTGACCACGAACTCTTTTATACTAGGGCAATTAATGGCAAATAAAATTTGGCTTGACTATTGATATGTTTGAGTGGTCACTTAATTGAACCCGTCACCTAACGGGAGTTTGGGGACGATACCCAATGTTTATTGGATGCCTAGTCACAGTTGAAGCCGAAAGCAAGAAATGTCATCTAGGCAATGATTCTAGACAATGTCATGCCCAATAGGCCAAGATGATACCCAATCATGCCAAGAGACTACCCACTTGCGCGTTGGCCGTGACCTGAGGGGTCATAGTAATTAGAACACATGTGTTGACACTGCACCTAGTCATTGTTTATATTTGTTGCATTGATATTATCATATGTGATGTACTAATGTGTAGAGATGTGCCAAGGCGAGGTATGTTTGTATATTGTGTGCATTTAGGCTGCTTTCGAAACGAATTTGCGACCTAATCGAGGCTTAGGTTATTAACTTGCTGAGATTTTTATCACAACCCTCTGTTGTTGATTATTTTCAAGTCTTTAGTATGGAGTGCCGCCTCGTACGTTTTGGGGTCCCCATGTATGAGGAATCGCATATGACCATGTCTCCTATCCTAAGGACCGGTCGTGTGCACGAGCTAGTGGTCATGACCATTTGGGTAGATGAGGGGTTGACCGCCTGAGTGCTCCACAAGTTCAAAGCATGGTTTGTTAGGGAAAATGGTGTTCGTACTAGTCCGATTCATGGTTTTGATGCACCACCCGTGGAAAGTGTAGGGATGCAAGACTGGGACCCCATGAATATCGACATACCCAATGGTGTTGTTATTGATTCAAAGTCTAAGTCGGAGGCGAAAGAGTACCCTTTTGTCTATGAGCTGGAGGTGGAGTCCCTCCTCAAGTATGGACCCAACTACAACCCCTAAAACTTGCATGACCACCACCATTGAAAAGCTTAAGCTAACCTCAACCCCTTTGCAATCCTTTTTACCTGTTGGTCATTAGGAAGTTGTCTTTTGAGGTAGACCTGTAAATATCAAACTTCCTAGGATTAACAAGTGGATAAATAAATATGTTGCTTTTGGAAATTGTCTATTGTGCTTGGCTATCCCTATTCTTTGCTGATTGACTATGTGGTTATGTAAATTGCTTCCACATGTGTTTAATCGAAAGAGAAAAAGAATGGGTTTGCAACGCGTCTTTGGACGTCACAACTTAATTGATCGTTGAGAGATGTTTGCACGCTCAAAGTTTGGGGGCGTGACACTAATGGTCCCATTCCACTGGTTAATCTCATGCCATATATCAATAATCAAATGAAATCATACATCGATAGTCCATTCCAATGACTAATTTCAAATCACATATTAATGGTTCACTTCATTGATTAAACTCATATCACATGTCTATGGTCCATTCCATTAACTAATCAATTGCTTAATATCAAACCATGATCATAGTGACAAGGCGACCAAGATTCCTCCATTAGCAAGGTCTCCATCTATTATTAGCCGTTAGCTCAGCCTATAAGGATATCCTAGACTAGTATATGCATACTCATAAGCCCCCTACTAGGCTCACAACAATATTGAGTATCAATATCACAACAATATCCTCCACAATCCATAAAGTCAAATTCAAAAATCATTTCATATATCACAATATATTTCACAAATCAACCACATAACTTTTCACAACTCAACTCATTTGCTAGAAATACTTTGCGTAAAATATTTCTCAAATTATTTCAAGACTCGTCTAATAAATCGGTCTTATAAACCAAGTCAAATCAATTGCATGTCATAAGATATTTCATAGATCGATATATATATATATATATATATATATATATATATATATATATATATATATATAACATTCCATAACCCATGCTCAAAGAGCTTTTTGTAAAAAGGTTTCACAAACCTAAAATATATAAAATTTCTTAACTTCGTTTATCAAACAAAATATATATTTTCACCAAACATTTCTCACATATTTCACAAATACTAAAATGTAGTAAATGTTTAATCCAAATTTTATATAACAAAACATGCTTTCAATAACTTATAATACATCAAATCTCCATAACTTTCAAGAATGTGTCACAACTTGAATCCTAAGGGATGGGGGTGACACAGCCGTCTTTTCTCCTAAAGGACGCAGCCGCAAACCACCCAAAGTCCAACTCCCAAAAGTCCCTGTGATGACGCTCTCGCTATAATGGCCATTAATTGAGAGGCCTAAAAAACATGATAAGAAGAAAGGAATAAGCTACCACGGCCTAGTGAATAATACATTTATTCTAAGCGGATTGAGCAATCACTATGCACATTTAAAACACAAACATAACTCAATTTCAACAAACCCAAAAATTTAACAAACCTTCAAGGCCAAAATGTAACCTTTCTTACTTTAACACAATATGTTCAAAGAAAAAATATTCAAGATAATAATAGGCAAATGCCAATGGTCTAACCCATTAGTCAATCTCATAAAACATCTATCAATGGTCTTTTCCATTGATTAATTTCATCAAACCACTTACCAATGGTCCATTCCATCGACTAAACTCAAATCACATGTCAATGGTCTACTCCATTAACCAAACTCATAGCACAAACCATGGTCACGATACAATGCTTGGTGACGAGGCAACCAAGATTCCCCCCTTGGCAAGATCTCCACCTATTATTAGCCGGTGGCTCGGCACACAAAATAAGTTTATAAATTCTTAGAAGAGATAAAACCACTCACCTGTATATGCCTCAAACAAAACAACAAAACTCACTTGAATCAACGAACTTGCATTCCTATTATATAAACAAGAAGTATAATCTAATCCAAGTAAAATACTATCTCAACTAAGGACTCGACTAAACTATACTTATACGTCGATAAAACAACACTTATGCACTAATAAATCACATATCCAAAGCAACTATTTAAGTCATCCACAATGTGGAGCTTGAGTGCAAAATTTTGTCACACCACAATTTTTTCCACCAAACCTCATTTCAAGCGTTCTTATGGTCAATATAAAGCACTTTCAGCGTGACCATTCCAAAATCAAGCCGAAAACCAACAAAATAGAGCCCCGAAATGCAAGATGCACACTATTCACACGCGAGAAATTTCAAATTTTTGTTTCAGGTAAACCGTGAGCTCAAATTGAGATCTATCAGATACGACAACTTTACAACACTCTAAACTATCATTTATATTTAAATACACAGCTCAATGACTCAAAAATCAGAATTCACTACACAAATCTCCAACGATTCCGAATTTCAACTCCTAAATCTAAAACTACTCCGATTGATTGAAGGGGGGGGGGGGGGGGCACAAGCACTTACTAGTCATTGCGTTATGTAACTAAGGTGGTTTGGTGAGGCTCCCATGGCAAGAACATATGCAACCCTTTTTCTTCTTTTCCTTCTTCTTCTTTCTCTCTTTCTTTTCCTTTCTTTGTGCATGACCTCTTTGGTCGTCCCTCTCTCTCTCTCCTTCTTTCCTTCTTTTCCTTTCTCTTTCCTATTTATCTCCTCTTTTTTTCCTTTTTTCTTTCTTTCTTTTCTTTTCCTTCCTTCTCTCTCTCTCTCTTTCTTCTTTTTCTTCCTCTCTCCTAAAGACTCTCAGTCTCTCTCCTTCTTCTTTCTCTTCTTTTCTTCTTCTTTTGATAGTTCAACCTTCTCTCTCTTTCTTTTTGTGATGGCCCAGGCAGTGGAGTGCGGGGAAGAGGGGTGGTGGTGCATCCGCACCTTGGTTCCCGGACGTGCACAGGGAGGGGGTGCATCTCCTATCCCACATTGCTTAGAGGAGAAGTCATGGGCTAGTTTATAAGGCTTGAGTTCTCTAAACTATGTAACGCATTTTAAAGCTGTGAGGGCCAAAAGTCCAAAGCAGATAATATTACACAATAGGAGGCCTGAGTCCTTACAAATGAGGCCTGACTCTCGACTACGTGTGGGGCCACAACGAGGGCGCTGTGCTCCCACGGGGAGAGAGTGTGATGGCCCAAGCGGCAGTGCACAAGGAAGAGGGATGGCGGTGCGTCCACGCCTCATCCCCAAACGTGCATAGTCCCACGAGGGGGAGAGTGTGACTGCCCAAGCGGCGGTGCACAGGGAAGAGGGATGTTGGGGAAGAGGGATAGTGGGATGGCGGGGAAGAGGAGGGGGGGGGGGGGGCACAAGCACTTAGTAATCATTGCGTTACGTAACTAAGGTGGCTTGGTGAGGCTCCCATGGCAAGAACATATGCAACCCTTTTTCTTCTTTTCCTTCTTCTTCTTCTTTCTCTCTTTCTTTTCCTTTCTTTGTGCATGACCTCTTTAGTCGTCCCTCTCTCTCTCCTTCTTTCCTTCTTTTCCTTTCTCTTTCCTATTTATCTCCTCTTTTTTCCTTTTTTTCTTTCTTTTCTTTTCCTTCGTTCTCTCTCTCTCTCTCTTTCTTCTTTTTCTTCCTCTCTCCCAAAGACTCTTAGTCTCTCTCCTTCTTCTTTCTCTTCTTTTCTTCTTCTTTTGATAGTTCAACCTTCTCTCTCTTTCTTTTTGTGATGGCCCAGGCAGTGGAGTGCGGGGAAGAGGGGTGGCGGTGCATCCGCACCTTGGTCCCTGGACGTGCATAGGGAGGGGGTGCATCTCCTATCCCACATTGCTTAGAGGAGAAGTCATGGGCTAGTTTATAAGGCTTGAGTTCTCTAACCTATGTAACGCATTTTAAAGCTGTGAGGGCCAAAAGTCCAAAGCAGACAATATTACACAATAGATGCCTGAGTCCTTACAAATGAGGCCTGACTCCCGACTACGTGTGGGGCCACAACAAGGGCGCTGTGCTCCCATGGGGGGAGAGTGTGACGGCCCAAGCAGCGGTGCACAAGGAAGAGGGATGGCGGTGCATCCAGACCTCGATCCCCAAACGTGCATAGTCCCACGAGGGGGAGAGTGTGACGGCCCAAGCAGCAGTGCACAGGGAAGAGGGATGGTGGGGAAGAGGGATGGTGGTGCGTCTGTGCCTCAATCCCCAAACGTGCACAAGGAGGGGGCGCGTCTCCTATCCCACATCTCGCTTAGGGGGGAGTCATGGGCTAGTTTATAAGACTTGGGTTCTCTAACCTGCGTAATGCATTTTAAAACCCTCTCTAACCTACGTAACACATTTTAAAGCTTTGAGAGCTGAAGGCCCAAAGCGGACAATATTACACAGTGGGAGGCCTGGGTGCTTACACTTTTGACTGGATCAAAACCCATATTTTACATATTAAGCTTCCATTAAAGCATTTTTTGAAGCACTGACCTGCTTGAAAACAAATCTGGTGCCAAATATTTAAAAAAGCAAAACGTCTAATTTTTGTTGCCATTTCCATTTCGCTGTTATGGATTGTAAGTCGATACCGACTCTCGACCGCGTGTGGGGCTACAGCGAAGGCGCTATGCTCCCAGGGGGGGAGAGTGTGACGGCCCAGGCGGCGGTGCACAGGGAAGAGGGATGGCGGTATGTCTGCACCTCGGTCCCCAGACCTGCGCAAGGAGGGGGCGCATCTCCTATCCCACATCGCTTAGAGGGAGAGTCCTGGGCTAGTTTATAAGACTTGGGTTCTCTAACTTGTGTAATGCGTTTTAAAGCCATGAGGGCTAAAGGCCAAAGTAGACAATATTACACAGTGGGAGGCCCGGATCCTCACACTTTTGACTCAATCAAAACCCATATTTTACATACTATGCTTCCATTAAAGCATTTTCCAAAGCACTGACCTGCTTGAAAATAGATCCGGTGCCAAATATTTAAAAAAGCAAAAAGTCTAATTTTTATTGCCGTTTCCATTTCGCTGTTATGGATTGTAAGTCTCGCCTCTACATATAAAATTTAGATTGCAAAACTAGGAAGGAAGAATCTAATTCCACTCTGAATGCACGTTTAAGCTCCAGAGTAAAAGAAAGTTCCGCCACATCTGTCTGTCGTGCTATAGCTCGTACATGGTAGCGAGGAAATCAGATTTTTGTTATCCTCCAAACTCCACAGATGACGATAGTAATTCATTTTCTTTTTCCTGAGTCACGTAGATAATTCAGATCAACGCAATCAAGCCGAAAACTCATGTATAGAAACAGAATCATTATAGGAGTACCGGGATAGAGACATGGGATGGATCATTAATCTGGAGGTTTTGATTGATATATTCATTGTTGATCTCGAATGACACAATGCCGTGCTGTACATGTTACAAAAATCATACTATAGATGCGGCTGTCAAAGTGGCATCCCTAGAGACTATGGATTTCTAGTGGTTAACAATGTTGAGAAGGGAAACCCTCAATTTCACCAGGCGCCTGAAAATGCATTCCAACTCATCCTCAATTTCTTGAATGCTTGCCTCTAGTTCCTCCAATAGCTTTGACAGATCGCCTACTTGATTACTGATGTCTTTGCTCGAGCTGAGGGAGAGCACGATGGCATCCAAGCCTTGCACGTCATTGGTTTCTTTTCCACCGTCACATGATACGCGTTTAGGTTCCAGCAGTTTCGACACTCGAGACCAGCCTCTAGGCTTCGTGCTCGCACTTGTCAGAGCAAGGAAACCTAAGAGGGACCCGAATACGGAAACGCTGATCTCTCCAGCTTCAGTTAGTATGCTGAGGGTAGCTTCATTGTGAGAGACCTTCTTAGAGCCTTCCTTCATTAAATTTCTCAAGTACTTGCTGATTACTTTGTTCAACTTTTTTCTAGAGTTGATATATGCTTCTACATCAACGGCGAAGTTGGAATCTCCTCTTTTCCTTCTTCGCAAAGAAGACTTGAGCCCCTGGACACATTCCTTTATCTGTGAGAAAGCTTCCCTCACATTCCCGCAAACATCTAACAGCGTGAGAGAAACATCCAACGACTCTTCAGCGGGACTTCTCGGGTGGGAAAGAACCTGTGGAGTGAGAGGCAACTGAAGCAAGTCATCGATGCAGTCATACAAGCTCTTGAGTTTTCCCAAACTTTGGGATGCCGATGAGGACGAGGACGCGACTTCTGATGACCTGAGCCTAGACAAATGCTCCTCTGCGGTTGTCGTGAGAGGGTGGCTCCTAGAAGGCAAGCTGATTGATCGGAAATGGCCGCTAATTTTTGAGGTCTCAATAGATGAGGCCATCTTTGAGAGAAGTAGGCTTGTTAACTTCTCTGGATGTAATTTTTTCTATGAGAGATATTGTTCAAGGCAGGCCACCCATACCCATGTATATTTATACCGAGCAAGAAGCACTCCACAATCCTGTTTTTGCGGCCTCGCATTACCTGTCATGTCATGGATCTTCCAACAGCCTCCCGACAATGCCTCCGCTGGTTTTCCCATCTATAGGAAACGAGACTGAATAATAGCGATCTAAAGGTTTATAAAAACTTGTACACGCGTGTAGCATGTCTTGAGGATTCTCAAACAGAGGGCGACCATGCAATTTTGCATCATTAAATGCTGAACTTGAGCTGTGGGCTCGAAAAATATTCCTCTGATGGTAGAGCTAGGAGACAGGTGGAATATTTACATCGTGGAGTCTATGCATTGCACATGTTAAATTCATCCAGAAACCTCTCGTTAGTGTCTCCTTCGGGTTCCTGGTCTCCAAAAAAATGAGATTTTATATGCTTTCAATAATCACACATACGTGCAGCTTGGTTCCAGGATCTCAGACAGGAGGATGGCAATGGAAGATTATGCATGCTTTAAAGTTGAAGTTGAGCATGTGGACGGCAACTATTCTTGTGATAATGGAGCTTGGGGACAAACGGAATCTTTAGCATCGCAGCTTCTAACAAACTAGAAGTGGTCTCTTATCATCATCTCTATTCATGAGGCTGGCTAATTGTTGGCATCTCTTCAGGATTGATAATAAGGACTAGTTTAGGTGACTCCGAGAAAGACTCAGTATGAAGCTGCTGTTCTCAATTGCTGATGTGCAATCCTTTGGCTTTTGAGGACCGCTAGTTACCGGACCTCAATCATCCTAGAAGTCAAATATCATCCGATGATTATCGACAAACTAAGAATGGGTTATATGCTTATATTTCCTGGACATTAAACTTAAATTAGCCAGAGATGGATATATTGCCTAATCCAGCAATTTTCTGGGACTTGGTTGAGAATGCTGCAGACACGAAAGCAGGACCTGCAGCATGAGCATGGCTCAGAATCAGATAGACGGACACTATGCTTCCATTAAAGCATTTTCGGAAGCATCTGACCTGCTTAAAAACAGATCTGGTGCCAAATATTAAAAAAAGCAAAAAGTTTAATTTTCGTTGCCGTTTCCATTTCATTGTTATGGATTGTAAGTCTCGCGTCTACATATAATATTTAGATTGCAAAATCTTGCAAGGAAGAATCTAATTCCACTCCAGACTACACATTTAAGCTCCAGAGTAAAAGAAAGTTCTGCCACATCAGTCTGTCATGCTATAGCTCATACACAGTAGCGAGGCAATCAGATTTTTGTTATCCTCCAAACTCCACAGATGACGATAGTAATTCATTTTCCTTTTCCTGAGTCACATAGATAATTTAGATCAACTCTATGAAGTTGAAAACTCGTGTATAGAAACAGAATCACTTATGTGAATACCGGGAGAGAGACATGGGATAGATCATTAATCTGAAGGTTTTGATGTATATATTGATTGTCGATCTCGAATGACACAATGCTGTACTGTACTTGTTACAAAAATTGCACTATAGATGCCATTGTCAAATTGGCATCCCTAGAGGCCATGGTTTTCTAGTGGTTAACAATGTTGAGAAAGGAAACCCTCAATTTCACCAGGCGCCTGAAAATGCATTCCAACTCATTCTCAATTTCTTGAATGCTCGCCTCTAGTTCCTCCAATCGCTTTGACAGATGGCCTACTTGATTACTGATGTCTTTGCTTGATCTGAGGGAGAGCACAACAGCATCCAAGCCTTTCACTTCATTGGTTTCCTTTCCTCCGTCACATGATACGCATTTAGGTCCCAGCAATTTCGACACTGGAGACCAGCCTCTAGGCTTCATGCTTGCACTTGTCGGAGCAAGGAAAAATAAGAGAGACCTGAATACGGAAACGCTGATCTCTCCAGCTTCAATTAGTACGCTAAGGATAGCTTCATCGAGAGAGCCCTTCTTAGAGCCTTCCTTCTTTAAATTTCTCAAGTACTTGCTGATTACTTTGTTCAACTTTTTTCTAGAGTTGATATAAGCTTCTACGTCAATGGTGAAGCTGGAATCTCCTCTTTTCCTTCGTCGGAAAGAAGACTTGAGCTCCTGGACACGTTCCTTCATCTGTGAGAAAGCTTCCCTCACATTCCCGCAAACATCTAAGAGCGTGAGTGAAACATCCGACAAGTCTTCAGCGGGACTTCTCAGGTGGGAAAGAACCTGTTGATTGAGAGGCAACTGAAGCAAATCATTGATGCAGTCATACAAGCTCTTGAGTTCTCCCAAACTTTGGGATGCCGATGAGGATGAGGACGCTGCATCCGATGATCTGAGCCTAGACAAATGCTCCTCTACAGTTGTCGTGAGAGGGTGGCTCCTAGAAGGAAAGCTGAGTGATCGGGAATGGCGGCTAACTTGCGAGGTCTCAATTGATGAAGCCATCTTTGAAAGAAGGTACCCTGTTGACTTCTCTAGATGTAATTCTTTCTGAGAGAGAGTTGTTTAAGGCAGGGCACCCAAATCCTCGTATATATATTGAGCACGATGCACTCCACAATCCCGTTCTTGCAGCTTCACATTAGCTGTCATGTCATGGATCTTCCAGCAGCCTCCCGACAATGCCTCTGCTCGATTTCCAATCTAAACGAAACGAGAGTCAATAATAGCAATCTAAAGCTTTAAATAAACTCATACATGCGTGTAGCGTGACTTGAGGATTCTCAGACAGAGGAATGACCATGCTATTATGCATCATTAAATGCCGAACTTGAGCTGTGGGCTCGAAAAATGTTCATCTGATGGTAGAGCTAGGAGACAAGTGGAATCTATACATCGTGGAGTCTATGCATTGCACATGTTAGAGTTCATCCAAAAACCTCCCGTCAGTGTCTCCTCAGGGTTCTCGGTCTCCAAAAAAAAAATGAAATTTTATATGATTTCAATAATCACACATACGTGCAGCTCGCTTCCAGGATCTCAGACAGGATGATGGCAATGAAAGATCATTCATACTTTAAAATTGAAGTTCAGCACACGGATGGTAACAATTCATGTGATAATGGAGCTTGGGGACAAACGGAATCTTTACAGCGTTGCAGCTTCTAACCAACTAGTAGTAGTCTCTTATCATCATCTCTATTCATGAGGCTGACCAATTGTTGGCATCTTTTCACGAGTGATAATAAGGACTTGTTTAGGTGACTCCAAAAAGGACTATCAGTAAGAAGCTGGGGTTCTCAATTGTTGATGTGCATTCCTTTGGCTTTGAGGACCGCAAGTTACTGGACCTAATCATCCTAGAAATCAAAATAATCTGATGACTATCGACAAACTAAGAATGGGTTCAACACTAATATTTCCTGGACATTAACATAAAACAAGCCAAAATGCATATATTGCCTAATCCAGCAATTTTCTGTGACTTGGTCTAGAATGCTGCAGACTCGAAAGCAGGACCAGCAGCACGGGCATGGCTACTAGGCTTCAATGAAAGTATCTTCTGAAGCATGTGACCTGCTTAAAACCGATCCGTAGCCAAATATAAAATAAGAAAATTCTAATATTTGTTGCTGTTTCCATTTCATTGTTATGGATTGTAAGTTTCGCATCTAAAAATAAGATTTAAATTGCAAAAGCTTAGAATGAAGGATCTAATTCCACTCGAGAATACACATTTAAGCTCCAGAAGAAAGGAGGGCTCTGCCACATCAGTCTGTCGTGCTATAGCTCGTAGATGCTAGCAAGTCAATCAGATTTCTATTTCCATCCAGACTCCACAGATGACGACAGTAGTTCATTTCCTTTTTCCTGAGTCACATAGATAATTTAGATCAGCACGATCAAGCCGAATACTCATGTCAAGAAACGGGAGTTTGGGACACCCGGAATGCCAAAACTTGGCACGGAGGGACACTTAAGTGCCATAATTTTGAAAATGTACACTTAAGTACCAATATCGGAGTAAAATGGAATATGTCAATCCGGCCAAACCGGCCAAAATGCAGACGTGGCATTTTCCTACGACATGCTTAACCAACATGGCAATTTTGTAAGAAAAAAAAATGCACACATGGAGGAGGAAAATGACATCGCCCCATCCACTGTGCCTTTGGCCAAACTAAATGACGTTGTTTTTCCTTAGTGCTAAACGACGTCGTTTAGCTTATTTGGATTTTAACAGTTCGTCTATCGATTCACACCAGATCTAACGTCCTTTCTATCGCCGTTCACAGCTCGCCATTCGCAGGTCGCCGTTCGCATGTCATCGCTCGTCGTCATCACTCGCCGTCGTTGCTCACCTCGTCAATTTACTCAGGTTTTTTCTCTTCTTCCTCTCCCCTATGGTGAAATTATGGCTCCAACTCGTTTATTAGGGCTTGGACTTGAAATTTGGGGGTCGGCCAGGAAAGCTTAGGCTTGGATGGTATTGATGTGAGATTTATGGCTCAAATGTGGTGCTAGAACCCTATTGGGGGGTTCGGATTGACAATTTAGGATCGGCCTCAAAACGTAGGACTCGGTGAAGGGCTCGGCGGGGGGAAAATTAACGCTCAAATGTGGTGGTAGGTACTGTGATGTGTGATTTAGGGCTCAGATGTTGAATTGTGATGTGCGAAAGTAATTTGTAGTGGTCAGATGCGAATGTGCGATGGTGATTGGTGAATGTTAGGGTTCGGAGTATTAGACCTCGAACATGTCCAAAGCGAATCTCTTGTTGTCGTGGGGATGGGGACTTCTGGGTATTTTTTTAATAAATTGCATTATTGAAATTGGTGTCATGAGGACCCATGCTTATCTGAGGGATCTCTCCATATTTTAAAGGAATGCAACGATGTAATCAAAGTAGTTGTCAAGTCCCCATCTCTATTTGTCCTAAGGTCTCTTTTCAAGCTGCAGCTATCGTCTGACATATGCATCTTCCCTCTTTCTTCTTTTCTTTAATAAAGAGTGTAGGGACCTCCACATGCACTTGTCTATTGTCCTTTGTGAATGTGGTCCCAAAAGTTAATTGTATATTTTTCTTCTTTTGTTGCAAAAATGGCTCATGATAAGGACTATGTTGCTATCATCGTTTACTACGGTGGGGATTTTGTGATTGGGGAGGATGAGTGGGATTATGAGGGGGGAATGAGGGTATTATCTTTGTAGATATAAAGAAGGCATTTTATATTGAATTTGTTAGGGATATAGTGACATTTTTGCCTTGTAGAGTACAAAAATTGATGTACTATATTCCTGGGAAAAGCTTGAGAGATGGTTTGAGAGTTTTGGAAGATGATAATGGTTTTAGGGATGTCCTATATCAATATCTTCATGGTGAAGAGACAAAAGTATTTGTTGAATACAATAGTGATAGTGAGGATGAAGATGATGACAGAAATAGCACCCAAGTAGGAGAAGGAGGAGATGGTATTCAAGCTAGTACAGAGGTTAGGGATGAAGCAGGGCATGATGGACAAGACGGGGAGGAGAGGGGTGCAGATGCTGTTCACCAGAGTGATGGTGACATAGGTGATGTCACCATCACTGAATTAGATTGGGAAGTAGCTAAATCCAGTGATGGTGATGATGGCGATGACGATGAAGGAATGGCTACTGAAAATCTATTAATCTTAAGTGATGACGACGATGAGGAGCTTACACAATCAAGGAAAAAATAAAGGGACTTTTTGTCAGATAGATTTGCAACTTTACAGGTAGCTGATGAAGTTTCAAACAGAGACGAAGGCCCTGCAAATGTTGGTGTTGCTGGCCAGGAGACAAATTATGAAGAAAGCATCGACACCGCTACTTCCCAGGATAAACTTGAAGAAGATCAACGAGCTGTGCATAGAAGGAAAAGTAAGTTTCATTCCTATGATCCATCCGTTGCCTCTCCTACTTTATTAGTAAGTATGAAATTCCATGATGCAATACAATTTAGGGAAGCTATACTAAAGAACTCCATTGCTACACAAAGAAATATTGATTTCATTAGAAACACTAGGAATTTTGTAAGAGCTAGGTGTTCGCAGCAAAATTATCCATGGAAGAATTACGACGCGTTTGTTAAAAGGATTGGGTCTTTCGAGATTAGAGCCTACCAAGAGAAACACACTTATTCCATTAATTTTCAAAACAAAAGGGTAACAAGTGCATGGTTGTCTAAGCACTTCTTCGATCTGATCAAGCTGATACCCGAGATGAAAATTACTAACTTTAGGATGCTGGTAAAGAAGTGTGTAGGCATCAATCTATCTAGGATTTAGTGCAAAAGAGCAAAGTAAAAGGTGATAAAGATACTTGTTGGTCAGTATGCTAAGGAATATGGGCAGGTGTGAGAGTATGCTTGGGAGTGTAGACTGCAAAACCCTACAAGTAGAGTGTATGTAGAGGTGGTTGAGAGACCACTTCCTAATCATGGGACCAAGTTCGATAAGTTCTATGTGTACTTTGATGCATGCAAACGGGAATTTTTAGCTGGTTGTAAACGGATTATAGGATTGGACGGCTGTTTCTTGAAAGGCTTGTGCAAGGGAATTGTTGGCGACAATTGGAAGAGATATGAATAACCAAATGTTCCCACTAGCTTGGGCTATTGTAAAGATTGATAACAAGGACAATTGGTTCTGGTTCTTGAAAAATCTGATGGCTGACTTGAAGATAACAAACGGGGAAGGATGGGCATTCATGAGCAACCAACAAAAGGTAATGCTTGCTTTTTAAAAAATTTAGTCAATAGTTTGCTTTGTATGAACATGTAATTTGCTCACATTTCTTACTTTGAATTATTGCAGAGATTGGTTCTGGCAGTAGCTGAGTTTTTGCCCCATGCTGAACATCGAATATGTGCGCGGCACATATACGGAAATTTGGCATAAGACCTATAAAGGGGATAAGCTGCAGTTGCAATTTTGGCAATTAGTAAAGAGTGCAAACATGGCAAACTTTAGGATAGCCAAAGAAGGACTGCTTCAGTTGACAAAGGAAGGTTGTACTACCTTATTTCAACTAAAACCGAAGCACTGGTGTAGGGCATTCTTCAGTAAGGAGTTCAAGTGCGATAACATCGACAACAATATTTGTGAAGTATTTAATTCGAAGACAATAGATGCCAGATGCAAACCAATCATCTCAATGCTTGAAAATATACGAGTTGCGGTTATGACTCGATTGCAGAAACAAAGAGATGAGGCTGTAAAGTTGACTAGACAATATGGTCCTAGGATTGCCAATAAATTGGATGAGAACTTGTCTGTAAATAGGCATTGTCATCTCATTTGGAATGGAGATGACGGATATGAGATAATGAAGAGTGCTGATAAGTCTATTGTTAATATAGGAAGCAAGAAGTGTTTATGTAGAGCATGGCAAGTAAATGGAATTTCATGTGCACATGTCATATGTGCCATCCAATTGAAGGGCAACAGTACAGATGATTACATCGATGATTGGTACCATAAATCAAAACACCTTGCTTCGTATCAATTCATGATGCAGCCAATTAGAAGTAGCAAGTTTTGGGAGCCCACGGATCATGAAGCACCTCAACCTTTGCCACTAAAGAAGAAAATTGGAAGGCCAAAACGAAGATGAAGAATAGCGGAGGGAGAGGTCTCGAGTCAGCAAAGAATGAGCAGGTAGGGTGCAAAGATAACATGCTCTTATTGTTGCCTAGCAGCCACAATATTAAAGGTTGTCAATTGAGGAAGCAACAACAACCGTTGAGGCAAGGTAAAGGGCCTAGTGAAGAGATAGTTGGAGAAATGCAAACAATAGGGCCAAGTGAGTCAATTGTTCTTCAGTCGACAACTAGAACCTTGGTAAGTCATGAAATTTATTTTATGTTTATGTTGCTTTGTCGTTTATCATAAAAATGTACATAATATCCTATTTGGCCTTGTATGTAATGTGTTTGTTAGGTCACAAGAAGAACCCCAGTAAGTCATGAAACTAAACAGCCTGTTCAAAGAATGCAAGGTAGAAGACGGCCAGCTGAAGGATTGGCCCAAGCAGCATCACGACCAGTTCAATCGACTGTTCTTCAGCAACAAAAGAAATACCAGTGGTAAATCCAACCATTTGTATTCAGTTTTTCATTTTCTTTACATTATTATATGACCCGATGTTATATTTATGGTGTCTTTTTCCTTTTTCTCAAGTTCGAAGAAAGCGAGTTGGAACTCAACTGCCAACTGAAGGGCCATCACAAGAGCCACCTCAAGGATCACCACTGGGGCCACTAGAAGAATCACTACAAGGGGCACCACAACTACCACCACCAGTACCACTAGAAGGCCCAACAGAAGAAGGTGTCACTGAAGTTGAAGGGCTACACAGAAGGACAACTAGAAGAAGGCCAGGTGAAAGGGCAGCTACACAAAGGCCATCTAGAAGACGCCCAGCTAAAGAATTAGTTGAAGAAGCCTTAGATGTAGCTGAAGGGCCCAAGAAATCATAGGCAAAAAAAAGAGCCAATAAATCACAAGTTCCTAAAAGTGACGCCCCTATTCAAACAAGAGGGGCACTTGGAAAGAGATTAAGACAATATGGCTATGGCCTTTATACAAATGAGCATAATGGAACAGTTATTCTAAATGTAAGTTTTATTAATTGCATTTAATTTAATTTATGCTGTAGACTTTTGCTAACAATTTATTGTCTTTTTGTAGCTTGGGAGAAGTTCAGAGGTTCTTATCTCAAGCCCAACTCAAGAATCAGCGGCTGCACCAACAAAAAAGAAAACATCAACTATACCAACAAGAAAGAAGAGGAAGAACCTAGTTACAGCTCCTTTTGAATCAATTCGGCCTGGGACATTTGCAGCTCCATCTAAGTCAATGGATACTGAAAAGATTGAAGAAGAAGTTGCATGTCCAGTTAGGAAGAGTGCAAGAATTATGAATCAAGTGAAAGGCCCATCGAAAGGAACACGAACAGAGGATGTCGTGCATATTGATTGATGAGATGGGACGTGTGTCACGACCCGAACCCCGGGCACATGCACATCCCTCAATGGTCGATTTTAAAATTCGCAACATCCCAGGAACTGTTGCCGACCCATTCATTATTTTGCACATGCGGAAACGTAAAACAATCTCCATACAACCAAAACAATGGGATAGAAACGTAGTATATTACTTTTAATAAGCCACACCTACAACATCACAGTACTTATACATATAGACCAGTTTAACACCCCAAAGTCTGATACAAAAAGTGAAGCTGTTCGATTTCCCACTAACTAAGCTTCTATCTATAAGACTGGGGTTTACTACTACAGTACCATACTTCTCAATATCTCGGGGGTGAGCTGTCACCCTACATCCAGTCTTGACAGAAAACCCGTCATTACTTGGAAGGAGATAGCAAGAGTCCTATTCCTCCTTTACTGCTACCGACTGTACACGATCCGGCCTTCCTCCATTTAGGGACCTGAAAAATGTTAGCCCTCTAAGGGATGAGATCACATCTCGGCGAGTAAATCCCCTAAATCCGGAGTAGGAGAAGGGTACATCATGCATGCAATCTAAGCACAATTCTTACCACTCTTTTAATACCAGCAAGTCCCTGTATATTAACATTAAATAAAATATTCCTAACAGTATCACATTCACACATCATAAGAACACTTTAACATGAGCATAAGCAAGGGCGTAAATATCCATGTAAACATACAGGCCACAGTCAATGCAACAGATAACGGTCTTCCGGCAAAACCGGGCATCTCATATGTCACAAATGATGTCAATGCTCAGATAACAGTCTTCCGGCATAACCGGGCATCGCCTCACACCGTTGAGCGCAGCAACGTCTACATCTAGACGGCATTCCAATTAAGGAGCATCGGTCCAGCCTCCACTGCGACCGGCATCCGTTGACGTGGGGCATTCCCGAAGGAGCATCGCCCGGCCCCAAAGGCACGTGACAGAATCATGTCGTGAATGCATATGATCGATGTCACATTTCAATAATCAATTATATACAGCATCCACAGCATCAATTGAGCACTTTCATAGCAAAAATTCTTCAAAACAAGCATATATTCTTATTCATCCAAATTGACAGAGAACTGCCCAATAACGCTCTCCCAATTTCGAAGTCAGAAATTCATCCATACGATATCGAAAAATTCTCAAATTCGGACACGTGCTAGAAAACATATAAACAAACATTTTCCATGAGGACACTAAGATCCAGATCCCTCTGGATTCGGCCCAGAAATTGTTTCTATTCAGCACTAAAATCGGGTCCAGATCCAGAGAGCCTAACTTATCGAAGTCAGTTCTCTTTTGGATCGAAATCTGGTCCGTTTGACTTGAAATTTAAGTATGTTAAACTAAAAGTTATAAAGAACAACTTTCATGAAGGAACCGATTGAAAATTCAACCTCTAAAGGTCATTAATAGCCCTCGGCATCATAACAGGTCACGGGTTACAAAACTGTCCGAATTACTGTTCCGAAGATGACGTCATTAAAATCTCCATCTTTCTAATTTCTAAAAATTAAGAGAAAAATATATGTTACTATTTAAGATGTCTAAAAGTTTCTTCAGAACAAAATTTCTTCAAAATCGCAACACACAGTTGTCTACGAAATTAGTAAAACACACATGTCTTGGAAACTGTTTTAGAAACCAACTACTGTTCTAGTCCGAATCTTCTCCCACGACATTTGTTTTGCTCTCTAAACCCTATCTAAGCTTTTCTATGTCTATCCTAACATCCCTAACCAATATCCATCCATATCTAACATCATCTACATATTTTTAACTTGTACGAATCCCTAATAGAGGTACTCAACCCCTATTCCAGATTTAGAAGACAACTCACTTAATCACCGCTAACGGCGGCTCTTGTTGGTGGTTGGGCAGCACACTGAGAACAGCCTTGGTCCTTTTGGTGATGGTGTTGAGCCGAAGCTGCAGAAGAATCTGCTGTGGTGCGATGGCAACAACAACACACGAACTTATATATTTTTCGGTAAAGGAAACTAAAAATGGAGTTTGGTCGATTGTGCGGTTCTTGTGCGGGTGAGGGGTTTTTCCTCACTGAAACTATACGACTTATATGTAAAAACCATGGTGGTAGGTGGTTGACGTTTATGTGGGTCCAAGAATATTTTTGGTAACGTAACGTTCACGTCTTGGTTTGTTTTGTTTCTTAGTCTCCGGTTTGTCGTTCAAGAGGGAGCAAGGATGGAAATGGCACGTTCAAGGGAAAAGAAAACAAGGCTTGTACGTTGAAAAAGACAAGGAAGAAGAATAAACTAAGAGGAAGAAAGGGAAAGATGGAAGTTACCGTGTAAAATACAGCAGACAAACTTCTATGCGTGAGAAAAAGAGTGAGGAAGGAGAGTGAAAGTTGCTAGGAAGTTTCATTGAAGTTTCCTTTAGTCTTTGGCCTAATTTTCCATGGAAACTTTGGCCACCCATCACCCTCATAGGCCCCACAAAGTTTCCAACCTTGTCTCTTCTAAATAGGATGAAAGAAAAGGTTGAAGTCCCTATGAACTGCTGAATCCGAATTTTGGAGTGGATTCTCGTAGTTTTTTTCCATGGAGGTTGAGTCATTTCCCTATCAAGTGGTCCCCCTAACTTTTCCAAGTCAATCTCCATTAAATACTAAGGAAATTGAGGTGAAGTTGTAGGAGAGAGGGAGTCCTACGAATTTCCTTTTTGAGGAGACCTCTCTTCTTTATTTAATTACCAATCTAACATTTAATTCAATAGGGTCAAGTCCCTTAGTAACTTATTATAATATCTCTTAAATTGTTTCACATTAAAGGTCTTAAAATCCTACTTAAAATGTGGCAATTCCCTTACTCTTTTTAATTTTCTGATCTTGCACATTTCATGAACAATTCCCTCATCAATAAATTTTGAGAAGACGTAACAATGTCCTTGGGATGAATTGTGACACGTGACAATTCTTAATTTCTGTAATCGACATCATTTCCTCGGTTAATTTCAATCAAAATGTGATTTTAGCCCAACTTAAACTATCGGTTAGTTTTTGGGAATTTTTGGTGCACTAACCCGTGGTCGATTATTCCTGAGCCACAATGTACATCTTCGACGCATTATCAACTCTCGATTGTCGTGAAAAATCTCGAGGTTTCAATTACGAGCACAGGGTACCAAAACAACAGAAAAATCGGTTTAGTGTCGATCGATGAGACTTCTGTAATTAGTTGGAATCACCCAAGCCTAATTTTATCTCTATCGAATCGACCTATTTCCGATTTCTGATAGATTTTCGACTGTGCCGAACTGATCCTTGTAGACTAACACGATCGAGCGATCGATTCTTGGTCGAATTCTCAAGTTTGTTGCATCAAAATCCTTTAATAACTTTCCCGATTAGTTAAGTTATCTCATGAGTGATCAGCTCAGAGAATAGCGCTATAAGCACGTTGACGAAAAGCCCGAATTATTTAATTGAAAACAGATGCGAAAAATCAGACTGTCACAACGTGATAGGATTTTTGGAGCTTGGGAGTCAAAACAGTTATGTAAACGTTATAATAACACTTGCTATGGATGGTTATCTTTCTTTTTTTCTTTAGTTTTTCATTGATGTTGTGAGACTTAATTTCAATATCAATGGAATGATCTTGTGCTGCTTGTCAATTTTTGCTGTTTGTCATGGATTTTACTTTTACTTGATGCTGCTGCTGTCGGTGTTCTGTGGTGGTAGCTAAAGTGCTAGTATAGCTAGTGGTGGTGGATGGCGATGCTTGATGGTAGTGAGTGCTGGTGTGGCTAGTGGTGATGCCCAGTGATTATGGGTTTGTGGTGGGGTTTATGGGCTTATGCTGCACCTGCACCTGGTGCAAGTGTGCAGTTTGCACATCTTACACCATGTGTACTGGTGCAAGCTAGTGCAAGGCTCAACTTGCACTGATACCTTGTGCAGCAACACCACTAGCACGGTGGTGGCTGGAGCGCCTAGTGTGGCTAGTGGTAATGGTTGATGGCGCAGCCGGTGGTAGTGGCTGGCGCAATTTTTAGAGAAAACCCACAAAAAACTTGGCACTTAACTGATTATATTCTAAAAAACTTGGCACTTAAATGTTCACTTTTAACTACAAGTGACACTTAACTGATCACTTTAATAATAACTTGACACTTAAGTGATCCTTTTTTCATCGCGACTAGCACTTAAGTGATTACTAAATACAACTTATGGCACTCGAGTAATCACTCATGTTTGTCTTGTACATATGTTGGTCTGCATCAAAATAGAGAAGATGATGGTAAATTAACTTATGGCAACTCCATGTGACAGCACAAATAACAACAAAGCCACAATGATCTTGTGGAACAACACAAACTTCTTCGCATTTTTCAAAAAGAAAAAAGCCTACATTTAATCCAAAACAACACCATTTTTAACTATGGCAGTCGGAGAAAATCTTTCTCATTTTCAAGTGGTTTACATTTCATCATAAAGTACAATATATAACAAAACAACACCATAATAAACGCTTGGTAACACTTTCGTTCAATTTTCATTATTGAAACTTCATTCTTGAAAGGTTTAGTTGAAGATGATTAAACTTGCATTAAGACTTCTTTTTTAAAAAGTTTAGCTGAAGACGCTTGAGCTTGCATTAAATCAACATCGTCCAAGTCATCCACGAACACAAATGGAGATTGTTGTCTTTTATAAAGTAGATATAATATCACCTCTGTGGCTCAGTCAGAGAACTTCGCATCGACCCATTTGAAGTATTTGCACTTTAATGCTTCTTTATATCGGGTGCATCCATAAAATCTTCTCCCATGATTGATTCGAGTCCATGACGTTCTTCTTGGACTCGGTAACCCACAAAAACATAAACGCTGGCCTTCTCCTTCGCTTCGGTGAGAAGAAATTGAGGCGCTGATGCGAGTCATGCTCTCTATTTCCAAGATTCGATGAAGGAATTTTGGGCAAATGAAAATTAGGGTTCGAAACTTGGATTCGAGCACTTCAATAGGGATTTTGGCCAATTTAGGGTTTTAGATTTGGGGCATTTGGGGAGACGACATCGTTTTTGGAAGATTTTGGGCTTTTATTATGCAGACGACATTGTTTCTGGTGAGTTAGAGCCGACTCAGCTCTCCAGCGAATCACGTAGGCAATAAAAAATAATAAAATATAGCCACGTACGATTTCTGGCAAGGGTCACCAGAGGTGGCACTTAAGTGTCCCACTTTTCAAAGAAAGTGGCACTTAAGTGTATCTTTTTCAAAATTATGGCACTTAAGTGTCCCCCCATGCCAAGTTTTGGCACTTGGGCTGTTCTTCTACCCAAGAAACATAATCATTATGGGAGTTTTGGGAGAGAGTTTTGGGTTAGATCTTTAATCTAAAAGTGTTGATTTATATATTGATTATGGATCTCAAATGGTGCAATGTCGTACTGTACATGTTATAAAAATTGTACTATAGATGCTGTTGTCAAATTGGCATCCCTAGAGACCATGGTTTTCTAGTGGTTAACAATGTCGAGAAGGGAAACCCTCAAGTTCACCAAGCGCCTGAAAATGCATTCCAACTCATCCTCAATTTCTTGAAAGCTCGCCTCTAGTTCCTCCAATCAATTTGACGGATCGCCTATTTGATTACTGATGTCTTTACGTGATCTGAGGGAGAGCATGATGGCATCCAAGCCTTCTTCTTCTTCCTCAGTTTTCTTCTTCCATCTTTCCTTGCTGCAAACCACCTGAACCAGCTGACATGACCTAAGCCAACCGCTGCACCGCCTGCACCAGTCCCAACTCCAGCCCATCCCTGCACCCATTCACGTCATCTCGTCGTCCGCTCAAGTTGCTAGCTCGTCAACCAGCTCCTTCGCCGACCGCCTCAACCCACTGTTGCTCGTGCCAACCGCATCTAGGCCAACCACATCTAGGCTAGTCACTAGCCCCGCTAGCACCACCCGACTCCGCTAGCTCCGTTCCAGCTTAACATTGCCCTAACCAACCACCTTAACCCCCTGAGCTAGAACTAAGCAAAATCGGTCTTCCCAGCTAGACCCATGAGCCTCATGGGCTTTTTTAGCCCATTCCAGACCTCCCTTGGTGGTGCCATAGTGTGGCATCCCAGAAATTCAAAGCCAAGCCATAAGGTGTGTTAAAGTCTTTAATTAGGTGGTAGAATTTTCATGGCTTATGTTTTAGCCATTAGTCTTTTAATTTGATGATTTGTGCTTATAATTGTGGAAATTTAAATTTAATAGATTAATAATTTGTGCTTGGCCAAGATGAAAATTTGGAATTCAAGAATATTTATAAAAAGAATTTCAAAAAAAAAAAGGAAAAAGGGGTTGAATTTTTGAAATGGGCCTTGGGCCCATTAGCCTAAAGCTTGGTGGGCCAAGTTAGTCGGCCCATTAGAGCCCAAGAAGAGGGAATTCGACCAGCCCAAGGGGAGTGGCCGGATGGGCCTAAGCCCAAGCCCAATTCAAATTTAAAATAAAACCCAATAAGACAAGTGGCAAATGGCAAGGGCATGCATTGGTTGGTTTTTAGGCAAAGTAATCATTACTAATCATGAGCTCTAGGGAGTATAAGAGGGGAGGAGAGAGAGAGGGTGACCGGTTCCTCCATTTTGGCCGAAAGAAAGGGTGATAGAGAGAGAGAAATTGCAAGAGAGAGGGAGAGACCGAGAGGAGAGGAGGCGGAGCCGAGGGGTGCCGCCGTTCGTTCGCCGTCTGATCGCCATGTCCCGCCGCCGTTCGTCGTCATTTGCTCATCTTAGAGGCAAGTGGAGTCCTTTAACTTCTCTTGCATGTGTGTATATGGTTTTGCATGTTCAGTTTTGAGTGTGCTTGTGAGAGAAATCGAGGTAAGAGTTGGTTATTTAGGGTGCGTTTATTTGTGTTTCTGTTTAAAAATTGTTCCAGGGAACAGAAATAGAAAAAAGTGTTTCTGTTCCGGGGAACAATTTTTGAACAAAAAAACGGGTTTGGTAAACTTGTTCCGGGAATAAAAAATAAACAGAAACATGTTTGGTAAATTTGGATAATTTTTTTATTTCTTTTATTTTTTCTATTTTTTCTTTTTTCTTTTCCTTTTTTCTTTTTCCCAGGAACAAAAAAACAGAAAAAGTGTTTAAAAACAAAAAAAAGAAATACAAACAAACGACTGTGTGACTGTTCTTGTTCGGTTTGTGGGAGTCAGTAGCTTGTTCGAGCTTGCATGTGTGTTTGGAGTTCAATTTTGGCTTCAATGTCTTCATGAAAGTTGTAGCTAACGTCTTGTACTATAACATACTGAAATTTCGTGAAAAATGATGGAGATTTGAGGGGTTAAAGCCTTGTTATACGGAGACCCCAGATCTGTGATGTTTTCACTGACTTCTTGTTGGATTCTTGGTTGCATGTTGGTTTGTGATGAAAATCTGACTTCTTTGTCTTCATGAAAGTTGTATTTAACATCTTAAACTACGACATACTCGAATTTGAAGATAAATGAACGAGTATAGCCTAGTGAATCGGCTAGATCTTGGAAATGATTGATTCTGGTGGTGTGTTCCGAGACACCCGAGACTTCAAGGACTTAAAAGACGACTATAATTTGGTTATTTAACCTAGATCCCTTCATGAAACTTGTAAAGGACACCTTTATACATAACATACTCAAATTTCAGAGGAAACTAAAGAGAATATATGGTTGAAACCTTAATATTTCGGAGATGTGCATTCTGGACGATGCGGTAGTGGTTACAGAAGTTTCGTGAGGTCGTGTAAAATAATATAAACATAATTTGGCTTGGAGTTCTTCATGAAAGTTGTGCGAAAATGTCTTGGCTATCACCCTAAAAATTTCGTAATTTTTTAAGGCCATATGAGTATTTTAATAGAATTTATTTGGAAACTGTGCAATTCTGGTCATTATCCGAATATCATGTGCTATTTTGTGGAAATTGTGAAATTATGAGAAATTCAATTTGGCCATGAATTTTGTATGAAATTGTGATCTTATTGGTTTGTTTAATGATTTTTTGAATTTTTATGATTTTGGGAAAATCATAAATATTAAATGCAATATTTATTTATGAAAATAAATAAATAAAATAATAATAAAATAAAAAATAAAGGTGGATTATTTTATTGGCCATGAGTTCTATTGAATTTATTATGCATTGTTATATGACATTGGTGTATGTATGATCATGAATTGTGATGCATGTGTGAATCATATGCCATATAATAATGAGATTAAATGGATAATGAATGTGGAAAACGATATGTGAGTAAGAGGATGTGGTGGAGGATGATGTCTGGTGGCCTGGTGGCGTAATTCCAGAGATTCCTTGGCAGATTCGGGATGCCCGGAATGTGGGGGGCCGGAAGCCTTGTCGGAGATCTTTGCCCGAAAGGAATGCCTCGCAACACCAGGATTGGGGTGCGGGATGCCTAGCTAGAAGGGTAAAGGCCGGAAGCCCTGTCGGAGGTTTCTGCCCGAAAGGAATGTCTCGTGATGCTAGATGAGATGTGAGATGCCCGGAATATGGGGGGCCGGAAGCCCGGTGGCCATGGGATGGCTGGAATGCTAGGAACCCTGTCGGAGGTCTTTGCCCGAAGGGATGATGAAATTGATAATTGAGAATGGGTGATGTGGTGATCGAATTTAAAAGATAATGATGAGAAGTAATGTGATATGATGATCACCCATGATATGATATGCATGATGATATATGCATGATGATGATGAGAAGTGATGTGATATGATGATCACCCATGATATGATATGCATGATGATTTATGCATGATGATGATGAGATGTGATGTGATATGATGATCACCTATGATATTATATGCATGATGATGCATGATGATGATGAGATGTGATGTGGTATGATGATCACCTATGACATGGTATGCATGATGATATGCATGGTGATGATGATGATATGATATGCACGGTGATACGCATGATGATATGCATGGTGATGATGATGATATGTATGATATGATGATGCATGAATACGTATAACATCAAAAAGGTAAGCAATGTCTGCCATGTATGATGATATGCATGATGCATTGGGTTGTTATTGGATTTCCCTATCTGCTGAGTGGTTGTACTCACCCCTTTTGGGGAATAACATTTCAGATTAGCAGTATGGCGCTACCTGCCATCACGCGTGGTACGTTTTATGGTCTACCGTCTGATGTAGAGGTTGAGTGTGCGGAGATAGATTGTCCCTCTGTTCCCGGACTAACTTTTATCTGAGTGCGATGTCTAGTGATGTATGATATCGGCCTGGCCGGGGGCCTTGTCATACAAGAGTTCATTTCTGTGCACGTTCGATGGGATGGAGCTATCCGAGGGATGATGCCGCCACCACCGCCTGATGCACCGGGTTGGGTGTGAGACCTGTGCGCGATGAGTAGGAGTTGGATCTCTTTTTGATGTAGATAGTCGACGCTTTCTATGGGAGGGTTTTGTGCACATATGATGTTAGGGGTCGAGGTTTCTTTTTGAGATTTTAGGTAGGACATGGCAGAGTCCTAACCTTTCTTGTTTTTGTACCGACCCGAGGGGAACCCCATCTTGTTATATATATAAGTATGTAAGCAAAGCGTCGAAGTTGTTTATAAAATCCTGATGTTTAGCTGGTGTGTATTTGTATCATGGATTGGTAGGGGGATAGATGGCGATGTTTGATTTGCTTCTGTTATGAGTCGCGTTGGGACCGATCGTTTATAAAAAAAAAAAAAAAAAAAAAAAAAAAAAAAAAAAATTGCCTGTGATTTGGCGACGCTTGTTTTAAGTACAAGATAAAATCGGTAATAAGATGTAACATCGGCACTGGTAACGACCTGCGAAGGGTTCGGGGTGTTACACATAGGCCTGAGTTTTGGTCGCCGTCACCGTGAACCAGTTTTTATGCTAAACTGGTGAGTTAACACCCTAAACTCTAATTAGAGGGTTAAGGGTGCGTTTGGCACCAGCTTTGCCAAGTACCTTTGGGTGTCCAAAGCCCATTTGCCAAAATATTTGGTGTTTGGGAACATTTTTTAAACATGCCTTGAAGAAATGCTAGCCTTCCAAAGGCTGAAAGCCCAACGCAGGTCCTAGGATGCCTTAGGCTTTCAGCATTTTCGGAAGGCCCGATGCACTATTCATCTTCCTCTTCATCAGATTCTCAAATGTCGGCCAACGAGGTAGCGACTCAACCGGTGAGGTGGCGATGGGTCGGCGACGGGTTGGATAGAGGCCGACGTGGTCTCGGCACCCCGGCAACCGTCACCGACCGGTCGCACAACCCAGATCTGGGTCATAGAGGTCGCCTAGGTTGCCGGCGACCTCCATGGCGTAGTGGGTCGCGCGACGGCAGGGCGAGGGTCGCCGCGACCCTCGCTACACCGCCTCCCCCTCGCCGAATCGCCTACCCTTTGCCAGCAGTGACCGATGAAGCCCTTGGCTGGCAGTAACCAGTGAAGCCTTAGCCGGCCAACTTTCCTTTTTTTTCTTTTTTTTAATAATAAAAGTCTTTTGTAAATTTAATTTACCCAAACACTATTTTGCACAAAGATACTTTACAAATGGACTTTCACAAATAAATTTACCAAACACACTTTGCATTTTGAAAAACACCCTTAACTCAAAGGCCTTTACATTTTCTCAAAGACTTTTCCCAAAAGTCTTCACAAACACACCCTAATTGCACTTAATGGTTGTTTAGTAGGCTAATTAGGGATCAGTGGATTAGTTAGTCTTAAGTAAGATTAGGGTGATTTGGTTAGCTTAGTTAGTTAATTAGATTATGTAGTTAGGTTAGTGAGCAATTAGGTGGTTAGTTAGTTTAGTAGGTTTATATGTAGCTAGATTGGTTAGATTAATTTAATTAGTTCAATTAGGTGGTTAGATTAGCTTAGGTAGATTTAATTAAGTGTTTTAATTTAAATATTTTGTAATTTATTTAATTATTTATTAATTAGTGGAAATTATATCGGGATAGCTAGTTGTTAAAATTTTGTGCTGATCGTTGTGGTAGTGTTGGTTTGTGCAATTGATTGCTAATTTATGCAATTGGATGCTTGGTAATGATTTTTGAATTATTATTTCAAAATATGGAATTTTGGTATTTAGTTAGTAAAATATCGGGTGTCGATTTTTGATGCCAAAAATATTTTAAGTACTATATCAAACTATGGAGTTTTTAAATGGGAGAGTATCACGCTTTGTGAATTGATTTGACTGTGTGTCCACGCATAATTATTTTATCGGGTGTTTTTAATATGAAGAAAATGGGCCAAGTACATTATTTGAAATTGAGGCATTTGAGTGCAAAGCACGATGTCCTTGGCCGAAATTGGATGTGCGTGTGATCACCATTGGAATCCATCACGATGTGTTTATGCTGGACAATACTCCTTCGGGAATGCCCCATATCAACGGATGCCGATCGCAGTGGAGGCTGGGCCGATGCTCCTTCGGGAATGCCGTCTAGATGTAGACGTTACCATACCCAACAAAGTAGAACAACGCCCAGTTATGCCGGATGACCACCCACTGTTTAGTTGGTCGTAGCCGTTGGGTCATAATTAACTAGAACGCTTGAATGAGTGAAATAGCCACGCTTGATTATAGGAAAAAATTGTGTGGCACGGAATGGGACATGTCATAATGATTTGGCCTCATAATCGGAACCCCTGTGATTATCTGATGATTGATATCCAGTGTTCCAATTATTAAATATGTTTGCAATATGCATATGTTATATAAGATATATTAATGTGTAGGAAGGTGCTGAGGTGAGATAAGTCTTATATAATGTGTGTTTAGGCTACCTCTAAGTGAATTTTCTTCCTAATCAGGGTTTAAGGTGTAGACTCGGTGAGACTTTGTCTCACCCCATCGTGATTTAAAATTTTCAGGTCCTTAGATGGAGGTACGTCACCTACATTATGGGGTTCTTTAGCAAATGGACTTTCAACACTACTATTTCCTTATTCCCAGGACTAACCTGACTCGGGAGTTAGTTGAGTCCACAGTTTGAGTCGATGATGGCCTACCTCACTGGGTATCTCATCGCTTCAAAGTGTGGTTCATTAACTTTCCTAACGGGGGTTGGGAGGGTCCCCTACAGGGTTTTGATGGGCCTCCAGTTGGGACCAAGCAGTGGGATATAGGGCATCCTATGGATATCGACACCCCTGATGGTGTCGTGGAGGACCCAAAGCCCATAACTGGAGAGCTTAAAGCTTAGGAGGCTCAATAGCTCTTTTTGGTTTAGACTCTTGTGTATATAAACCCGGTTTGTTTATAAAATATCTTTTGTGTTAATTTGTTGTCCTGCTTTTCTATTACATGTTTGTTTGTTGTCTAGAGATTGTTTAATTCGCTTCCGCATGTGCATAAATCGATTGAGTCGGCAACACGTCTTGGAAACGTTGCATTTTAATCGACCACCGAGAAATGTGTGCGCGCTCGAGGTTCGAGGCATGACAATGGTTCGATTTGAATTGCACTAATTGGAGCTCATTAGTTTGGATTTCTTAAGTTCAAGTAAAGTATATCCGTCAAATTGGTGAGTTCTCGAATTAATTTGCCAAAAGTGACCCCAAATTTAAACCTAACTCAAGAAAATGAGTTGAATAGGAGTGTCAGTATGTAAATCATAAAGATTCGATTTGAACCCCTTATTAGGGCTAAAATGGCAATTTGTCCACCTACATGCCGAATCCCAAAATTAGCTGAATGAGTGAATGGATAATGACCTTTAGACCAAGTGTCATAAAAGGAGCTAAGCTAATGGATTAACAAAACAAAAGTAATTTCATTTTTTGTCAATTTTGAACCTACAACTGAGAAATTCAAAAAATAAGATTCTTAATTGATTTTTGGAGAAAAAGTTTATGCTAAAGTCAAATTGAAGCTAAAAATAAAGTGACTTGTGAATTTTTATATTTTCCAAATCAAAGATTTGATCAAAAATCAACCATTTAGTTGACTTTTTTCAAAAATGGCTACTTTTATAATCAAATCTTTAATTTTTTTTTTAAAAAAACCAATGTGTCCAAAGTGATATTAAGGCGAAAAGAGATCTTTTTATGCAAAAAATCAATTTTTAACTTGAGGTTGACTTTTAGTCAAAGAGTCAAATAAAATGTCAACCTAAAAGTCAACCATATGATCTTTTGAGTTTTTGATAGAAATGAATGGGAAAGTATCTATAAATATTCAGCCAAAAGAAAGAAATGAAAAATGACATTTTTTTTTATTCGAGAAATGGGCCATATTAGGATCAAAAACCCAAATCCCAATTTTCTTACCTTTATTAATGCATCTGCTAAAAATTAAATGTCAATACCTCCCGAACAACTACTTCTACTGTGTTTGGTTTAGCTTTGGAAATGGGCCTTGAAAAAATATGAATCTTTAGCGTAAAGGGCTTTGTGGAAATGCAAATTGTGTTTGATAAAAATTCTTTGTAAAGCTATTTTGGCGCAAAAAGTGTTTGGCAAATATTTTTTGATAAAAGATTTTTGGATTTTATTTTTCTTTTTTATTAAAAAAATATTAAACTATTTGCTAACTCTAGTGAAGGCAATGGTAGTTTTAGAATAACAAGAGGCAAAATCAAAAAACTAAAAAATTTATGATAATAGTTTTGAAAAAAAATTATAATAATTTCAGCATTTGATCAAATGCTGAAAGCCTAATGCTGAAGCCCAAAGCTATTTGCTATCAACATTAGGCTTTCAGCTTTTCCAAGGTTAGCATTTGATTGAAAGCCTCTTGAATAGGCACTTTCCCAAAGAACTTTAGAGGCTGAAAATCTCTTGGGAAAACTGAATCAAACGCATCTTTCATCCTTTAGATTCTAGATTGTCTGTCCAATAAGAGATGTATACTTGTGCTTGAAGTCACGTCCCAACGCTGAGGATGCATTTCTTAGAGTTCCTGATGAACAGTGAAAATAAAACAAATGTAAACGAAGCACAAAATATTCAAAAGGTAATACAAAACATGGCAAAGAATTTTCCACTTATATCCTTATGTTTATAGTAGGAGACCTAGAGGGAAAAGTAGTCAATTGCTATTTATATAACTAGCTATTATGTGACACTAACTAATGTGCACGAGTGGTTTGTCTCCGTCATCTGTCAGTCCAACTCGTTAGTCTGCTTTAAGAAGGGCTTCAAGATCATATTAAACATTGAAAATTTGCGAAGGATTCTTGACAGCCTAACACTAATATTGAACTTCACGTAGAAGTCCAGTGTTGGCAACATTGGCGCATTGATTTGCGGATCATGTCTAGCTGGCAACAAGGAACATTATCATCCCATCCCCATTCGTTTACGTATAAACGCAGTAATGAGAGAGAGGCTGCTTTCAAAAAATTACATGAATGAAAAGTTAATGGTTTGATTATGATTAACTTTCAAGCTTAATCCATATCATCTTTTAAAATTGATGGAGCCGTTTTATTATTAGGTCTACTTAGATTGGGGTATTTTCTTCCTCTCAGCCACATACAATATTATTTTATTATTATTGTTAGGTCTTGAAAGTTGAAGGGAGTAAGAACAGCACAAGTGCTATAAATTTCGTACGGCACTAGTGCCTTAACTTTTTTTTAATTCATATTTTGTATTATTGTTAGGTCTTGAAAGTTGAAGGGGGTAAGAGCGGCGTGAATGACATAACTTTCGTGCGCTGCTTACTTGACTATCATAACTTATTTTTTTCGATCATTTGAGCACCACAAATTTGAAAAATTGACACTTGAGTACCATTGGCGATTTAGCTCGCCAAAAAATCTTATATGGATGCCAGTTATCTTACATGGCTTTGCCAGCACTAATGTAGCAATTTTAAATATTTTTAGATTGGGCGATGGCTTCGCAATCAGCAAGGATTGCTGGTGACCCTTGCTAGCCCTAAATAGATCAAAAAATCAATAAATAATTATAAATTAAAAAGCCCACGTTAGATGGGAAATTAATTAAAAAATCCACGGATGATGATTTGTCAAAAATGCACTCAAATGATTGATTTTATTCCGATGTGGCATTTAAGTGAGCTTAAAAAAAAAAAAAAATTATAACCCTCAAGTGAGCGTTGTTATACGAAAGGTATGGCACTTGCGCTATTCTTCTCCCAAAGTTGAAAATATTTTTAGGGAAATGAAGAGCCACAAAAAAAAAAAAACCCTAAACCATGTTTTTTGACACATTTACTGTGATATTGACCAGGTGAAAAGATAAAAGGAAAAAAAAAGGGAGTTTGACTAGTTAAAAAGAAAAAGAAAGAAGGAAAAGTACTTAGCTAAGTTAAATTATGAAGAGAAGAATAGTGAGAGTGCCATAACTTTCTTTTCACTCAATTAAGTGCCACTGTCGCGACCAAATTTTTCGGGTGTGAACCACCTAGAGTTTGGCTAATGGATTGTTAAGCCTAGACTTAACTCGGACTCTCCCAAGCCCATACCAATTCGCGACTTTAGGTTCAAATTTTTAACATGCAAATGATTTTTCAATTAGGAGTCGCCACTAATCTATTTTTGGTGGATCGATTAGAAACCCAACAGCCGATGTTGACATTGCAAATTTTTAATAATATTTTATTTTTGGGAATTTTTTTATTAATTTTTCTTTTTTTTTCCTTTCTTCTTCTTCTTTCTGGCCGATCACTGGACCGGCCAGAGGCTATGGCTGGTGAGCTCACCCTCACCTAGATCTGGCGACAGCAAGCTCGCCTAGCATTGTGCCCACCACATCTGCACTCAGCAGATCTCCACACTACGACCTTCAAAATGTCACCACGATGGGGTGAGATAAATCTCAATTAGTCAAAACCCTAAACCCCGATTAGAACTTAAATTTGTCAACCTATGGACTCTGATATGTTAACTTAGATAGAGAACAGTATACAGGTATACTATATCATCCTATGGGTTTTGATATGTTAGTTTAGATAGAGAGCAGACTCGGCGAGGAGGCCGCGGCGCTTTAGGCTATCGAAGAAGCGGGCGAAGACGCGGACCTTGCGGTCCCAGTCGCGGGTGGTCCAGATCTTGCGGAGGTTCTGGATTCAGCCAATAATACAGAACTTGACACATAAGCAAAGTTCTCAAATGTACAATAGGTGTTTACCTTTTTCGACTCACAACAATTGCGAGCATAGTGACCCTTCTTGTCACAATTGTAACACCTCACCCTTGACATTTTCTTTACTTAACAACAACCTCTCCCTAAACCATGGTCTTTATTGGAAAATTCACCACAACCATGACCACCACTACTAGCCACAAATGCTAAATTGTCTCCTACTAACTAGAGACTATGGGTACGGGGACTTAGTTACACTAGAATTCTCTAACGTCCTTTCGGTACCTTTCTTTTTATTTTGAAAAATATTTGGCAAGCAGTTTGAATTGATTTTAAATCTATTTACTTAACATGTGAGGTGATCATGTAAATGCGCAAACCACCAATTTAACATCCAAGAAAGTAATGAATAAATTGCATGACTTACCTCATAGCAACGAAAGCATCTGAGTTGTTAGATCAGAATTCACATCAACAACCCTAGATATGATTTCTAATTAACACGCAATTCCTTTTTTTTTTTTTCGCTTATTTAATGAAGATCATGCAATATGCAATGCAGTATAACTAAATGACCTAATTCTAATGATATCCAATTTCTAATTAAATTGACCTAATAATCTCTAAATGACGTGCATTTCATGAACTTAATCCTATATGACATATGCATGATGGTTTTTTTGTTGTTTTTTCTTTTTTTTCCCTTTTTTAATTTCGAATTTAATAATTGCCAAATAATTAAACATGCAATTTAAACTAGTGAAACAAAAATCTAATATCCTAAATTTACGTTTTTTTTTTTTGTATTTTTATTTAAGAAATTCGAAATAAATAAATTTCCTATTCTAGACATGCAAAATAACCTAAAACAAGTAATATCCTAACATGCATCTAATCTAACTCAAATATTTTTTGGATTTTTTTACAAAAAACAAAATTAACTTAAACGACATGCCAGCAAATCAGAGCAAGATTGATATCCAAATTGACGAACCATATCTCGTGCATGAGATCGGGTTGGCCAATTTTACATAAATCGCAAACCGTATCTCAAGCGTGAGATCGGGTTGGCGATTTTTCTGTGCGATTGTGAGTCATATTTCGAGCATGAAATCAGACTGTCAATCGTACGCACATTGTGAGATTAGGAAGATTTCCCAATTCATGAGGGATCAAGAGATCTCTTGAATATGACAATATTGATCAAACATTCAAAGAAAGATTGCAATATTACGAATTAGGTGGCGTCATGTATGAAAATCAAATTAATCGAGAATCTTACCTAATTCACGATGTCACGCGGGTGACGTTCAAGAAGATCGTGTCATAGCAGCGGCTGCTCATGGTGGCTTCACGCAAGTGCGATCGGAATTTCCACGATATTTGCCTGTATCATGTTCTCTCTTGGTGAATTACCAAGTACTCTGAAAATTGCTAAGCATAAGGAGGAATAGTCAGAACACATGCACGAGGAAAATTAAAGAAAACCAATAGAATCCTGTCATTGTCATGGCCAAAATTGGGACAGTTCTTGCTTTGAAAATATCACAATTGCATGTGATGTTGCTGCCACTGGACACACCATCAAGACATGCAATATTTGACCGGAGACAAGGACGTAGCTGTGGAAGCCTTGTAATGATCTAGAAACGTCACCGCGGGACGGATTTCACCTCGGCCATGAGGGGACCGTCGCGGTGCAAGTACAACGTGGATGTCTAGTAGCAACAATGATGGCTAGTGGATCTCGGGAGGCGGTGATGGAGCGATCTCAGAATTGGGACCCAAAGAGCAAAAAGAACTTCGGTTTTTATTCTCTATTGGATCCTTCGCTCTATCTCTTCTCTCAACGTTCCTTCCATCGAATTGTGTGGCCCCCCTAAAAGTTTTCTTCCTGGTTAGTGGTAGTCAAGAGAAAATAAATAGAAAGAAAACTCAAATTGGAGGAATGAATCTGAAGCAATTCATGGGATCATGGCGGCGGCTCGTGAATGGATCGAACAGTGCAGGGCCTTCTCAGTTCGAAGCAAATCAGCAAGGCAGGGACGGCGTCAACGAGGCAACAGCTAGACAACAGATCGACGTGTGGTCTCACGGCAGCAGCGTTGTTGTTTTAGCAGGGCCGGCAACGGGTCAAGAGAAGCAGCGGCCACGTCGTCTTAGCGGAAGTGCGGCAGGCCGTCGAGACTCGCTGTGGTGTTGCTGGAATCAATGCGGTAGAAGCAGGATGCGCCGGATGAGACACCGGAAAGCTGCGGAGTGGGCGAGGACCGGTGTTGTGGATGTTGGTCTTGGAGAAGTGACTTCCGAGATGTGAGAATTGCCGAGAGATAATGCCCCCGATTCACATATTTTAATCTCTACAAACCTCCACTCGCTAATGGTGTCTCAAAGCTTCACTTTCTCTTTTTCTTTTGGTTTCTTCTTCTCCGTGCTTCCACCGACTTCGGGCCGTGAAAGACCTCCAGAAAAACCTTTTCTACTCTCTCCTCTCTCCTCTCAATGCGTATCTCTCTCAATGGCCGTGTATTCTATTGTGCGTGGCCTCCTTCTATAGTCCTGTGCCATGGTCTTATTTATACTGCTGACCTCCTTATATATTCTTGTCCTCAATCTTTCCCCGGTTGGCTGATTCCATGCGAATATTTTATTCTATTGCGTGCGTTGATATCAGCAAAAGAACTCTTTCCCAAGCGGTGGATGAATTGTTCGAGGAAGGAAATCTCATATGTGAAGAATGTCAAAATCTTCTTTCCTCCCTTTCCACTTGCTTTGTCCGCACGATCGTATTTTTCTTGTCTTATTTGCCCATACTTGCACATATAATGCCATGGTTACATATGAAGAGCATATATGCTCAATTTTTCAAGATTTTAATTCTTCTCTTCCATCAGCAAAGATATTGGTCCAAAGCTTGGAATTTGCGTAAACCCATCATATATTCAGCTTATATTTGCTGCACCCTTCCTCTTGAGGCCTAGAATTATAAAGAATATGCTCTCTTGATTTCAGAATTCTTTCCGATTTAAATCACTGATTTTCAGCTATGCAAACTTGATGGGCTTGACGGAATTTTGTGCTTGTGCTTTTGTGGGCTCCATTAAGTTCCATTCACTTGAGACCATTCAATGATGATAAATGCTCCTAAAACTATATGTTATGCAACTAAGTTCTAATATTTTTGTTTAGGGTTAAAAATTAATCCAATTTTTTTAATGTGATAAATGAATAAATGGGCCACCAAAATTTAGGTGTCAACAGCCACATTGAGTAAAATTGATCATTTAGGGCGCGTTTGCAAAAATGATGATAAATGCTCCTAAAACTATAAACTGTTATAAACAACTAAGTTCTAATATTTTTTCTTTGTTTAGGGGTTAAAAATTAATCCCTAATTTTTTTAATGTGATAAATGAATAAATGGGCCACCAAAATTTAGGTGTCAACAGCCACATTGAGTAAAATTGATCATTTAAGTGCCAATTTTGACAAATCATTCCACGTGAATTTTTCAAATTTTTGTTTGAATATTTTTGTTTTTCTTTTTTTTCACTATTTTTAGGTCGTTGGCCCTATAAAAGGGGAAAATAAAGGAAAATTTTAAAAATTAAAAATAATAATAACTAATTTAAAATATTAAAAAATTGTCCACGTCGGTGCGAGATAAAATCACATAGGACATCAGTTGTTAAGTTAGACTTTTCGGCAAGGCAAATCATTGATAGCACTCAAGTAAGCAAAAAAAAAGTTATAGCTCACAAGTTAATGCTATACGAAAGTTACGGTAGTCTTGTTGTTCTTACACCTTAAAAATGGAAAAAAGAAGTGCATGGAAGAATATGAAAGAAAGAGAACAAAGAAGAAAAGAAAAGAAAGAAAGGGAAGAAGAATAAAGAAAAAGGAAAAAGGGAAGGGGTACATGCCACAGAGGCCCCGCCAAATTAGATTTACTTAGATGTGTAACACCGGAAAAGGATTTAAGCCATTTGTTCTTCTAATGAGGGTAGTTTTCTTAATTAGGGCATAAATAGGAAATTATGTGAAATTGAATATATGAAGAACCAATTTAAAATTGTTAAGTTGAGAAATTATAGGGCATTAATAATTTAGGGTGTTGTGGAGTTGTAGGACTTAACAGAACTCAATTCCAGTTGACAATTTGCCTGAAATAAATTTTCAAAGTTTTGTGCACGTGCTAAACGGTACTTGACCAGAGCTTTCAGGCCAAATTTCATCAATTACGAACTAAATTTTGAGTTGGCCAAGCTAAGGTTTTAGAAGGACTTTCTTTTGACTATAAGCTTATTTAAAATGGAGTTCAATGAAAATAGTTATGACACAAGAAAGTTTGTTGCGTGGGTGGCTATTGGTCATGCGAGGGTAATTCTTCACGTTGGTTAATTTTTTTTCCACGGCTGACCATTCTTAAGGTCTCT
This sequence comes from Eucalyptus cladocalyx, assembly GCA_017140615.1. Classification (NCBI taxonomy): domain Eukaryota; kingdom Viridiplantae; phylum Streptophyta; class Magnoliopsida; order Myrtales; family Myrtaceae; genus Eucalyptus; species Eucalyptus cladocalyx. Next base: position 17,168,747 of record CM029521.1, read on the forward strand.
TGTCAACCCTTAGTGAATGTTATGACTCTCAAAACAGCGTGGTTTGTTAAATCGTTAGTTAAAGTAGTGTTTCAATTGGTTTTGACATCTATTCTTATTTAATTAATATGATTATGAGATTATCAGCTCATATGGTTTTTTTTTTTTCCTGAAAATTCTCACGTGAGTGATGTTATCTCTTCTTTAAATTCCTAAACTCATATCTTGAAATGAGAAGGATTAGGCATATTATGTGTAAAGTATGATTTTGTTAAAAGGAAAATGTGGTGTTTGTTGGATATCTGATGCATGAAAATTTGGATTGGACATTTATTACCTTTTTTATTATTTGAAATGACAAGGAAAGCATTTTTGGGACAATTTCTGAGTATATTGTTATTAAATGGTTTGAGAAATGCTTTATGAAAGGGATTGCAAAAATGGTATATCTATTGATTTGTGAATCCAATTCTTGAAATGTATTCTATTTATGAAAGGATATATGTTTGGTACTATGAAAATGATTTATGATACTGATTCAAGATTGGTTTCGTGGAAAGAATTGAAATGTGAAAGAATATATATTTTTGTGATTATGATCAATTTTAGATTAAATTTTTGGTATTGGATTATGATGGGTTGATGCTCTTTATCACTATAAACCCAATTAGAAGTTTCTTGATATGCATACTAGTTTTAGGATGTCCTTCTAGACTAAGCCACCGGCCAATAATAAGTGAAGACCTTGCTAAAGGGAAATCTTGGTTACTTTATCATCAGGCACAATGTTGTGACATTAGTTTGTATTTAGCAATAGATTAGTCAATGGAAAATACCATTAAGTGTGATCTAATGAGATGGATCAATTGGATACCATTGATGTGTGGTATGAGATTGATCAATAAGATATACCATCGATAGGTGAATTGATGAAATTACTCAATGGAATAGATCTTTGGTATGTGAATTGATGAGATTGATCAATAGAGGGGACCGTTGATATTTGTTATGTCTGATACGTATGAAGCTTTGTTAAAAAGATAAAATTCATTTTTGATCTCGTGCATGTGTGTATTATATTGTAGATTTGAATTAAACGAGTTTTAGTATGGTTTTGTAAATATACATAACAGATCTTGATCTTCTATGAAGAGTCATATACTAACTCAAAATTTATACCTGTGTAACACGATGTTAAGATTCCATCAATGAGCATTGTTAAAAATCCTACGTGGCTGCCTATAAGGACAACAAAAAGCATTTGTGCTGACACTGAGCTCATGTGGCAAAAATATGCCAACTCATTGTGTGTTTGTCTGTTCTTTTCTTTTTCTATTTTTCTTTTGTCCTTTGTCTTCTTCTTTGGTCTGCACCTGGCCGGCGCGTGCCCCGCCACCGGCCTCATCGTCACCGTTCCAACGTTGATTTCTCTTCAGCTATACTTGACTGCATCTTTGAAGGAATCCTCAGCCGACCCCTAAATCTGAGGCGGAAACTCGGAGACTTGTTCCCCTTATCGCCATCCTATGGGAGACAAAACCCCATGAGACCAAGCAAATTCGGATCTAGTCCAGGAAGCCCCCCTGGGAAGAAAATGAATCTAGTCCAGCAAATTGACCGGACTAAAATCCTTATCCATGTCTTGGGTCGAACTCGATGCCTCTCGATCTAAAAAGATCATTAAAGCTCAACAAAGTTAGGAACATCGAAATTCGAATTTGCTTGGTATAAAATCCTTCCGTTTTTTCAAAGAAGATCATAGAACGTATTTTTTCAGAATAAAAGGGCACACGCATTCATAGGAAAAGAAAGAAGAACAAGGAGGTGGGAAAAATAAAAAGACAAAGAGAGGAAAAACATACAATTTGGCTCTTACCAAAAAAAAAAAAAAAAAAAAAAAAAAATACAATTTGGCATATTTTGTCATTTCAGCATCGTTTGTCTTTTGTCATCCATATAAGCAGCCACACAAGATTTTTAACAATGTTAATTGATAAAATCTTCATAGAGGATGAATGTGTCATGTCAGTATAAGTTTGAAATTTTGAATATCGCAAAAAAAGAGAAGTTATGAGTAAATGTGTCATGATTAATATATTTATGACATACATGGACTTTTCCCTTAAATTTGCAAATGACATACTTAGGAATTTTTCATAACCTTTTTCCTTAGAGAAAACGACTGTAAATTTCTTTTGAAATATTTTGGAAAATCATGACATACATGGGACTTCGATTCATGATATGAGGGCCTTTAGCTCTCTAGCCTTTGGGTATGCCCGGATCGATTCCCTCGATATTTTGGCCTGGGGGTTAGCTTCGTGCAATGGGTTTTCTAATGCAAATATTTAAACAAGCAAAATAATGCCCTAGAGAAACTACGATATTTCGTAGGTTTATTTCAGCGGAATAACAACTGTGAAATCATATTTTCATCTTCTTTCCAAGGGTAATATGGCCAATTTGACAACCTATTTATTCATGAAATTTAAATGGAAAATGATACAAATGGTTCCTAAGCTTTAGTCCAATGTATAATGTCATATTTGTTCAATATAATCTTTGAATTATGGGTAAAGTTCAATGTAGTCCTTCCATTTGCTCAAACAACAAATTAGATGTTATTTGTTGACAATTATTATATGCTAAGTTGGATTTTGAAAATGATGAGTTAATATATTCATCTTTTTATTCATCTACTCTTAAAAAGAAAAGAAAATCAAGGTGTAAACATGTCGTAAATTACTACATTTGTATTTAAAATGAATATCTTGTGTGAATAATCCACGTGTAGCCATTTTTTTGGGATTAATATCACGAAAAAACTTCAAATTAGTATATTTATAACAAATTTATCTCAAATTAATTTTTTAACCACCAAAAACCCAAGCTGATATACATATAACAAACTTACCCCAAACTAATTTTTTGACGATTAAAAATCTCAAACTTGTACATTTATGATAATTTTACCTTTTGTAGTTTTCATGAAATTGAATTAATACCACAAGAAACTACAAACTAATATCCATGTGATAAATGGAGGATAAATCCAAACTAATACACATGTCAACTATTATACGTCATCCAAATCAGCAAATTTGATAGTCAAATTTTACAGAAACTAATGAAGAGTAGATTTATTATAAATGTACTAGTTTGGGATTGTCTATGGTATTAATCATTTTTTACCCATCATTTAAATTTAACATATTGAAAGCCAAATCAATAGATTATGTTAACTTGAAATAATGAAACGATGACATTGAACATTTTCATACAATTTAAAAACTAAACTAAACATTTACCAATAGGTCAGAAACCATATTAAACAAACTAAAATTTAGAAACAATATTATATATTGAATTAAAATTTATGAATCATTTGTGTAATTTTTCCAAAACCTAACTTTAACCCAGCAGAGTAACAACTTTTATATGATAACCTAACTCTAGCAATTGCATTAATTTTATTTCTTTAATTTCCACCCTCCTGAGGTCACTAAAATTATTAAGTTTGAACCCGTTAGAATTTCCTTACAAAATCAAACTAAGATTATTAGCACCAAGAATTTGTGGGAATGCATTTAAAAGAAGTTTTGCAAAGATTTGCCTTGTCGAAAATGTAAAATGAATGCCCTATTATAGAGAAACTTTGTAAGCCAAGGGGAACCCAAAATCTTCGAAGTGTCGTAAAATCCCTTCCAAAAGTTGAAATGGCCTTTTAAACAGTCAGGCTTGCCCTTCGCGCGGGGCATGTTGCGCAAGGCAAGCCGAGCACACCGGCGCTAAGTAGGCCCAATAACTGCCACATGTTGGCCGCACCAAATTGTGACGGTTAGCAAATTTTTAATTTGACCATATTTAGATCAAACGTTAATTTTTTGTCTAATCTCCGATTGACTCGATTTTTGCATCCATGGAATGCTGGTGACCTAAATTTCCCCAAAATATTCGTTAGAATTGCGAATTTCCAAGAATTTGATGGATTTGGTGGAAGTTATCATATTATTTTCATTATAAATCGGATAGGACTTGATCTTGGAGCCAAGTTAATCAATTGGGTCAAATCATAAAATCCCCTAGATGTCTAAATCTAATGGTCGTGATTAAATGATGTGATCATTTAAGATCCAACTGTCCAATTCAAATAAATACGGCATCATTGGAAAGCTCTTGATGAGTATGGCCAAATTGTACCCTTTCATCAAACTTTTGACGAAGTAACATTGGTTTGGTCAATATTGGTCAAAACCTTAGCTCCAAAATTGAATGTCTGCAAATAGAGTGACGGATTCGAAGGAAAATTGTGCTAGTGGTGCGCATTAGATGCGCTTCAAGTCTCTTTTTTTATTTTATTTTTTATGACTCGGCAACCCCATACAAATGACAAAGCTCTAACGGCGGCGGGGTAAACTTGGGGTGAACTGGACCGCCACCACAAACCCAGCCACAGGTAAGTCGCACAATAGGAATGCGGGGTTTCGAACCCCTCTCCCCTCGGTGGGGGAGAAAGCTCTAACCATCGCGACCACCGCAGGTGGTGGTGCGCTTCAAGTCTCTTGGACTAGGCTATTTTGAAGTGCATTGATGTTAACGTAAACCTCCGTCGCATGCCTTTTCCTGGAAAATTCATGGACATGACAGCTGAACTTTAGGATAAAGGTCCTTGATTCTTGTGAGCTACCTCATTGCTTCAGACTAAGTCGAAAATGGTAGTTAGCAATTTCGACATGAAATAGGTTAAATGAAAAGTCAGAGAGAGAGGAACAATCCATTTCTTGTTGAAAAGTTTTGACATATATAATTATCTTTCATGTACAATGTTGTGCTGAACAAGTAACAATAATGCACAACGGATGCCACGATAGATTGGCATCCATGGTACGTCAGATATCTTTTAGTGGTTTACAATGTTGAGAAGGGAAACTCTCGTTTTCACGAGGCGCCGGAAGATGCATTCCAAGTCCTCCTCAACTTCCTGAAGGCTCGACTCTAACGCATCCAATCGCTTCAAAATGTCATTCACTGAGAGACTGGAAGCTTTTCCTGATTTCAGGGAATGCAATTCAGAATCCAAGATCGCCATTTCATTGACATCCTCCTCTTCTCCTTCACATGCTACCTGTTTAGATGGCAGTAGTTTCGAAGCAAGTGACCAGCTGCTACGTTTCAGATTTGCACTTGACTGAGAAAGAAAGAACAGGAGGAAGCAAATACTGAGAGGCTGATTTCTTCAACTTGTCTTAGCATGCTGAGAGTAGCTTCGTTGTTAGAGTCCTTGTTCAGTCTGTTCTTCCTCTCCATCTTCTTCAAATGCACCAAGTACTTAAAAACGATTTTCTGCAACCTCTTCCTAGTACTCATGTAGGCTTCAACTTCCCTGGCAAGACAACAATCTCCTCCTTTTCTTCTCCGGAGAACCGACTTGAGTTCTTTAATGCATTCCTTCATCTGTGAGAAAGCGTCTTTCATATTCCCACAAACATCCAACAGCTCCAGAGATCCATCCAACAGCTCTTCCACTGAACTTCTTAGCTGTGCATTTGAAAGAGCCTGTTGGGTAAGAGGCAACTTAAGGAAATCTTCAGTGCAGTCATAGAGATCCTTTAGGATTCCCAGCTTTTGGGAGGCCGAGGATGTGGATGACGCTTCTGATGATTTGATTCTGTTTAATTGCTCCTTAATGTTCATGCTAAGAGGATGAACCCCACAAGGTAAGCTATTCGAGCGAGCATGGCTAGGACATTTCGAAGTATGAATGAAGGCCATCTTGAGAAACAGGATGTTCTCAATGTGATGGATTAAAATTTGGCTCAAGTCGTTAAACAAGCTTCGACCCTTGTATATATAGAAGATAGAGGAGTATTAAGAATGCAAATCCACCCTTCCAGAGCTACATTACTGTCATGTCACAGATCCTCCAACATTACCAAATGCGCCATCAAAGCAGATCTCATGCAGATTACAATATAAAAGAGAAGTTTTAAACAGGTTTGAGTATCAAGCCTCACAGGGTATTCTGCAACAACGATCGCCTAACAAAATAACATAAACTGGCCGTTCCTAACTTTTCTAGCTGAACTTGATCATGTGGGTCACAGAGATATGCCAAATGCCAATATGGTTAGGGAACAAGTGGAATCTTTACATCCTCAAGCTCAAGTGATGGGCTCGAACCCATCTCTATGATTGATTCAGCAGCAATAATCACCATTTGTTTCGGTTTTTTTTTATAACGCCCAGTGATGCTTCAATCAACCAAAAATTCAAAAGCAAATTTAAATATTTATGTACACCATGCCTTGCCCCCATGACTCAATGCAGAAATGTGACAATCTCTTGGGGCATTGATGAGTATGTCAGATGAACTGCACTCATCTCCATTCAAATTTGAATGGCTCCCGATATTTATAATGTAGGGAAAAAATGGGCTCGTGGAAGCCCCCAGCCAGCCGCCCCAGCCCCCCCCCCCCCCCCCCCAACTCATCGGTCATCACCCTGTTAAAATGTCAGAATATTGAATATATGAAATGGGGTCTGACAACACTATTCCCTGCCGCACAAACGAGTAATAACACTCTTCAAAAAACTGGAAAAGAAAGAAACCTAGAAGCCTGTGTTCATAAGTATCATGTCACCGGAATAGTTAAAGGATTTCTTCAGCCTTTCGGGACTTGTACAAAATAGTAGCTCTGGTCTTGCAATTGACGACAAAAACTTGGCCAACTAGTATCTGTACATGTTGCTAAATTCCTTGTATTGTTTTCAGGGCCTAGAACTGTAACTACTAAATTTCCGTAGATTTTCTATTTGCGGGGGATGCACATTTTAAACATTGTATTTCAACACTAATGTTTTCCTCTTCTCATTTTCGGCCTGATATATACTAACGAAATTGTATATGTTTTTCTGAGCTAGCGTCTGTAGTACTGGGACCATACTAACCAGTTCTCAGTGCTTCTCAATGTTTTGGACCGACACTGACCTGTAAAACATTGGCTTTTACTGTTCATAATCTAGGGATGGTAGTGTATGTACATGTAATGATGGTCAACCTTGTTGTGGCTCTTGTATTTAATAATAATGCTCATTTGTAACGTATGGGTAAATAATATAGCAAGTTTTTTGTTCGACAAGATCTCTCGTATTGTAACGATCCGATCCTACAAGGACAGGAGTGATCACTACGGCTAGAGAGAACTAAGACAACATGTGGCTCCAACTCTAGGATGACGTGAGAGCAAGAATGAACTAAATCCCACATTGCCTGAATATGATGAGGTGGAGTATCATCTATGGGATGACACTTGTCCTAACTTACATCAAGGCATTTTCTAGAGGGAAGCCTAGAGGAACAAAACCATGCAAGCTTTGGCCTAAAGTGGACAATATCATTGCAAGTGAGGCCTGGGCTTAACACCTATTAGATGAGACACCAGAGAAAATTCACACATAGAGGCAAGCTAGTTAGGTTCTCTGTATACGTGAAATGCTCTGTGAAAACTAAGATTTCGAAGATGATGGTGTTCAAAGTTGAATTCTTTCATCATGTCATGGTGCTCAGTGTCTTCACTGAGGTTTGATTCAACGTCAGCATCAAATCATATGTAAGGCTGTATAGTTCCTTCGTCATCTCCTAATTGCTAGTACAAATTAAGGATCGAAGTCTAAACTCATGATTTGACGGAAGCTGTATAGACTATAGTTCTTTACTACTTCCACCATAAGGACTCTCATTGTGAGAAACTCCGTAAGCCTTGACTTTGCTTACCAGACTCAAGTCTTTTCTTCATCCAAATGATGATTAAAGCTGAAGGATGCATTCCTTCATATCTGAGAAAACGTCTCTCACTGTTCCGCATCCAACAGCCCGAGGATCCATCCAACAAGTCTCCAACACCCATTCTGCAGCACTGATGAGTAAGCCCTTGCTGGCTCAGAGGCATCTCGAGCAAATTTTCGATGCAAGAGCAGAGATCTATAAGGTCTCCCAGCTTTCAAGATGCTGATGATGCTGAGGAGGATGCTGCTGCTTTGGATGATCTGATTCTGTTTAATTGCTCCTCAACACTCATAGCAATTGGACGACTCCTGGAAAGTAAGCTAAACATAGCGGGCATGACTAACGCATATAAAATTTTTGGTTTCTAAGGCCATTTTGACACGGTGAGTCTTTCACTAATCTGGAATTTTAATTGGCTTTGATAATTGAAAGGGCTTGTGAAGCATGAGCAACCTCTTACCTTGTATATATAGAAGGGCTAAAGTTATCAAAAAAGACCATCCTTCCAGTCTTTGTTTGCTAGCATGTCATGGATCCTCCGACATCTCCACAAACGCATCACTATTACAATGAGATCAAAGCAGAAAAGAAAGCTCGAACGAATTTAATTATTGATGTGCATGGATGGTATTGCTGTCCCGATTCCGAAACATAAGGATGATTAATTGTCTTTTCTCTGTTGATCTGAGTCTGAACTAGATGTGTGGGTCACAGAATATCCTATTCACAGCATTTAGCTAGGGAGGGAACAATTAGAATCTTCCCAACCTTGAGCACAAATTATAAATTCTTGTGCTCCAGTTAAAAGACTCCACTCAAACCTGCTCAAAAGGCCGTCGTTGCCCATTAGATAATCATTTGCATTTTACATCAGTAGAATTAGCATTGTTCTTGGGCCAAGTGACACTAAACTAGATCCTTGGGAGTGAAGAATCTTCACATGCTTGAACTCTTTAAATCTTGTTGGCTGTTACCTCATGAAACCCAAGAGAAGATTAAGATATGAAGGAGACTAGGCATTGCCTCCATGACCTCCAGACAGAAAACAGACCATTTCCAGGCACCTTTAATGAGTTTATGAAGCCTGCACATGAGCTGTACTCATCTCTATTATCAGATTTCAGTACCTCACTTGTTATAAATGGAGACAAATGAAGATGCGCATAGAAAGACTTCGATTTCTGATTATACTCAGCTCATTCCCTCCGGAGTTGAGTAGTCTGCTAAACAGGTCTCTGGCAAGACCTTTTCTGCTAAGCAAGCAATAGTCCCTGCACGACAAGAACAAAAAGAGGGTTGTCTTAGAAATTAAACCACACACCATTCTCTTGCAACTGATTGTTCCCCTTTATTTCCATGGTTCATATTGGACAAGGCGTAAAAGAAAATTGATTCTTTTAGTGTAAAATACGGATTTTTACTAAGTCAAAAGGGGAAGAGCAAACAAAAAGAGAGAGAGAGAGAGAGCTTTAAAAAGTCAATAGAGCAGAAAGGTGCTCATATCATAAAACGGACCGAGAGCTCGCGCGTGAAAGGGAGAAAGTGAAGACAAAAGAAAGAAAAAGAAAGAAGAAAGAAGAAGAGGAAGAAAGAAGACGAAGGGAAAAGAAAAGTGGGTTTCGCATTACAGGAATTTCGCTAAGCCAATTCAATTTCGATTCGTAGCTTCGGTAAGTGATTAAACCCTCCATTCATCGATTAAGAGAAGTTTTTGGAATTAGGGTGTCAATTCAAAGTTTTGAAAAATTCAAACTATGAAATCTGATTTTTGAATTGTTGAGTTATGAGATTTCATGGAAATTGTGGTTAATAGCATTGTAAAGCGGTGAGTTTTGACTGGAGTCGATTTGGAGAAATAATTTCATTATAGAGAAATTTTAGGTTTTCGCTTGTAAATTCCATGTTATGTGTAGGTTTGAACAATCGCTTTGAATGAGCATTTGTTAGCGAGTAGGAGTTGTTTTATTAGCGGGCATAGTATAGCGGTTTCATAGTTAAGATAGAGTTATCCTTGATTTTAACGATATTTCTTATTTAATTGGTAGGATTGTGAGTTCGACAATTCAAATAATATTTGTCGTTTGTTCATTAGAGTTCTCAAGGAATTGGTACTATCTCTTATTCGAGCTTATAAACTCATTTTTGTTGTGTAAAAGTCCAGATCGAGTATTTACTAATTGCTTGAATTTATGAATGATTTCAAAATATTTTTATGAAAAATACTGCAAAATGATATATATATTGGTTTATGAAACGAGTTCTAAAATAAGAAATGCTTTACAAAAGTTATTTCTAGCAAATGAGTTGTGTTGCAAAAAGTTATTTGTTTGGTTTGTGAAATGTATATTAAATTGGATTTATAGCATTGAAGGATGGTTGCTTGATGCTTAATATGATTGTGAAGCCAATTAGGGGTTTCTGGGTATACATACTAATTTAGAATATTTTTCTCGATTGAGCCACCAATTTTGTAAGTGGAGACTTTGCTAGGTGAATTTACCAAGTGTTGTGTTATGATATGTCATGATGATAATTTGAAATTGAGTAATAGATTATTCAATAGAATGGCCATTGCCATGGTTTTTTTATAAAGATTGATCAATGAACTTGACCATTGACATTTGAATTGTGATAGTAGATTTAAATGAATATTCCTGACTTGTATAAAGTTTGGTTGAAATGAAACAACTCATGCATTTCATTACCTTTTTTGTACCTTGAGTTTAAATTAAAGTTTCTGGTATTGCTTTATATATACGCACGATGGTTACTTGATCTGCTTAAAAGAGATATACTACTCATTGGGCTATGATTACTCATTCCATTCCTTTCAAATTATTTTAAGTTCACCAATTAGTAACCGATAGTACAAAGTGCTTTCACCTGGTATGGTTTGAGGTTTTGTGTTTCAGGTGGAGGATGGCAATGTCATTAGCCCTATCCCTATAGAATTCAGAGGGTAACACTTAAATTTTGCTTTGGATCTCAATTTGTACTTTATTCATTCCGTCTTAGTTACATACTTCATGGACTTAGAGATCTCTATACTTGTAAAAATGATTTTTTTTTTTTTTAAAGTACAGTTAGGGTTCAATAAAACCATTTTAAAGTTGCCCACGAGTGTCATGCCCTCCTACTTGCCTGATTATGCCATGAATTTTATATTGTGGGTTCAAGAGCTGGTTTAAAGCATCTTGCAGATCTCAAGAAAACTTGGAATCTTGACAGCGAAGCTAATTTTCTATTTCGAAATAATAATGCGGATGGGTCGGTCTGTATAAATATGTTGTGGTATTTATAAAAGGTGTGGACAATATTCAACATACCATTTCCCCTATCCTATCGAGTAACAATGCCACAGATGACCCTGATCTGTCCGTTTGGTTGAGTTTAGAACTTGACATCAAAGTAACGACTGAAACTCTCACATTGGTTGAATGGCGACTCTGTTACAACATGAACAAGATGAGACGACAGGAAAAAATGCATACGCATGTCACGATTAAGTCCTTTTTGATGATACAGATCCTAACTTTTCCAACTCCACTGGTTTCGCAGAGGCAAGCCGCAAATCGTTCCATTCCACATGCGTCCTGTCAATAGCCCTCGAAGTTAATCGATCAAAGTTGATCAGAATGATCAATTCAAACCATATCAATTGTGTACACTTAAATCACTCAATGCATCTTCTTTCGTTCTGCTCCATACACAAATAGGATTGACAGAGACATGTACAATGCTGATGTGATATTTTTTTTCAGTACAGTTTCCCAGCATAGAGAGCATACGCTACATAACCAGAAGCAAAATCACCTTAATTCGCTTCTCCTGCAGAAAAGACTACCTTAGTCGGCTGTTTGTGATTGAAGCACTGCACTTAGGCCCTCGGAATGAAGAGTAATCGCTTGCTCTTAAAAGTTCTGTGGGAGCAAAATCTGCACGGGTTGGTGAAGATCAACCATGATTAACCCTCATTGGCAAGTGGTTTTTCACATGAATAATTGCATCCAATTTCCAATTATACAAGAATACCGTGTTTTTTCTTTTTGTCACAATAACAATACCACCACCTCAAGGACAAGGAGAAAGACAAGGGCCCAAAAAAAAAAAAAAAATGACAAAAAAAATGGCCATCTCTCAAGATCCTTTTCCGCCACGTTGCCGCTTTTCTTCAAGGGCAGAGGCCTCATGCAGCATGTCAGCCGCATCCTTGTGCATGTCCAGCTTCGCAAGTGCGACCGCCTGCATGTAGAATGCAGTGGACCAATCTGGGTATACACATTGCGCCTGCATTGCATCTCGGAGTGCGGCATCGGGTTGATCGCACATGAGAGAGCAAAGACTCCGGCGAGCAAAAACAGTCGGTGACACCATGGTTCCTACATCAATGAACTGCAAGAAAACATCGTGAAAACAGAACTTAGTTACGTAATGTAATTTTTGTTTGCTCCTGTTCAATTCTAATTATGCCATTGCTACTATAAGTTCATCTGTTCAGATGAAAAAATTGTGGATGGCACTACAGATTTTGGTCAACCATTCGCAACCCACTGACAGCAAGAAAATTCACCGGGTGGATTTAGATGAACTAGCTATTTCAATTGCTCAGTATCCTTGTAACACTGACAAACAAAATCGCAACTCAGGTTCCACTGCATTTCGAGTTTCCAAGAATTTACAAGCTGCAAAATTGATCCACTTGAGGGTTTCTTAATTCGAAGTTTCTTCATTTGTATCTTGGTCTTCCCTCACTTGAATAATTAAGCAACTCACCAATGGCAGAATCTTGTACAAAATGACTATTCTAAGGTAACAGTATCAGCAAGTAGAAAGCATACCTGAGAATAACAGTCAATTGCTGTTCTAAAATCTTTATCACGAAATGCCAAGTCCCCACGCTTTCTCGCCTCCAGCATATCCCTTATTTGTTGAGTCCATTCTTGGAAGGACAACTGAACATTTCATGAAATGAGGTTACTTTGTCCTCTTCCAAATCAAAATGCGACAGACCATAATGCCACACCCAAATTACCTCATTGGTTCCTTCATCGTCTTTGTAATGTGTCGTCACCAGAATTTGATGAATCGCTGTGAGATCCATTCGTGAACAAGCATCACCCATTGGAGAAAGCGGGTGTGGGGGAGTAGGAGGCGGTTCCTCATGCTTCGGAATCCCCAGCATCACATGAGACGGAACCTGAAAGCTAAAAGTTATGATCAGTACCACACTCCATAGAATGAAGACAAGATGGAAAAATCAAGATATTCAGAATGCAATGGCATCACATAATGTCTTTTGAAAAGGCATCAGAGAGTTGGCCATTAAAAGATAGAAACATCGGAAAGGTGGATGCCACAAATAAGAATTCAAGCAGATGCAAAACATGAGTTTGATTGAAGCAAAGCTGGCAGCTTACATCGGGCTTATTTTGCAGCGGTGCAAGGGTTGCAACTAGGTCTTTAGTGTTTGGACGCTCCCTAGGCTCATACTGCAAACACCTTGAGGCAAGATCAAAGACCAAAGTAGCTTCTTCAGTTGAAAAGTTACCCTCCAAATGCGAATCCATCAAGAGGAGGATGTTTTTGCCACGGATCATATCAAGAGCCTGTCCCAATGCAGAGAACACTTAAGGGCAGTATTCAACATCGTTAAGAACACACCATAAGAAACCAGGCTCATCAAAGAAGAAATGATAAAGATTAAATTACTTAATAGATCAACACATCTTCCCTAATCTAGTATATAAAAAAAAAAGGAGCAACTACGTCACAAGAATATGTGAAAAAATACAAAATTTGTTGCAATTGGTGCAAGAAATGCTTGAAGTTTATACTTCCCTGTTGGTATATCTTGCCAATGAGTAAAGTTTGCTCAGTCCAAGCCACGAGGAGACATTAAATTGGACTGCTAATCATATCAACATTTATTGGAAGAGTTCACATTCAAGCATTGCACGATTGAGGCCATTCAAGAAATGGGGAAAAATTCACACTGCACAATGTAGGCTGCAGCGTTTATAAGTAATCTTAGACAACTTCAGGACTCAGCAATTAAGAGAAACTTCATTCCTTGTAAGTTGCTAAAGCAACGCCCACAGCTTCAGAATGAGAAGCTAAACTACTGAGATATAGAGATATATCGATTTATCAGAGTTCCATAAGCCCAGAACAAGTTACTGTTCAGATTGTATGTAGCATTTAGAAAACGCGTACATGCCTAACTGTAGGTTGGCAATCCATTAAAGGTACATACTTTTTAAGCTCAACACTGATAGGGCAGCCCTTCCTCATAATAACTGTAACAATGAACAGAAAACAACTGCGCTATCTCAAACTCTTTAATACGACTGCAGCAAAACTCTAGTTGCTCTGTCTAAGTTTAGTATCTGCTTAAAACATCCTTAAAATTGTTCGTACCACAGTATGTCAAGTTCTTTATGGTTGTTGAGCAGACAAAGAACTAGAAGTACATAAAATATATAAGGCTACTTACATGAGTTGGAGGAATGTGCTTCCCACTAAGAAGATCCAAAAGAACTGTTCCAAAGCTGAAGATAACACTTTCTGGGGTTACACGTCCTGCATGCATTGCAAAAAGTGAGCCAAAAAAATGCATGTTGTGTCGCCCTGCAAATTCCACCTAGGTGAAAAATGAATGAGACATGCTTTGAAGAGGGGTTAACAGAATACTTTTATCAATGCATACACAAGCGTCATTATCTGCCAGATAGATCCATGCTTTAACCATAGCTAATAGCTGCAACAAGTTTGACATGGGCAGTTTCTATCATTTTTAATCTATTTCGATGACTAAATCCTAAAAGTCACTGTCTGGGATCTTTTCGGCCCCATAACAAGCATGCACAATTAAATCCGTGAGGTGCTGGGTTGTGACCAACCCTCAAACAGAATATCTGTAAATGAGAGATGATGTTCACCCAAATCTCGGAGTCTACCCTCTTTTCACTAATTCAAGGCGACATTGAGCAGATAATAGTCATTGTGTCCTAAAAGAACCGATTTTAACAATCTTCCAAGGAAAGCAGCTGATAACCTTTTTTGTGAAAATATTAATTAGTGTTAGACGTTCCAAACAGCTTCTTTTGATTATGATAGAAACTAGAAAACAATCTATAAGAGTAGGGCCTCATTCAGAAAGATATAAATATTCCGTGACTTCCTGCAAGACAAACACCAGATAGAAGTTTGCTATGCACCCTTTTGAAATCCTCACAAAAGCTCCTCCTTGCACTTTCTTCCATGCAAAGAGACATTCTCATGACAAACGAGCCCACTTAATACAATTGAAAAGTGGAATAAATCCTAGGTCTCATGCACCAACGATTGGAGAGAACTCATCAATAAATATAATTTATAAGTATAAATTACCAGGAAACTGCAGATGTCTTGGCAAGGAGTATTCATAAAAGAGATGAGGGGAATGGATTTACCATTTCTTAAATACTCAGGTGGAGTATACGCAAGGTTTGTGCTATAACTTTTCCCATCTCTGCTATTTTTCATCAAGCCGAAACATGAGAGTCGAGGATCGCCATTCTGCAAAAAGAACCTATATATCAGCTCACCAATTTTGCAAAATCATTTGGTCGATAGACCATCCAGATCTTATCCTTGTCATTGAGCCAATCAGTTAAATCACATCGTTAAGTAACAATCGAGCACTATTTCCATAATTACACCGTGATTATTAAAAGCAGTCATTACCTAATACATGTCATACCTCATCAAAGAGAACCCTATATGCATTTAAGTCATGGTAGAGCGGACGGCCTTCGTTACTACAATAATCTAGGGCTTCGGCAATGTACAGAGCAACTCTAAGACGCATAGCCCACTCGATAGTTTGATTTTCCCCTGCAACAAAATGATCAAAGCAGTTAAATTTACTCGAACCCAGCAACTTTTAACCAATCTACCGGTATGGCAAATGTCTTGTCTAGCAGTAGAAAGAAGCTTCCGGTAAATGGACTCGTTAACTAAACATGCCATAAACAGGTTGGTGCGTTATCAAACTAAAAGCTCTCTGTCCACTCATTTTAAGAGGCGAATCTATCAAGACTTTGTTGTGGCTACTCGCATGCTAAAAGAGTAATAAATGGTGGGCACCGCTCAAATGAAACGGACAAGTGCTGAAACCTAAACAAACGCAGTTAAGAGACAAAGATGCGGCGTCATGATATAAGCAAAATCAAACTCAAAAACACTCGAAAGGAAAACTTCTGCAGAGAGCTACATACAGTGGAAGAGGTGCTTAGCAAGAGTGTCATTTGGCATGTACTCTGCAACAAGCAATCTCTCGTCCCCATCACAGCAATAACCTATCAAATTCGCCAACCTCTTGTGCCTCAACTTCCCAACTCCCCATGCCTCTTCCTACAAAAGTTCCGAAGCAAACATCCAACACAAAACTCTTCAAAATAAATCGAGAAGGAGAAGAGAAGGGTGGAGAAAACCGGGAGAGGCCAAAAAGGGTAAGTACAGCGAACTGTTTCGGATCGGGCCAAGCCAGCTTGGTGAACTTCTTGACGGCGATCCAGCGGCGGTTGTTCTGGTTCTGGAGGCGGCCCTTGTAGACGACGTTGGGGGCCTTCTCGCCGCTCTCGGACACGATGAAATCGGAGCTGAAGTTGTTGGTGGCGGCCCTCAGGTCGGCCAGGGAGAACTCCGAGAAGAACCCCGCCGACCCGACCCCGCCCCCGGCCCCCGGCCCCGGCGCCGCCGCCGCCGCCGGAGTGGTCGGTGCCGTTGGCGGGCTGCTGGCGGAGGCTGTTGGCGGAGCCGGGGTAGCCGCCGCGGCGCTGGTGGTGGGGGCGATGGTCCTTGTCGTCGGAGCCGGCGTCCTTGAGGAAGGACGACTCGCAGCAGCCCATGACTCGGAAAGAAACGATAAAAGAAGAAGGAAAGCCCGAGTTGACTCACTGCAAATAATGGAACCTCCCCACCTGGTCCCCAGCACCCAGCTCCTCCTCCTCCTCCTCCTCCTCCTCCTCCTCCTCCTCTCTCGCACAACCCAAGAAGAGAGAGAGAGAGAGAGAGAGAGAGGGAGGAAGGTTACAGGGGAAAGTTACAAGGAGAGATTTTTTATATATCTCTGGTAATGGTAAAGAAAGCACCCGTGTGCTAGGAGAAAGGAGAGAGTAGAAAATGAGAACGCAATGACCAGCACAAATCAAGAATTCTCATTCTCTCTCTACTCTCTCTCTCTCTTTCTTACAATGGAGCACTGACACAAGCTGGTTTTTTTGTTTTTCTTATTACGGGGGTCGGGGTCGCGACCATTTCGTTGTCGTCTTGCGTTGTCCTGTTACGCGACGGGGGGTGACTCGGTGAGCGACGAGAGTTGATCTGTCCTCTCTCTCCCTCTCCCTCTCCCTCTCTCGCGCGTGAATGGAACGTCTCGCCTCGCTCGACCGACTCCACGGCGATATCTCGGCGGCCACTCTTGCGATCTTTGTGCTTCGATGCTCTCTACTATGTTGAGGAGAACGGTAAAATTGGCAAAAATCTAACAACAAAGATAAAAGTAACGAACACCCCCCAAGTTTAGTCTATAGAATAAAAAGGATTTAATATCACACACACACACACACACACAAAAACCACAAAAAACCTCAAATTCATAAATTCATAATAAATTTATTTTAAATTAATTATTTGATTATAAAAAATCTTAAACTAATACATTTATAATAAAGTTATTGTCCGTCAGTTTTCGTTAAATTTTACTGTCAAATTACTGAGCTTGATGACACGTGACAGTTAATGGATGTACCGATTTGAGGTTATATCCTCCATTTGTCACAAACGTAATTTTTCGTGATAA
Organism: Eucalyptus cladocalyx; assembly: GCA_017140615.1. Classification (NCBI taxonomy): domain Eukaryota; kingdom Viridiplantae; phylum Streptophyta; class Magnoliopsida; order Myrtales; family Myrtaceae; genus Eucalyptus; species Eucalyptus cladocalyx. The sequence goes on from CM029521.1 coordinate 17,186,356, forward strand.
ACTAACGAATGATAAATTTATCACCTATATATTAATTTGGAATATTTCATGATATTAACCCAAATAAAAATGCATTGACTTTTCAAATGATTGAATAACACCGTGAGAATTTTCTCCAAAGACAAAAATCACAACACGTGACTTGGCTAACAATGACATTCCAAATAACACAAGTCGGTAATGCTATCAAATGGGTAAATCAATATATACAATATATACAACTCAGATTGAATTGTTTAACTCATCTTGACCGATTTATAAACAATATAAATTTCATAACTATTATTCAACCCAATCCTAACCCACCCAATCCATTTACTAAAATACTTTCATATTAAATCTAATATGAAAATTTGTTTCCACTCAGCTAACCCACTTTAAATTTTTCGTGTGTATTTATTATTTACATAAAATCCCTATTTTGATTATAAGATGCTAAAGAAATGACTTTCAACATTGCAGTGGGTTTTCAATTTTTTTGTTCCCGTTCATAATGAATAACAAAGAGGAAGTTAGTACTTTGTAGTAAATTTATAAATTTACCATAACAAATAACGTGGAGGAGTTAAAATTTTAATTAAACGGAATATAAGATATTGGAAAAGATCATTTATATTGACCATAAATCGTAATAATAAAAATTAAGATTAGAACATTATATGAAAATAACAATGTCAAATACAACTAAAGAAAGATATACTCTAGTAGCTAACGGGTGAAACTTATAAGATTAATAAAAATAAAAAATGGTAGGGAAAAAAGTGTTTTGATATTTTTAAGACCCATCTTACGGGCCTAGCAAGACTTCTTTAAACTTGAAAGAGTCCGAGAAATTCATTACTTTCTTATATATGATTAAAAGAAAATCATAAATGTAGATTGAGTTTGGTAAACTGTGAATCCATATAATATTTATATTTTTAAAGTTTTACCATCCTAAACCCATCTATAACCCGTTTATTGAATATAATTAATTCATATAATGATTCAACCCATCAAACATGAGTTAAAAATTAGGTTTCTGAGTTATTTTAACAGGCCTGCAAGGTAATAAAGAAGAGAGAATGGCAATTACTTCAAACGTACTTCGAACGTAACTGAAGCACACTAATTCTAAGAATCGGCGCCATTTTGCTTTTTGCCCGGGGCAACTTTTGGCTGAAAGGTAATATGTCTTCTCTTACACATCGACGCCATTAACACGTCATGTTCACATCAACTTCGGTAAATAGAAAACTCAACTGTGGGTAATTTTGTGATAGATAAAATTTCGTGATTTTCTTTTTATGGTTTGAAAAGAGGGGTACGTTTGTTTCTCGAGCAAAAAGTTTGGGCGTGGTTATGAGATTTGGTCAAGAAAAGATGGGAGAAGATAAGAAAAATCCAAAAAACAAAGTTTCAAGCTTGGAAAAATAGGGGCATAAAATAGGATTTAATTGTCAATTTTTTTCTTATTTTGGTGAAATAGCAGCACATGAATATTATAGTTTTCTTCAAAAAGCATGAAAAGAAAAAAAGTGTCCCATCAAAAAAGCAAAAGAGACCTTCTATTAACACGTTTTTTCAATCCCTTTATTTTCAATCAGAATGGCACCAGACTAATGTCAAAAATGCGAAATGCTTAATTTTTGAATAAAATGGAAATTGGAAAATGCCAAAATGTTCTTCCATGAATGCGATCTATAACTTTTCCTTCATAATTATTCCCATTGTCTGAAGGACCCTTTGCTTGAGCTTCGATTCATCATCTTGCCGTACTCTAAAAGAGGGCTTTAATGAAGCCATAGGAAGACGCGTGTCGTGATATTGTCAATTTTGTACGGAGTTTCTTGACATTTGAATCCATTATGGAAGGGCCAAAGGGGGATTTTAGAATGTGGGACAATGTGCAATTCTTCTTGCCCAACCCGTTCTTCTTTTCTTCTCATTGTACTATCGTTCAGCAGACAAATGTGCAGGCGTGCCAAAAAAACATTGACCAAAAATCGATGATGCACCAGGACGATCTGAACTTCAGATGGCTGGAGAGCGATCGAGATCGCTCCGCGGCTCTGCACTCGAGCACAAAAGCGCGCAAATGGGCTTGAATGGAGCGATGAATTCCGTGGAAATCTAAGTGCACTTGAAAGCACGAGCAATTGAAATACATCGAATTGAAAAATGCACAATAGGAATCAAAAGATGCATGAAAAGAGAAAGCACATGAAAATGAAAAGCAAAGAAAGTGAAAGGATAGGACACTGCTAGACAAGTTTTGTCGAAGTTTGTGCTTCCTCTTTGATCGAGTGATAGCTTTTACAGACCATGAATTTGCAAAAATCCATAAAATTCATTAAAATGAATAAATAAAATTGTGTACATCAACACTAATTATATCACGTAAGATGGCCGGTATTAATTAAACCAAATTAGCAATTTTTAAAATTGATCAGAAAGACTCAATTGACAAATTATTAAAAAGTATAGGACCAAGTTAGCAATTCATCAAAAAGTTTGGAACTAAATTGACCTAACGAAAGGTTTATAACTAAATTGAAGAATTTATAAAATATTTATAATTGAATTGGCACAATTAAAATGTTCATAATTGAATTAGCCATCATATAATAAGTTTAAGACATTTTGGATAATTTTCCCTCTAAATGGAAGCATATATGTGAAGGTGGACGCTACCATCAACATCGACTGCATCTAGGAAAGCATGAGGTGACGATGGATATCGACATTTGCCCCTTGAACATTGCTTTAAGTGGTTTAATTTAAAGTAATGTTTATATTTTAATCAATTGTCACTTGTGTCGACATGTGATTAATTCGTACGAGGTGAATTTAAATCATGTATCCTGCATTTAGGCCATAGCACATTTGTGTGCATCGATTTGGTCCTCTTGAGTCGCAAAACACCTTTCTCAAGCACAAGTATTACTAACTAAGTTGTGATATTGAAATTAGGAATCTTATGTGGATCATAGGTTTTTGATTACAAGGTGTAATCTCCCCACAATAGAGGAGCTGAAGCTCCCATGGAGGCCTTTGTGGCTTGTCCAGTCGTTATAAAAGGACGGTAGGTCCTGTAGATGCATTTCTTATTTTACTATGCTAGTATCCGTACACTTTGCGCTCTCAATTGGTACTATATATATTGACAATTTTTTTGTTTTACATCTCAATAATCTCGAGATCTAGACGAACACCTATATAGAGTCTTTTAAGGACTTAGTTAGGTTTGAAATAATGTTGCTAACTAGGTTGCGATAAATGTCAATAGGAGTGAATCGTGTTCTCACTACGATCACACAAAGCACATTCCGAAAGGACACAAACATAACTGGCCTGGGGTTCTTTGAAAGTCTACAATCGAAGGACCCACGAAAGAAAATATTCTAAGCACACGAAAGAAAATATTCACATTGTCTTTTATTATCGTTACTCACATGTGAACTCATTTCTCTTACTGGGATACTCGCATGGGCATTATATCTCCGTCTGAGGGTTAGTGTTTGTTTTTGGAAAAAAAATTCTCGATAAAGAAAAATGCATTACAAAAAATTATTTCTTTAGAAAAATATTTTTCTCCTTTTTCAGATTAGGAAATCCATTCTCCTAATTTTAGGTATGTGTATTTTCTATCATCGTAAATGGTTTTTTTTTTTTTTTTTGTTAACTAATCATTTTCAGCAACTAAACACGTGAGAAATCCAGAAAATTAATTCGCGAAGAATTTTTCAGTGGAACGAAGACATCCTAATTCTTTTTAAGTCAATTACCCTAGCTAAATGAGAAATGAGACCGCCACTCCCAATGGAATGGGTGGACCTGATATGTGAGCATCTTATCCATGCGATAACCCCTTTCGACCTAAATAGAAATCTCTACCAAGCCAAACAATCATTGGTCATGTCTATCCAATTAAAGTTTGCTTTTGTGGTATATCAAACTCGACTTATCATGGTGAAGGCAAGCAGCAACTCGAAGGCAAGAGCCTCTAAAGTATTTCGAATAGGAGACACTACAATTCAAACACAAACACATTGTATTCAAATCAAGACCATAATTTAACCGCACATATACAAATATTCATTGAATTTTGATTTAATATTCAACGTGCTTCTTGATTTTTTAATTTTTTCGATATAATTCATGAATTTTAGCTCAATGTATAATGTCGTTCTATATTCAATTTAATCCTTATATTATATATAAATATTTAATTTTGTCCTTGAATTTGAATTAATAGAAGAACAATCTAAACAAATTTATATAATTTTAATGACTAAGTAAAATATACACTAAAAATTTATGGATCACAATGAATAAATTAAAAGTTCAAAAATCGTATTAAATAAATTAAAGATTTATAAATTATTTATGTTATTATCTTTTTCGATAAGTTCATTCATTCATGTTATTTGAAACGAGTGATCGACGTGTCCTCTAATGGATCGGCACGGCGCTCGTATGAGAGGAGAACGAATTAGACGAGAAAAAGCATTTAAAAATCTCATGAACGAATCGCGACTTCTTTGCCTCAAAAACTCCTCCACCTGCGCAATAACTTCGGTCGGACGGATCTCACACTTGAAAAAAAACATTAATATATCTGTCTAGGGTCTAGGGTACTGACATCTCAACGAGCTATAAGCCTCACTTCCATTTATTGTCATCTTCCTAATTAATTTTTTTTATTCAACAATCTAAACTTTATGTATAATTTATCAAATATCAAACCATTAAAATTTTAAATTCGCCCACTAATCCATTTTTCAATCATCAAATTCAAATCCACGAGGTCAAGTCCCTTAAGTATAAATAATGAAAAATACTGTAGCATGACACTATTTCCAAAAGTAAAAAACTCAGCGTACGAGGCATAGGCAAGGGTCAGGTGAACCCTTTCTCTACGCTCTCTTATGGAAAGTCAATTTAGGCTTGATGGAGACGAGAACGACCATATCAACATTAATTGCTGACGGAACGTGATGACTGACTCGTATAAAGCCATGAAAAGAAGACATCATTGATAGGTCAAGGATTGGTACATTAAAGTGAATCGTGTGATTAGTCAATAGCTACCAACATAGGTTGAATTTGTACCGAGAAAAGGAGAGATAAGAATAGAATTATACGCAAAACTTGTTTGATTTAAAATAAAAACTGATTGTGGTTAGGCAATTTTAACGGAGAATTGATGCATAGAGAAACGAAGGCAAATTGGCTACTCCAAGCGGATAAATCAACTCACTCAATCGACAACTGTGATCTTTTAGGTGATCACGTGAAGAATTTAGGTCCAAAAGTTGTCTTGTTATGGATTGGGTCTTGATGGACCACCTTAATTAATTCTCCACCATTAGGGTGGACAAAAGAGTTTGCTGGGGTTTCCATCATCTGACATGGCTGTTGATATGATCAACGTAGTTCATTGACCTCGCTAGCTTAGTCAATATTGGGGCAAATCCTAAACCAAAAGATTGGAACGCGGTGTGGAATTTTGTAAGCTTCGGGACCAGCATGAAAACGATCCAAAGTGGAATGTCTAGCTCTAGTTTTTTATACTTTTTGCAACGACCTTTAAGATGATTAAGAATTACACCGGTTTGTGCCGTGAAAGAGGAATTATTGGACTAAGACGCATCGCTCTAAAAATAAGAGACTCAATACATGTTGTCAAGATATAGGCAAAGATGTTATGATTCTTGTCGATGTGTAAGTTGGGTCATTTAGATAATCATATCACATATTTTCCTCATTCATATCGAATTCCTTGTTTTGCATCAAAATGGTATGACTTTTTTCCTTAAATTATAATTACTAAATTCATTATCAAACCTAACATTTTAGTGTCGTTTACAGCCTTTATTTGTGTTACATTTTTATGACATGAATATTTTGAATTTCACCTCCACTAATCTAGACATATATACCCAAATCATATTATCCACGTGCAATGGATAAATCTCCACCAATAGACTAGTTAGCATGGCCCCCAAAATGCTACTTTTAATTAGAAGTTGTCGTTTGAGCTAGGATCCGTCATATCTGGATGAAATTCTAAGCCAGTCAAACAAACTTTGAGAGTTAGATATGTTTCACAAGAGAGAATTAAGAATTTTTCTTTTTTTTACTACAGTCTTGAGAGACATTAAGAATCGACAAAATCTTCAAATATCTCTAATAGAGGAAATTATCCTAGAGAAATTCTCAATTTATCTCTAACATGTTCCATGGTTCTCAACTTTGATCGTGAATATTGGAGATTGAAAGTCTTGTTTTATGTGAAGTGTGTAAGCATGTGCGTGCATGTATAATGCAATGCCAATAGTGTTGTGTTCCTAGATCAAATACATGTCTTGTCGCAGCACAATAAAAATGAAGGTGTTCACAAAACAATCTAGCACTATATATATATATAAAAATTCTTCGCAATTCAATGATATATGTTTTCAAATAAATTAGAATCTAATTGGGCATGTGTTAATAGGGTTGAATTCGGATTTTTCTCAGCAATCTCCAGCTTTGACTCTATTTTTGAGCGAATATGTTCTTTTTTGATGACCATTTAAAAGACACAATTTCATATTCGATTATATTTGATGGACGCAAAGGAAGGTGAGGAGTTGAGAACGCACAATAAAATGAAAACCATTTTACTCAAAGGAAATCAAACCTTCACATTTATCATAAGTTGTCAATGCGTCACATATTAAATAAATTTATCCCTAACGGATATATGTCACCCACCACGAATGAAAATGTTTAGACAAAACATCGAATTAACTCCACCTTATCCCTCTTGTCATATTTCAAAGAGGAGTAGATGCGACTGACAAACCACTGTTTTTTTTTTTTTTTTTTTTTTTATCACTTGAGCGTGTTGGGTTCGCAGCAAGCTTTGGCAACGGAATCTCGCATTCGGTCGATGATAATTGCGGCACGTAAGTCGAAAACCGAGGTCGTAGAAATCGAGAGGTATCATAGGTCTTGAAATTTGGACGTTTGGCGACGAAATAAGGGCGCAGCGTACCCGGAGATGGAGTTGATTTGAGGAATAATTAGGTGCCTCTTGTCTGTCCACGTGTCGTTTGACAGCTGTCCAGGGATTACTTGGCATTCGCGCCTATCTTTTCGGGAGGGGAATATTCAACGAATTATCGGCCGACATCAGGGTAAGTTTCCAAATCCGTTCGGTCTTTAGGTTAGGAAACGTAGGAGAGCATCCAAAGCGCTGCTTCTCAGGGATATGGGGAAAAAAGGTCAAGGGGTCATCATCTTTCTTCCGTGAGTTGTCTATCCTGTTGGGCAAACTCACAATGATTGATTATCTTTAGATAAAGCCATGGCTCCTGCTCGCTAGCTAGCATTTGAAATTTGACGAGGATTATAAAATTATCTAGGAGTCCTGAATTTATTATATTTAAGTTAATTTGATTTTAAACTTTTTCATTATTTTAATTGAATCAATTTAGCTAATTTAATTGGAAATCGTAGATATAGATGGCGGTAGTCTTAGCACATAAAACGACTAATACTTTTAGATAATTTTAATAATTATTTTTAAAATTTTTTTTTTCTTTTTCCTTTCAAGGGCTGCCCAACCCTCAAAAAAGAAATGAAAGAAAGAAAAAGAAAATAAAAAAATTCTTAAAAAAGAGCATAAAAATTAACTATGTCTATGATTTCCAATTAAAATTTGCTAAATGAATTCAATTGACAAAATGTGAAAATTATTAAGATTCAATTGGCACAATAAAAAGATTTATGACTGATTTGCCCAAAGTGAACTATGTTTAGGACTTTTTGGATGAGATTTGAGGAATGCTTTTTTGTGCTCTAATTTGTTCACGCATCGAATTGAAATGAGTAGCTTATTGATATGAAAAAAATCAATAATAAACTTTTTGATTGTGCCAATTGAATCTTAAACATTTTCACATATTATTAATTAAGTTCATTCGCCAATTTTAACAGGAAATCGCTAATATAGATAATTTTTATAATCTTTTTAAAAAGATGTAATGTTGTTGTTCATGCACCAAAATGTTATCATATTGTGATTAGACAAAATTGGATGACAACAAAGAAGGATGCCATCAATAGAACATGAGACCTCCTCATTAACAATTAAGTGGCCTTAGACATCGATCAAAATTAGACCGTTGGAGGACAACGTGAGATTATGGTCTGCATATAACTTCATATAAAACCAAACCCACATGAGTCACACCAGGATTTTTGAAAAGCATATACATGATCTCTCGCGAGATCAATCCACTTTTGTAAACTAAGTGCATTTCGTTGTAATTTTGTAAAGTCGTATGTACAGGGGTTGGCGTTTATAAGAAAAAAGGTCTCCTTTTAGGCTTTCCCCTAAACTGAAGATATTCTATTGTACATATCGTGGCACGACAAACGCTTACAAGCTTTCAAAAAGCAAGTATTATCTATATTTATTTGTGATCAAATGACTATAAAATCTCTCGAGCAATAGCTTCTCGAGTGATTCCAGTAATTCTTCTTTTTAAGACTAGACGATTTGACCCGTACCTAACTATTTTATCTGCTTAAAGTCCTATTGGTGATTTCACTTCAACGATCGGGCGAGACCAGCTTGACCAAAGAGCAGCTTTCATGATTTCTCTGCCGGAAGGCTCTTTCCTTCTCCATCTTGCTGCGTGGTTTTCTGCATATCTTTCGGCGTTTTCCCTCTTCAAAATCTTCGCATTACTTTCCCGACCCATATCCTGTTGTCTGCAAATTTCTTTACTTCAGTGCATGTTGGGACTACGCTTCTTCGGATACCCGGTCTCGATAAGCCCAAAGCTGTCCTAGACTTCGTCTAATAAATGTCTGCAAAAAAATACAACCGTCGCAATTGGTCGAGTGATCCAAGACTTAATTTGCGAGTCCAGGATCACAGGTTCGATTCCCCAGTCTATCCTCATTCTCAGAAGACCGTGATTAGTCTGCAGAGGACCGTCCTAAGCATAGACATATCCCCGGTCGATACTCGTTCTTGGGAAATTTCGGTTAATCTGCTTAGGATGTGCTTGGGCCCTGGAGTGTCCCCGGTCTCGGGGTTTTGACTCTTGTCATGCCGGGGCAGGGACGGCGGGCTTGCCTAATTAAGCAACAGCTGTGAGTGGGCAAATCTGCGGCCTTAGACCGAGCCTTCTTCCGAAGTTGCTTCATAGTTTGCCAAGGCTGGACGGACACCCTTTTATTTTTCCAAAAGTTGTCACAAGAAGAAGCTCTTTTCTTCTCTTTGGGCGAAGGGTAATGTCTCGAGATTTATTATATGGTGTTGTTGGATTTGGATCTTAAGTCCGCTATTACTTGTTTGGGACCTTGCTGTGTTTGGTGATCTACACATGAGTCCGTTTGTGCCTTTTCGGGCTTGGGCTCAAGGAGCCAATACCGACTTAAGGAAAATCTCTGCTCAAGGCCTATTAACCAAGGAGCTCGTTAAATCAATGTATACTTTTTGAAAATAAATCTCGAGGTGAATAAGAAAAGCCCAGCTCGTGTTTTTTCTTTTGGTCACGAAATTTGATTGATTTTTGTGAAGAAAAAGTTGTACGTGCAAAACAACTTTGTAAAACTAGGATATTTAGATATGAGTTAACGATTTTTCATCAAATAACCGTATTGTAGACAGTAGAGAACCATGGTTATAATATCAATATGAGCATCTTGGAAAGAGCTTGTCGCAGGGTTGCTAGTGATCGGCTCACCACGGATTTTATTACTTAAGGATATTATCGATCAGGCTGAATTCCATGCGTTACTTAACGGTTGCCATTGCATTTGATCAATTGACCCCGACTAGTGCAAACACAATGGCCATTCCATTCGTTGATGTTCTTAATCATGTAACCTTAATTTCTGTATGGGAATCGCTGGAGACTAATTCGGAGAAGTCTTATACTCCACGCATGCATCGCACTAAGCTCTAGATATATCAAACGCGTCTATTGATTGATCATCTTTATATGATCTCCTAAAATGGAATTGGAACCGATGAGCACACTTTTTTCCCTCTCTAAGTGTAGATGTTCTAGGATCTTCAAGAGAAAGGGAGAGAGAATCAATAAAAGTTACATATTTACTTAATTAACTCCACATTACACTTTATTAGAGAATGGTATTTATACTCAAACAACATGCATAGGAATTGAAATAATCTATCTAAAAAGGAAATAACTATCTTAGAAAATAACGAAATATCAAATAATTATATAATATCTAAGGATATCTCTAACAATATTTTCTAATAGGGAATTCTCTAATATCCATAAATATGCTTCAATACTCACCTTAAGCTGGAGCATTTAGCTTGCATATAATAGGTGCAACTTTCTCCAAAAGTCTCTAATCAAGCGCCATGTAAGCTGGACTTTACACTAAATAAGGGATGTGAGTCCAAACTAGATTCAAGATAATGACAACTATGTAAGATGGAACTTACATAATAGTTTGAACCTAATTCTCATCATCACCAAATTTGACAAGCATTGAGGAAACACATGATCAGAAAAGTTGACAAATCTTTCTTGTGCGACCTTGATAGATCATGTGGAAACCCAACTTGAATTGAGGTAAACTAAACTGCATCAGCCCAAGGTGCTTAAATTTGGCTGCTCGATGAAGGTATGCTTGACTCCAATGTTCATAGCTATTTAGATACTTTAGGGCATCAACTCACGCTCAACTTTGAATGCTGATGAAGATGTTCCTGACTCTCATCTGTTTGGATACTTGAGGGCGACTTTGCTACTTGATGGCGCTCTCCATTAAAAGAGTCTTACAATAAATAATGGTCAAGGTAGGCATTGCTAAGGGTTGACAAAATACGGAAATTACTGAAGATGAGATGACTAGCGTTGGTGAGGCATGACTCCCTGAGGATGAGTCTCTGGAATGAAACTTGACGCCCTGAATGTCATTAGCCATGGGAAGGGAAAAAAGAATCTAATGGTTGCAATAGAAACAATGATTGAGACTGACACCAAGAACAAAGAAAAAACTATCATTTTGATTTGGATCCTTTTCTCTTGGTGCCTCTCATACCATGTACACACTTTATGATCTTTAAGCGGAGGGAGAGAGAATCAATAAAGACCACATTTTCACTCAATTGACTTCATATTACATTTTATTAGAGAATGATTTGCATCCAAACAATATGCATAGGAAAAGAAATAATCTAAGATAACAAAGAAATCAACTATCATAAAATATAACAAAATATCAAATAATATCCCTAATATCTAATGATCTCTAAGGGGCAGTTTGGCAACTTGCCAAATAGTAATAATTTCTGTTATTTTGTTTCCGGGAGTAGATTTGGAACATAATCAAAAATTAAAAAAAAGTTGATTCTTTGTACTCGGGAATAATTCTAGAATCAAGCACTTATTTTCTCTCTTTTCTTTTCTTTTTTTTGTTCTTCTTCTTTGACCGCCACCGTCGCCTCCGTTGCCATCCACCGCCATCCATTGCCCACCATTGCTAGTGACTCGGTCCGCAAACTTTGTTGGAGGCTCGCCCACTAGCGGGCCGAGCTCGCCCAGATTTGGTGATGCCTAGCTCGCCTAGCCGTCGGTGGGGCTTAACCTCACCGGGGCACCGTGAGGTCGGTGTTGCCCGACCAAGGTGAGGCCACTCACCCAGCAAAGGCTCGGCTCAGCCGAGTCTCGCCGGCAGTTGGGCGAGGCTTGGCCAACGAGGCACGGCCTCGTTGAGAGTAGGCAATGCTCAGGTGAAGTTGCCAACCCTCATCTAGTCGATCACCGGTCATCCCAAGGCCGGCGACTAGCCACCTTGAAGAAGAAGAAGAAGGAGAAAGAAAGGAAAATAATAAAATAATAAAAAATAAAAAAGGAAAAAAAATAAAATTGTTTAAAAATAATAATAATTTAAAGTAGAAATTTTGAGGATAGTGCCAAACACAATTCTATTATGGGAATTGAAATTTTGGATGGTTACCAAACAGCTTAAAATATTTTATAAATTATTCACGGGAATAAAATAAAAAAGAATCATTTCTGATTAAAAATTGTTCTCGGGAATAGAAGCATTACCAAATGCACCCTAAGAATATTCTCTAATAGGGGATTCTCTAATGTCCATAAATATACTTCAATACTCCCCCTCAAACTGGAAATCTAACTTGCATGTGACAAGTGCAACTTTCTTCCAAAGTTTAGGATCAAGCACCATGTAAGTCGGACTTTATGTTGCGGGAAGCAAGTGATTGAACAATAAAATAGATAGAACAAAAAAATAAATTAGACATCATATTTACGTAATGTAGACATAGTGATCTATGTTCACGAAAAGAGTGATAATGAATTTATCTATAAATCAAGCAATATAACAACATTACAACCATACTCAAGTTACTCTAATCCCTAATTACATCCAATAACTCAAACAATGTTTAGCCCTATAATTCCTTACAAAATAATCTCTCAATCTCACAAAAAAATTAACAAATCTTGCCACAAAATTTAATTAGCTTTAACAATTGAGTAGTTGATGTAATTCCACAAAGAAAATCACGAAGAAAAACTTAGGCCAAGCACTCGTTGAGAACAACTTTTGAACCTTTTTTTTCACGGCCAAGTTCAAGAGTAATATACATAGTGCCAAAAGGGAATTTAGGAAAAGGAAATCCGTGAGAGGCATGGTTGACCCAAAGTCCAAGTTGGAATTTCTTCAATTTTCTATTATGTCCATTTTTCTTCTTTTCTCGGCTAACTCTTGCACATTGGGAAAGTAAATTTCCTACTTATTTCTTTTTTCCTCCTTTTATTTATTTATTTCCAAAATTTATATATTAACTTCGAACTCAAACTCAATATATATGCTATAAGGTTCCACGTTAACTCGATATTTGAGTCAAGTCACAATCATTATGCTAGAAATACAAACTTCATTGCTACCACCCTACAGTCCCCACTGGGCTCAAATGCCACAAACATCTTCCAAGTTGAAGTTGCAATCGAATTTCGCCATAACCGTGGCTTTCATCAAGACAACATCTCCACCTACACTTTTAACTACTCTATAAGAATTTTTTGACACAATTTCCTCTACTGCAAATATAGCAAAATTGTTGCATTCATAGCTGTCACAAGATTAGACACGTACCTTGTCTATATCAATAATCATAATAACTATTGGTTATATATACTCCACTTCACTATAAGCACCATTTGTGTCAATTACTCTATTAGTATCCCTTATCTCAGGAGTTTCTCGTTGCAACTCTACCTCGAGCTAAGTATTGTTTAGATCCATATGAACACTATTATAATCACTCACAACTAGAAGTACTTGAGAATTGTCGGTTGCAACTTCTCTAGTAATAATAGGTGAATTTAATTTCGGATACCACAACCGATAGCCTTTCTCACTTGATGTATAACCTAGGAATATACACTTTTTTTTTTTATCTTCCCATCGAGCTTGCCATCATTTACTTGAACATAACAAGGACAATCGAACATTTGAAGAAAAAAATAATCAACAACATGATCTGACCACACTGTTTGGGGGTCCGACATCCAATCGAAATCAATGGGATCTATTCATCAAGTTGCTAGTTGTAGAAAGCACACATATTAGAAATCTTCTAGCCATATCAACACTATAGAGTATTTTATGGGCTGTCTCTAGTAACATTTTGCTCATCATCTCCATAACTTGTTGTGGTTCATTGGTACTAGTGCGGTGTCTCATTATGCATTCCTTCATGTAGAATTCATTTAATAGCTTCAAGCCATACTCCATGCTACCGTTAGTCTATACATGCTTGATCGTTCTACTATTTTCCTTTTCAATCAAAGGTCTCAATTGCCTAATCCTAACAATAACATTAGACTTGTACCTAAGCATAAACACCCAAGTCTTCTCGAGTAAACACTATTGAATTACTATTAGTTATAGCCATAACATTAATTGCAGAGTCCACTCTAATTCTCTTACCTTACTAGTTTTTAAGCTCAAAGTAATCTCTTCTTAGATGCCCCCTTTTGCTACAACTCTAATATACAACACTAACAGTCATAGACTGATTTTGTCTATTCATGTTTATACTAATCCTACTAACATACTACTAGTTCATTTTCTATTTTCACATAGTAAAGCAATAGACATAAATTTCATAGATTATCTTCTACACATGTCCTTACTTAGAATTGAATCTCGAATCCCATCAAACATCAAGCTTGTTGACCCAAATGAATTATTGGTATCAGTAACAATAGTATTCCAAATATTAGGTAATGAGGATAATATAATCAATGCATATCCTCATCTTCAAAGTCATTCTCAATTGAACTAAATTGATTGACAATCATATTGAGTTCATTGATATAATCACTAACGCCCCTTCGCCCATCTTTAAGTCAAACAAACATCATATCAAATAGACCTTGTTGATCGCAAAGGGCTTCTCATACATATTTGATAGGGCTTTTATCAAACCTACATTGATTTTCTATTTCACAATAGATGCGATATTACGAGCCAATGTTAGCCAAATAACTCCCAACCTTTGTCTATCCATCAATCCCCATTTAGCTCACTTCATCAACTCAAGTTTCTCCCTAAATATGGGAAAGTGCAGAATCCTTTGGTACATATAATCCTCAATCAGCAATTTTTAGAAACCAAATTCATTCCCATCAAATTTATTGATTCTTACTTTTCATTCTTTTGTCACTATCAATATTCTTCAACTTAGCCAAGCCTAGTTATGATACCATTTATTTCGGAAGTAGGTAATTGAACAATAAAATAAATAGAACAATAAAATTAACTAGACATCAGATTTATGTGATTTGATCATAGTGACCTAAGTTCATGGGGAGAGCAACAACAAATTCCATTATAAATTAAGCAATGTAATAGAGATTATAATCACACTTGAATCATTCAAACGTTCTTAGTGTTTCCCAGCCCCTAATTAATCCCAATAACTCAAAAAGTGTTTAACCCTATAATTTCTCACGAAATAATTTCTCACAAAATAATTTCTCAATCTCATAAAAGAATTAATAAATTTTATTACAAGATTTAATTGGCTTCAATACTTGAGTTGTTGATGTAATTCCAAGGAGAAAATCACGAAAAAAGAAAAAACCCCACGCCAAGCATTTGTTGAGAACGGCGCTTCAACTTGTTTTTTTCATGACGAAGTTTAGGAATAATATACATATTGCCAAAAGGGATGTTCATTGTGGCTGAATTCAATAGGGAAAGGAAATTCGTGTGAGATACGGTCAATCCAAAGTCAAAGTTATTGACTTTCTTCAAATTTCAATTCTTTTCCGTTTATTTTTTCTTCTTTTCTTGGCTGCCAACTCTTGCACATTAGAAAAGTAAATTACCTACATATTTCCTTTTTCCTCTTTTTATTTATTTATTTTTAAAATTCATATTTTTACTTTAAGCTCAAACTCAAGACTTATTCTAACATCTCACACTAAAAAAAGGATGTGGATATATTGATTTGGACTTAAGATAATGACAATTGTGTAAACTGAATGTTACATGACAAATTGAATGTAATCCACATCATCATTGTATTTGACAAGAGTTGATGAAACACAAGATTGTAAAGTTGACACATCTTTCTCAAACAACCTTGATTGTACCATGTGTAAACTCAAATTGAATTGCAGTAAACCAAATTGCGTCACCACACGGTGCTCAACTTTGGCTGCTCAATGAAGGTGTGTTCGACTTTGGTGGTCCACTTGGATACTTGACAGCATCATCTCATGGTGCCCAACTTTAGCTACTTGATGAAGATGTGCTTGACTCTAACGCTCATAGTTGCTTGGATACTTGATGGCGGCTTTGCTCGTCCATGATGCTCGCTACTGAAATAGAGCCCCACAACAATAACTTCCATGGTAGGCATTACTAAGTATTGACAAAATTGGGAAGTTCTGAAAATGAGATGATTGACGTTGATGTGGCACAAACAAGGTAAGTCTCCAAAAATTATGGAATTGTTTAAGTTTTGAAGGGATCCATTGATGAATGCCAACAACATTCTAGCCTTAAAAGCCTTAAAGAACATCAAGAAACTAGATGCTAAGGGCGCGTTTAGTAACACTTCTATTCCTATAAATAATTTTTAATCAGAAATGATTATTTTTTATTCTGTTTTCGAAAACAATTTCTAAGCAAAAGAAAGCGTTTTGTAACTGTAAAAAATTTTTTTTTTAATTCTGGAATAGAATTGTGTTTGGTACCGTGCTCAAAATTTCTACTCCAAATTATTTTTTTAATTTTAAAATAATTTTATTACTTTTTTTCTTTTTTCTTCTTTTCTTTTTTTCCTTTCTTTCTCTTCTTCTTCTTTTTCAAGTCGTCGGTCACCGGCCTTGGGATGATTGGTGATTGGCCAAACGAGGGCCAATGACCTCATCAGAGCGTTGCCGGTAGCTAGGTGAGGCTTGGTTGAACCACGTTGGTGGTTGGGCTTGCCTCTGGCAATCGGCAACCAGCAATGGTGGGTGGATGGCGGATGGCAATGGAGGTAGCGACAGTAGATGAAAAGAAGAAGAAGAAAGAGGAAGAAGAACAAGAAAAAAGAAAAGAAAAAAAGAACGTGCCCTAAGTGTTTGGTTCTAGAATTGTTTCCGGGAACAAGAATCAAACTTTTTTTTTTATTTATTCTCGATTTTACTCCAAATCTATTCCCGAAACAAAAATTTTACCAAACGCATTTTGTTCCAAATTTACTCCCAAGAATAAAAGAACAGAAACAAGCACTATTTGGCAACTTGCCAAATAGGCCCTAAGCCAAGAGGACACCATAACAGGACCAAGCCTATGCAG
Organism: Eucalyptus cladocalyx; assembly: GCA_017140615.1. Lineage (NCBI taxonomy): Eukaryota > Viridiplantae > Streptophyta > Magnoliopsida > Myrtales > Myrtaceae > Eucalyptus > Eucalyptus cladocalyx. The sequence goes on from CM029521.1 coordinate 17,203,213, forward strand.
CACCAGAAGAACAACTACAACAGCCTAAAGACAGCATCTAAAATCGATTATGCCATCTTGAACAAAGCTGAAAAAGCGCAGCAGAGTTAACTTTTTGCGTACGAGCAATTTTGGCTGTAAAGAGGGCTGAGATCATTTTCTATAGAATTCCTGCAGACGGGAATTCTGAGCTTCAATGGCTAGAGCAGCGTGCTAAGGGCGCTAAGGGCCTCGCATGGTTGGACTTTATTTCTGTTCCCGAACAGAAATTTCTGTTCTTTCGTTCACGGGAACAAAAAAAGGAACAAACGCGTTTGTGTGCGTTTCGTTCCTTTTTTTATTCTTTTGTTCCTGAACAAAAAAGAAACAAAACAAGAAACAAGAAAAACTTGTTTCTTGTTTTCGAACACAAATCAAAAAAAAAAGGAACAAAATTGTGTTCCTTTTTTATTTCGATTTGTGCTCGAACAGCCTCCTCTCCCCCCGCGACGAGCTTCCTCCCCGCGACCCGCGACAAGCGACGAGCGACGGCGAAGAGCTTCTCCTCCGCGACGTGCGACGAGCGACGAGCTTCTCCTCCTCCGACTGCGACGAGCGTCTCCCCTGCGACGAGCGCCTCCTCTTGCGAGCGAGAGAAATCCATCGTCTTCTCCGGCGTCTCCGACGAGCGCCTCCTCCAGCCCGTTCCTCCTTCCCCGATTGTCTTCACTTCGGCGAGAGCTCGAGTGTTAGGGCTCGCTCGAGGAATCGCTTGCCCGATCTGCGAGCCGCTTGCTCGAGCGAGTCTCGCAGATCCGGGCGAGCGTTGCTCCCCGGATCTGCGACGCGGCTCGTCTCGCTCGCTCGAGATCCGGGCGAGCGAGCGAGCGGCGAGCTTCGTCATTGCTCGGGCTCGGCTCGAGCGAGCGAGCAGCGAGCGTCGCTGCGCTCGAGCTCGAGCTCGGCTCGAGCGAGCGAGCAGCGAGCCGGCTCCGCTCGGGCTCGGCGACGCCCGAGCCTCCGCGACGCGGGCCGCCCGCTCCACGGCCGTCTTCCTTCGGGTTTCGATTGTCGAGTTCCTCCCGCTGCGCGCGTACTGAATCCCCGTTATCTGCGGTGCTACTTTTTTATGGTCCACGATCCATTCTCTTATTGGAGGCAGTTACATGTTTTAGTGTGTTTAATGCGTCATCCATGGAGAAATGTTGGTTTTTCTATATGTATTTCTTTCAGTTTTGTTTCTTTTATTCTGACAAGGATGTTTGTCGATCTTGTCTTGAAGGCACAACAGGGTCGTGGACTATACCAACTATGAAGACATGAAGTATGCGGTAAGTCTTTTGCCTTTTTCATGGTTAAATTGGGAGGTTAGGATAGAGATTTATTTGCCCAAGCTTGTTGGGATCTCATGCATCATTCTGTGAATGAGATTGTCTACATTTTCTTTGCGAGATAAAGAAGCTTGATGATTCGAGTTCGAAATGCCTTTTCCCGGTCATACATTCGGGTATGACTTTTGACACGTTTCTTTTATCAATTACCATCGTGTGTACACTGTGTGAATAGATTTATGTAATTTAATTTGCTTTCTTTTGTATGTTCATGTGCAGGTTAAGGAATATGATTCAAAGCGTGAGTCATCAAGAAGTCCTAGGGGCCGAAGCTATAGTCGCGGTCCTAGCCGCAGCCGCAATCGTAGCGGAGTGTGAGGTCTGGTTTTCTTGAATTGCGATACATGTATTTTTAGTTGTCTTTTAATTTTTCTAAACCCTTTTCATTTAAAATGCAGCAAGTCTCCAAAAACCAAAAGTACACGGCGTTCACCTGCAAGGTCTCGATCTCCTTCACGCTCCCGCTCCAAGTCACCCTCCTTATCGTGGGTATGCTTGCTCAGGCTATAGTTGGCTTAACTGTGGTTTAGTCCTCCATTTAAAAGTGGTTATAATGCAAAAGGGCATATGTGAAGTTTCAATCTACAATATTTTCTTTCATAGAGTATGATTTTGGTGGGGATTTACGACTATGCTGGCGGCCAAGTCATGGAATCTTATATATTCCTCCTTTTGGTTCTCGAGTTTGATAATTATAATCTTGTTTTGCCAATGAAATACTGACATTGGTGCTTAGTGAATTTCTTTTCTCCTTTAAATTTTCTTCTGTTTAGTAATCTCTCAAGTTCAATCGATGATGGGTCCGAGATGTTGATTTTTTCCCCAACTATTTGCACTTCAAGATTTTGTAAGACTTGTGTAGGAGGAATGTTTTGCTCTAACTATTGGCCTAAACTCCCTATTATCCATGGGTCTTTACTAATTCTAAGGTGTTATCCCCTTACATGTTCGTGTGGCTTGATATTATTTTGGGGATTATTTGATGGCTTTTGCTCATCATGATTAGGAGATCGATTTCCAGAATTTGAAAGTGTTTTTATCTTCATGGATCTAGTGCGAGTCTTGTCTGAACTGAAGTCAGCTAGCTTGTACTTTGCTCTCTTTCATTAACTATTGCACGGTTGGGGGTGTCTTGGAACTTCTTTCCAAATAACTGCTCTTTTGCTTTCTGTATGAAAATCATCTGTTCTCTTTTTATAGATATGGATATGGATATGGATAAATGCGGCAAACTGGGGATTCAATATTAGGATCTTGGTGGGATATGGTTCATTTGCCTGCAACTATATGGTTTTGATGGCGATAAATATAGTAGTAACTAGTGATCTGTTTAAGTTTTTATTGTACAATCTTCTTTTTCTTTTTTTCCTCCCGAACTGGTATCTTGGTTGCATGAAGGTTGGTTTTTTTAGGTACATTATCTGTTTTATATTCATATTTCTGTGAGATAATGTTGGCATACTGCAGCGTGAGAAACAACTGAGCAAAAGCCCTAAGAAGCGCGGTGCAAGCAGGAGTCCTAACATGCTTAGGACAAGGATTGCAAATAAAATGGCGAGGATCATAATATGCCTGAAATTTCATGACTTTGTGTTTCTGACTTTTGTAATTTTGTTTTTAAGTATTCACTTATCAAATCCAATGTGATGAAGTTGAACAATGAACTATATTACTTCATTATTATGATGTTATGTATGAAAGGGTCTACGTAGAGATCTATGAAGTATTCTTCTTTTAGGTAGCTCTTATGGTGGGATTTTTACTTATGAAATTTTGTTCCAAGTATGCACATGATCATGTTCAAAATGTTTGTCTTCAACAACTATGAACAAAATTAAATTGATGAGCATTTCATTAGAGTTATAATGCAATACCAAGTTTACACTTTATTGAAAAAAAAAAGGCACGTGAGAACAATTTGGAACAAAGTTTATTTATAAACTTTTCTTCAGAGTATGCACTTATAACTATGTTCAGAATGTTTGACTTTACTCACCATGAACAAAATTAAATTGATGAGCATTTTATGATAATGAGAATTGAAAGTCAAGTTTACACTTTATTTAAAAAAAAAAACAATAAGGAAAATTTTGGTACGAACTTAAAATATTTATTCCGTTCAAAGCAAATATGATCAAGTTTAGAATGTTTGTTTTCACTTAATATGAACAAAATTAAATTGATAAGCATTTCATGAGAATGATAATTTAATACCAAGTTCACATTTTATTAAAAAAAAAAACAATTGGAAAAAAATTGGAACAGAAATTTTGTACATAACCAAACGTGTTTCTGTTCTTTTTCTATTCCAGAAACAGAATTTTTTTACAGTTACCAAACGTGTTTCTGTTCTTTTTCTATTCCAGAAAACAGAAATTTTATACGCTTACCAAACGCGTTTTTTTTCAGAAATTGTTCCCAGAACAAAACACTTTTTTCTATTTCTGTTTCCTGGAACAATTTTTAAACAGAAACGCAAACAAACGCGCCCTAATTTGCTGTCCATCTCATTCCCTTTTCTTTGTTTTCTTTAAACATTTGACAAACCAAAAGTTACTCCTGTATCTGCTAAATTGTGATACATGCATGTGCTGGAGCAAAGCATGCCAAGAATGAGCTAAGATCCGTCGAATAAGGGGAGAGAGACCACGTAATGAGGCAACTTGGAGACAAATCATATGAAGTTTTCCCGAATCTCATGATCGATCATCCAGGGAGGAGAGATCATTGTCTTCAACTACAATATTCTCTTTCTGATTTTTTACTCTTCTTCCACATGATTGATCATAATCACAATTATGTGATCGTTATCTAAACGCATGTGTTATACCCATCAACGTGCAAGCCTGATATCTCTCTATTATGACCGCCACCTCCTTTCCAATAATTGGGTTTCTATCTTTTTGATCATATGCTTATCACTAACCACATGAATCAGACCAGATAATTCGTGGATCAATAATGTTTAATCAATAATGTGTAGATATTGAATTTGGTCTAAGTTTGGAACGTGAAGGCAGATTTGTTGATGGTAGAATCTTATATTTTCATTTGATAAAGGACCGGAAAAAAATTACCGTATCGTAAGACATGATCGTTACATTGTTAGTAAGTTATCAAATTTAAATTATTAACTTTGATTTGTTTGTAGAGATATTACAAACAGTTCCAATTAATTATTAATTTTTATCCGTGTAGCTTTTTGACGTGTTAAAGTTACTACTTTTATATCAAATTACATGCTTTAATGTGAGTGAACTGCGAACTTTTCTCTAATGAATTTATCAGCTAATCATAGGTTATCAATTCTTATTTAAGCGATTTATGACATTCACTTGGTTGGTAACTAGTCACTTTCTTTTACTAATAACTCCAATTGAAGTTACCGACTCTTGCACCAAAATTCTAACTTTATTTGAGTCACTTACAATTTTTTGTGTGATGAAATTATTACTAACTAATTTTAGGTTTCATCCTTATTTGAGCTACCTGTCAATAGCAATTATATCAAATTACAAATTTTGAAATAACTTATCAATACTAATTTTGAAGTTACTAACTTTTATTGAGTTATTAACTAACACTTTTCTCCAATAGAGCTACCAAAAAGTATAGATTACCAACTTTTTGCGCCACTTACCAATGTTCTTTTGATCGGCTCCGAATTACCCGAGATAGGCCTTCTCGTTGTAAAACTTAAATCGTTTAAGAGTTGCTGAAACCTTTGATAAACCTGGATAAGTTATTAAAAAATCGGTCATTACAAAATGACCCAATTAAAATTGATAAGTGTGAGGCCATTGAGCAATGTGAAAGATAAGAAGTATTTGATTAAAGTTCGATTTGTTTCTTTTTTTCCTTAAGAGTAATAGGGAGACTTAGGTGGGAGATAATTGTTCAAAAAATTCCAAACCCTATTGAACGGTAGTGAATTATTTTTTAAAATTTTTAATTGTACCACTTTATTCCTAAATCTTTTCACCATTTATCAATATAACCCCTTTTGACTAATTTTGGTTGTAATTTGTTGACATGGAGGCTGACCATCTTATGTGGCATAATTGTTGTCAAAGTGAACATTTTTTTGCAATTTTTAAAATTTTATGAATTTTATTCTTTTATTCTTTTCTTTTTTTTTTTCTACTATTAGGGGCTGGTGGCCCTTGTTGGCCCTTGGGCGAGGGCTCATGAGCCTTCGCTTAGGTTGGCTAGAGCTTGGATGAGGGCTGTGATTCCCTTGTTTGTGGTCGACAACCTCCATTGGTCATTGCTGGCAGAGGGCATAGAAAAAAAGGAAAAAAAAAAAAAGAAAAGAAAAGAAAAGAAAAAAAATCATAAAATTATATAAAAAATTGCAAAAATTATCTACCTTAGCGCCATTTGTATGTACCATGTAAGCTAACCGGTGTTCATGTTAGAACTTTTAGGCCAAAATTAGTTAGATTGACTATATTGTCAAATCATAAAAATATTTAAGATTAAATTGACATAATTGAAAAATTGATAACTAAATTGGTTACCGTACAATCGATTTAGGAATTTTTAGAAAATTATCCCACTACATGTCTACCATCAATAAACTCACATATCTCAAGCTCCAACATCCAAGGCTTGCTGCTAGCTTAGACGTCCTCCCAGCAACCTGTAGCTGGGGCAAGTTTCCGACATTTAACGGTGCACGATTGGTCGATATGTCCCCCATATATAACCAGGCATTTGTTTGTAAAAAATATATAGTACCGTATACTAAATCGAATTTAGAATAATAAGACCCTCCAATTTCATTATGGTCTAAATTCAATTTAGTATATACACAGTGGTCATGTAATAATTTCATTTACTGCCACCGAAAAATTATGATTTTGTGAGAAGCCTGACTCCGATGGTTCTATACCATCGAATTTCACTGGAAAATCTTTGGAGTGAAAAGACTTGATAGATTGCTTGAGTTGTACATCAAAAGAGTGAAACACATTTGCTCATTCCCTTCATCGATTTCTCTTATCTCCATGCTTTCAAATTCATCGATAGATAATTGAATGTCGCTCATGCTTGTATTGAATGTACAAAATCTGCAACACATTTTTGAATGAAGCGGAACTATGTTATTCGGGTAAGTTTTAGCATATCTCACTATGTCCCTTTCCCTAGACGATCTTAACGACGCATTCTCCTAGATTGACCAAACACGTTCACGATTACTATTCCTGGTACCGGATGACATGTTTCACCCTTTAGATTAGTTTCTTCATTCAGCTTCCTTGGAGAAATTGCGACACAATCATAGGAACCCATATGGGGAGCAAAATTGCTGAATGATACTATACATTAAGTTGCACAAGATTCACCGCTATACAATATTTCATTCCCATGTCTGATTACACATCTGGATTTGTATATGACAACATTTCACTCAAGCTGTCTTGTTTGATCTGATCTACTCAAAATCAAAAGCTACAAATGAAAACAGTTACTTTGATTTTTACAGTGTGAGAGTGTTGAGCAATGAAACCCTGGCGCTGATCAAGCTCCTGAACACTCTCTCACTCACACTCTCTATGCACTCAACGCAACCTTCCAATTCCTCCATCTTCTTCAAAACCTCCCTCACTTCCTCATCCTTCATCTTCCTCAAACTCCACAACCTCTCTTCCGTACACTGGAGCTCCTCGATCGGCTCGTCAACCTTCGCTTTCTTTGACAGCCTGAGCCGGCCGCTCCAGGACGACCTCCTTGCCGCAAATGACAATGCGAAACTGTCAAAAAGTGTCCAGCGATACTGAGGCTGTTGCCTTGACGACACCTGATATTGCGGCAGCAAGCTCAGCGTCAGGGACCAGGGAATGATCTGGCTCGCGAAGAATATCGCATTTTGCCACGCATCTGATGCTAGAAGTAAGGCCTCGCATTTCCTTGTGGATCCTCTTCCGGGCCTTCATGTAAGAAGCGATCTTGGACTCGTCTTTCTTCCTTATGGCCACATGAGCTGCCATCTGCGCTTCCTTGAAGGCGAGGACTGAGGACTGGAAGATCCCGTAAGCATCAGCAAAGCGGAGGAAGTCTTCGAGGAGCTTATCGGTGAGCTGCGGGCGTCCACGGAGGAGGTTTTGGGCTTGGGGGAGTTGGAGGGCATCGTCGAGAGAGTCGAGGGCATTTCGGAGGCGGCTCAAGCCATCGGCAAGCCGAGCAGAGGAGCGAGCTGGTGGCAAAGAAGACCAGGCATCGAGGTCGGAGAGCTGGTCACTGAGGTTGGAGAGCAAAGGGTGGGACCGATTGGGGAGGCTGACGGAACGGTTGTGGTGGGTCATGGGCGGTTTTGGGCGGGCCTGGTTCTTGTTTGGGAAGGAGAGGGAGCGACCAAACACACCCACCATGTTTTTTCACTTTCTTTCTCTTGTCCTGAGGGCTTTGATGATGCTCTTTTGAAGATGTCTGTGAAAGAGAGAGAGAGAGAGAGAGAGAGAGAGAGAGAGAGTTGAGGTTTGTGAGGAAGGGAATGGTGTGGTTTGACGCCTTTATAAAGGGAGGACAACTCACACGTAGGGTTAGCACGGCTGTTTTGTAGAGAGAGAAAGAGAGGGAGACTGAGAGGAGACGCACGAGGGGGTAGAGAGAGAGAGAGAGAGAGGGAGAGGGAGACGAGATCCGAGAATAATTGGAGGTGGTTTGCAAATCATGTGAGGAGGAGGGGATGGTGGTTTTCCATTTCTAGTGGAGAGGGGACACCACGTGGGCTCGCCAAGCTGGCGATCCACCACCAAAATTTTGATCTAATCTAGAGTTGCCTAACCTTATAATGTAAGCTTTATTGAGTAATTACTTGATAATACACTTCCCATCATGAAGCAATGTCCAACTAAAAACGACAGGATAATTTTCCAAGAAGTCATAACTTTATTGTACAACGATTGAATTAGTTCTAATCTTTTTAATTTGACTAATTTAATGCTATTTTTTTTAATGATTTTCTAATGTAGTACTTCAAGCTAATTTTAGGTGAAAATCGCTAATGTGAATGATTTTATATATATTTTTTAAATTATGAATTATTTATCATTTATTCTTTTTTTTTTCTTTTCGCTTATGGCTAGTCTTGATGAGGGCTGCAATGCCCTCACCTGTGGCTGGTGCGGAAATGAAAAGAAAAGGAGCAGAGAAGAAAAAAAATTCAATTTTTTAAAAAATAATTGCAAAAAATTGTCTCTGTTAATATTTCCATATCAAAATTGGTTAGAAAGGTTACATTGAATAATTGTCAAATAATTTAAGACTAAATTAGCCAAATTGAGAAGTTTTTGATTGAATTGGCTATTGTATAATAGATTTAGGGCTTTTTAGACAATTTTCCCAAGGAAGACGGGTTCTAGTTTTGCCGAATGTACGAAGTGGGTGGTCTTCATTCATACAGGAGAGAACCCATGTAACATATTGGATTCATTGAAGAGACTTCAAACTTGTAATGACCGAGTAGTTAAATCATAATCTACACCCTAATAGGGAATGCTATTTCTATCCTTCGTTCTACATGGATTTAGGGTAATCGATTCTTGGAAGGCGATGAGCTTGTTGGAGCTGTATAAGGTTAGGTGGCGACCAGTGAATTATATAACTTGATAGCTGGTCAGTCTTCTTGATTTACAACTCATGAACTTTGACAGTGCAATAAATGTGCATGTTATAAGATAGCACTCCGATTTCTTGTCTCCAGTAGTCGTTAGATCTAATGCTCAAAATTCGCAAGCCGCGTGAGTTGAAGTCATCACACGGTTTTCCAGCATGTCACGATCTTTATGGGAAATTGGGAACTTGGACACCTCATTTTTCGTATGATTAGAGCACCAAGGTTTTGAGAAACCCACATGAGGTTTTTTTTTTCGTTCCTTGATATATATATATATATATATATAATTGTTACTTGGGTCTTGTTTCGCCAAGAATATCCCCGGCCCGTTAAGCCATTTTTCATGTTAATAGGTCTCCACGTCCGTATCCCTAAATTACCGAAAGTTGTTTTTCGATTCCTTTTCTTGGAAAAACCCTAAGGAGAGCATGATGACTTACTATCCAAGACTTTCTGGTTTTACACAAATTCTGGCCCGTCATTACACGAACAGGGTATACCACGAATTAGTTACTTTGAAGTGTGGATTTTTTTGGGGGATGCCCGTATTTGTGTAATCCGCAAATGAGAGGGACACAAACTTCCCTTTCCTTTTTGGTGTATAAGAGGGACATAATCCTTAATTAATTATTACTTGTATAAGAAATAGCCTCCAAACAACCTCATAAGTGAGCTATCATCCTGCTTGAGAGAATATTATATTGTAACAAGTCACATCAATTATACTCCAATGAGAGTCATTCGAGATACTATGGATTTCTTATATTTATTTTTTTGGCAATCGAGAATATATTAACTTCTAGGAAAATAAATGAATCAATTGTAAACCTATTATATAAATATCAATTTTAGTCATAAATATTTCAATTTTACTAATTAAATCCTAAATCATTGTGTAAAATTATAATCTACTCATCTCAACCAATTTTCACCAGAATTTGCTACTGTCCTAGTCTAGTTCTTGCTGGCCTTTTTACGTGGCTTAATGTCACATTATCGATTTCTCGAAAAAATTGGATAGGAGGATTATATTGGGATTTTATGCAAAGTTCTAAGACTAAATTGACAAAATGAGAATAATTGGTATTAAATTGACATCCATACAATATATTTAAGATTGATTGAACATTTTCCCCATCAACTCTATCCACCCGTTCATGATTTCATGACTATAATCTAATAGCCAAGTCTTTTCTCATCTGTAGATGATCCCAATTGCATTGTGAGAAAGTTTGGTTTGTCAAAGAGAAAATTGCTCAAAAAATCCTAATCCTATTGTATTTTTGTCAATTCAATTATAAACTTTTTAATTATACTAATTAAATTTTAAGCCTTTTTCACGTTTTTTCAATTGAGTCTACCCAAATCAATTTTGATTGAAAATTACTAACGTAAATGCTGACCACCTTATGTGGCATAACTGGTATTGATGTAGACATTTTTAATTTTAATTTTTTTCCTTTTCTTTACCTTTTTTTTCTTTGCAATGCATGGCAACTCTCATTGGCTTTGGGCAAAGGCCACAACGCCCTCACTAGCCACTAGGCAAGGGCTCATGGTCTCGCCTAGTACCAACGAGTGCCACTGATCTTGCACTCTAAAAAAAAAAAAGAAAAGAAAAAAAAAAAGAAAAAATCATAAAAATTTTCAAAAAATATTAAAATATTATTAAAAATGTTAATGTTAATGTATGCTATCTCACGTAAGATAATTGGCATTCACTTGAGTAATTTCTGATTAAAATTGATTAGATAAATTCAATTAGTAAAATATGAAAATGTTTATAACTCAATTGATACAATTAAAAGGTTGACAAAAACATAATAATTTTCAGGATTTTTTAAATAATTTTTTCAATTGTCAAACATGATTATCCTCATCTAAGAGATGATAAGGATGCATCCGCGTTGGCGGCGTGCCAACTGTTGAAAGTCATGGTCTTAACAAGCCCTAACTGTTCAAATTGTGGTCCTGACTCTCGTGGTTTTGGAAGAAATCAGAGGGTTGGCTAGGAGTGGGTTGGCTAGGAGTTTTGTCCTTATTTGTCACCTAACGTTTTCCTAGCGGTGTATTGGAAATGTTCAAGAGATGAGGTAGCATGCACTTTCACCCCACCTAATTCCCTTGCCATCATCCCTTGACATTAATTAGGATCGTGCAGAATATTGGAACTCACGCAATTGAGAAGTCCCTTAGATTAATAGTACTAGGGTCCCGGATTGTGAGAAACCGTGAGTTGGTATATACATTATAAACATAAAAGAATTATGCAAATCAATTCCAAAATCTATATAGCACTGTTTTTTTAGGCAATTGAAATATCTTGAGCTGCATAAGTTAAGAGCTTATGCACGAATCGAGCAATGCGACAATACTAAAACCAACTCATCATTACATATACTTTAATACAAAAAAAAAAAAAAAGGGCCCAAGAAATGAAATATTAGTCAAATCTTTGGAGCTACCGAAATATTTCTCATATAAACAAAAAGAAAGATCAGTCTGATCTATTGTTTCTTGACCTTAGAGGGGGAGGGGGGGGGGGGTGGGGTTTGTTTGAGTCATATCTAAAAATTCACGTATCCTTCCTTCTATGGAACCCTCCATTTGTCGGGATTGAGAGAACTATTTGATGCACGGACGCGAGATGATTAGTGGATCTCAATAGGTAACTGCAAGGGGATCATAACCTAAATTCATTCTGTTCGACCAGATAATTACAAGTAAAACACGAGTCGCTCTAAGATCTCATGGAGAAGGGTTTATTCCTACATGCTTCCCATTACGTGATTAGATCCGGCTATCCCGCCACATGTACTCAATGACACTGGCCACGCCATTAAGCAAGAACGCCAGCAGATGGTGGATAACATTTAGGGAACAGCGATGGGATCAGCTTCAAACGATGCAATCGAGCACCAAACCGTGTCGAGAGCACAGAGAGATTCGACATTCCAAGTTGACCACGTTGTATTTCTGACCCGTCAAGGTCTTATGTTTTCTGTCCTTTTGCGGTGGGGGCTGTCAAGCAAGTCTCAAGCTTCTCCAATTATTCAAAAGAGCAGCTGTGTAGGCCTGTTGGCACGCATCACAGGTAGGCCACGGAAGAATTGTCCGCCCGAAGCGTTCGTTAATCTCGTCCAATGAATTCCTAGAAAACGACGACGCGGGGCCTGTACGCGAACCCTAACTTATCATAATATCTCTCCATCATTAAATTCACGTTTTGTGTATGGCAGAAGGTCGTGCATTAGCGTCGAGTCAGCCCATGTGAAGAAGGTGGACTTCATTTGTTTGCTTTTACAATTTATTTATTTATTTTTATTGTCAATTGGGTTGTTAAACGTTGTGTTCCTCCATTTTTTTATGATGCCCAAACCAAGTCTACTAAGGAAGGATTTTGGCAAATAAGATACGAAAGAATAGAGAAGTAATTTGTAAGTACATGCTTATTAGTTGTTACCAAAGGTCTTTTTTCCCCATATGTAGCTTATACTTTGAGCTCCCAATATCAAAACTATTGCATATTTAAAGTAGGGGGTAATTACTAACAAAATCCTAAACTTATTGCACTTGTACCAATTCATTTTAAATATTTTAATTTGATCAATTTACCCCTGAACCTTTTAAAATTTTATTAATATAGTCAATCCAACCAATTTTAGTTTGAAATTGTTAACGTAAACGTGGACATCCTACTTGACAATTTCGGTGTTGACATGGACAATTTCTGTAAACTTTTATTATTCTTTTTTTTTTTTTTTTTTTTTGAATTTTTGTTCTCTTTTTCTTCCTTTTTGTCCCTTCTTCCTTTGTGGTCACCGACAAGTGACCGGCTGCAGGTAAAGGCTAACCTTGTCATCCTCTAGGGAAGCTTGCCCTTGCCAGAATTTGGCGAGGGTTGGCCTCGCAAGCCTTGTGAGGTGAGCTTTCTCTATAGGTGAAGTCGCCCCTCGCTAGATCCCAGTGAGGGTGAGTCTTGTCACTTGCCAGCAGCCCTTACCTATGGCTATTCACTGGCCATCGAGAAGGCCAAAGACCATGATGGAAGGAGGTAAAAAAAGAAAAAGGAAAAAAAAGAGTTAAAAAGTGCAAAAATAATTGTCGCAAGACCTATCAAAATGGGTTTTATATACGATCAATTTAAAACATAAATGAATCATAAATGAGTCACTTAAATTTTGAAGAGTTTACATAAGTATGTTTAACCATTGAAATCCAAAAATAAATGGGTCTAAAATGGGTTGGACTTAGAACCCATTTCCAACCCAAGGCTCACACACTCTCTTTCCCTCTTTAGACTTATAAATATGTATATATTTTTATAAAAATTGAAATTATAATTATTTTTTTTAATATTTCCTTTATATTTTCTTATTTTCTGTTTCTTACTTCTTTCCTTTTCTTTTTCTTTCTTCCTCCAAAATCCTCAGCTGGTGGTCGGCGATTAGCCAAGCGAGGGACAAGCTCGAGCCTTGCCAATTTGGCAAGCTCTAGCTCACTAGCCTTAGGCAAGCATGGCCAATCGCCAGCCCTAAAGAAGAAGGAAAAAGAAAAAAAAAAATAAAATAAAAAAAAGAAAAATTCTATTTAAAAATAAATAAATAAATAAATGATTTTCTAAAAAAAAAAAATTAATTATAAATTCAATTTTTAAGGAAAAATAAAAAATATTATAATGAGTGCACGAAAGAAAAAAATTTCATACCAAATGGCAGAAAAGTATTTTCTAATTTATTTTCATATTTCAAGCAAAAATTAGAAAATATTGTAATTTTCCTAAAATATACTTTTTGATTTTTTTTCCAAGGAACAAACGAAGGCTTATTTTTTTTTAAAAAAAAAATTATACAAATTGTTTACTAGTTTTGTATTGCATGAAAGTGTTTTAGCGATACCATTTTTTAAAAAAAAAATCATAGGAAATAAACTTTCTTAGATTTAGTTAAATGTGTTGAGTATGGAGAAATTATTATTTTTCAATATAATAAATGGGTTATAAACATGTTAAATGGGTTGATTTGGGTCAGACCATTTATGACCTATCCTGACCCTTTTGACAGGTCTAATGTCAGCTCTGGTTGTTGGTTGTGTCATTTAGGACAATTAGTATATCAATGATTTCTAGCCAAAATTATTGAATAAACTATGTTGATAAAATTTTAAAAGGTTTAAAAATAAAAAAAATAATCGAATTATATAAATACAATAGATTTATGATTTTTTGGATAAGCTCCATATGATTAGCCATGTGAAACGAGAGTTTCCTGTGGCTGCTTTCCTTAGGCCATGGGACTTTGATTTCTTCTATGTTATAAATAGGCATATGCAACTTAGGGGAGAAAAGTATAGCAAAAATCTTTTGTTTGAAGTTTCAAAAATTAAAACACAATTCATTCTTCAATTTTAATCTAATTTTCAAATTAATGATAATTCATAACACCATCTCTTTGTTTTCAAATAGTTACATGGACTCATTCGACTTTATGGAAGATTATCCGTATGAAAAGGCTCTTTAAATTTCATCATGGCGTCTACACTTGTTTCATCAGAATTTGTTTTCACAACCTAATAATTTTTCCTAATATTTTTCATCAAAAAGTCGTTTCTCCACAATTTTCTATACTACATTGTCCTATCCACTGATGATTTCAAATTTAAATACCAAAATTGAGTTCAGTGCCCTTTAAACGTTCAATTTTCATTTAGAATCTCAATTGATAATTTGTCGAGTCCTTCTAATCAGGACCCATATTGACCAACTATGTCATGATAATCAACAACTAGACGGCATTATGTATTGACAACTGATCAATGGTCATCGATGTACGTTAATATCGATGACTATTTTTATGGTCATCAATAGTGGTTCACGTGAGTGTCGATTGTCATTCATCGTTAAATCACATGCCGAAGCACCCTTAAGACCTAGTTAATATTTTCGGTGCAAGCATTTGTCCTCCTTTTTTAAAAGAATCGAAAGTGATTTTAATTCTTTTAAACATTTGGAAGACTATGAGTCTCTATTCTTCGAATAGTACGAGGTGTGTACTATATCTCTGATGCCTCGTACTCTATGCTCTGACAGCTACTTTTCTCCATCTTGTAGTGTTGTGACATGTCGCTTCGATCGACACACTTAACGAATTGTCGTCATCATGAATGGTCGCTTCCTTTCGAAGGGTATGACAACATCCCAAGATTTGGTTTTTATCTCCATTTCTTGTTCATCTTCAACCTTGAACCTTAACTCTTCTCTGACTTCCATTGTCCTCGGAGTTATGTTCTGCTCAACTCCACCGCTTCAATGGCTCCCAAGGCCCCCAAGTATTCATCTACGAATTACATTGCTTACTTTGACAAACTGCAAGAAGATGAAAACCATGACGATTACCTTCTTGAACTTCTGAATTTGACCTAACAACATAAAAAGATGACTCAGTATAATTTGTTTCTGCAATGAAATACCTTTGATCGAAATTTATTCTTGATTTTCATTAAATGAGACAGGTTTTATGACAATTCCGAACATGAAGTATCATAAATACATAAGGAAATTGACAATTTCACTTAAAACAAAATTGAAAATGCCCAAATTTTACTAGAATTTAATCGACAACAAAGCCTAAGAATCTAAAGATAAAACGCTGAAATTTAATTGACAACGAGGCATCTATAAACTATAACAAAGATGTAAACCGGAATTTAATCAACGACAAAGTATCTAGGAACCACAGCCATAACTATAGTGCAGAAATTTAAAGACAATGATAAGATAACAAATTTGTGTGTTGTGTGTAGAGGACTCCCATAGACTAACACAAATATTTATGGCGTTCATAACATAAATGCAGCTTTTGTAGTTTTAGCATGCTTCCACACCTTCGAGAATCTTGTTTCGTGTTCTCACGTTGTCATGATCTTATTTTCAAGTGATTGTTCTTTTAAAATTGCGCTTTGATCTTTCTGCGTCTATTTGTTGTCATTTTGAATTAACTTTAGTCTGCTCCCACCATTTTATGGACTCCACTGCCCCATCCATCAAAAATTTCAAATTTTAATACCATAACTAAGTTCAATGCCATCGATAATCTGTAGATTTCTGTTGGGAATAACGGATCCCCGAAAACCGGATTCGACACTAAATCGAACCCCTAAATCAATGCGGAAGACGAAGCCCGGGAAAAACACGCATCACCGATCGTAAAGCACACCACGAATTCGAGCGTACCTTGTTAGCCACAGATTAAACACCAACGCTGAAGAAGAGGAAGAAATTCTGGCCCCGATGATGTCAATTCGGCTTGAAAAGGGAAAAACGGCGTCGCCTTGAGCGTTTGGGAGAAAAAAGAGAGAGAAAGGAACGTACGTTATGCCAAGAGGTGTCTTCTCTCTCTCTCTCTCTCCTTCCTTTTATACCTTCCCCCTCCACGGGCCCTATTCCCGTGAGCCGGGCCCTTTTGGGCCCAGATTGAGCGGATGGGCCTTAAGCCCATCTTATAAATCCATCATCTCCCACTCGCACATGGTGGTTCAAAACCAACATGGGCGGACAGCCCTACTCGGTCCCCATCGAGAAAAAAAATTCAGCATAGACTCTCACTTAACATGGTGGGCCGAACATAATCCTCTTTTCCTCTCTTCAACATTCATACCGGTGAATAATCCGTGCGACCAAAGATACTTTGAGAGCTCGTTGCCATACATCTCGTTAGGAATATATAGCAGCTCATAATGGGCATCACTTCCCGAGTAGATTTAGTATGCGTACCCTAGATCGATTGATCACATTTATATCTCTCTTGATCTCTTTTAAACAATGATATATATATATATATATATATATATATATATATATATATATATATTGTATTCACAATTATGATTATTACAAAGACAGTCATAATTGGTTAACCGGTGAATACAAAACTACAATGTGATTCTCCAAAATCGATCTTCCTCTTTCCTTCAAACTCTCAATTTCAGTCCAGCTTGCTTTTCTAGAAATGCCCCATTAGATCGAATCACTCATGACCATTGGCAACATCCTAAGATAGCAAACACTAAATAGAAATCTTGAGAATAAGTAATAGTCATGAGGGGACTAAGAAATTGAGGAACTCTCTTCCTCAAGAGTCTCACACGACATAAAAGTTGAGATCAAACTTTTGCCACTCTTATTGGTCGTCTCATGCATACGTAGTATGAAATACGTATTACGGTATTAACTCCTTTCCCATGGAGCGTATGTCTACACTTTTCAATACCGTACAGATGATAGTTCAGATATACCCAATGTCTAACTTGAGTTCACGTATCTACTCATTCACAAAATTCATCAAAACTCACATCTGGCATCTTAGACAGATAAAGTAAAATGTGTGGGGTATTTTACTTTCGGACATCACAAGTATTATGTCATCATCTTAACATTTAGTTAAGGCGACATACGTGTTTTAAGCTTGAGCTCTCGATTATCACATAGATAATAAGCTTTAAAACAGTCTCATCTCTATTTATCACACAGTAAATAGAGGCGATTACCCGTGTGAGTGGGCTAATCCTATATCTGTCCGACATACTTCTCAACTTAAAGTAATGCACTAAGCATTAAGATGCATAAAGATCAAACAAAGATTCATAGGCATTAATGATGAAAACACAAATTCATCAAATTGTGAACATTTAGGGAAATTACAATATTTAGTACATCGCCTCTACGCAATCCTAGATATTTCATATGGCCACAAAACACATCTCTAGGTATTGGCTTTGTCATAGGATCTGCTACCATTCCATGCGTAGTATGTACTCTAAGTTCACATCTTTTCGTGCAACCATATCTTTGACAAGATTATACTTGGTATCTATATGTTCGGTCTTGCCATGATATTTTGGATCTTTGGCATACGCTTTTTGCTGCTTGGCTACCACAGTTAACCAACAATAAATCTGCAGCACTTCTAATAACACCTAAATGATCCAAAAATCTCTTAAGCCAAACACTCTCTTACACCGCTTTCGATAATGCCACGAACTCAACTTACATCGTGGACAAGGCTATACACTTTTGTTTCTTACTGCTCCAACATATGGTGCCATTATTCGGTAAGAAAACAAATCCAGAGGTAGATTTTCTTTCATCTAAATCTCCTCTCCAATCGCATTAGAATAGCCTTTGAGTTGCGGATCCTTTCCTTAATAACTCAACGTATGATCAGCAGTCCCCTTTAGATACCTTAGTATTCTCTTAACGGCTTTCCAATGTGCTTGACCTGGATTGGATTGGTATCTACTCACCATTCCAACTGTAAAGCATATGTCGGGTGTTGTACACATCATAACATACATTAAGCTCCCAACAACACTAGCGTAAAGAACATGTTTCATTTGTTCCTTCTTTTGTGGAGTCTTTGGACACAGACTATGGCTCAATCTTTCACCTTTTTGCAATAGGAGTGTCTATGGGTTTACAATCCCATATCCTTCAACTCAAAGTTGGAAAACAACCATCTCTTGACAGTATTAACCAACTCCATATTACTTCCGGCAATTAGTATATCATCAACATATAATGATATGATCACAAATTGATCATTGGATCTATTGGTATATACACAATGATCCTCGTCAATCATTGTAAAATCATATGCCACTATGGCATTATGAAAATGTATATACCTTTGTCTCGACGACTGCTTAAGACTATATATCGACCCACAAAGTCGACATACATTTTCTTTTTTTGGCCTTTCATTATGAAACCAGCAGTTTGTTCCACATATGTTCCTTCCTCTAATTCTCCATTGAGGAAAACAGTCTTTACATCCATTTGATATAACTCAAGATCCATACTAGTCATTATTGCCAGAATAATGCCAATCAAGGTAAATCTCACTACAGGAGAAAATGTATTTTCATAATCAATTTCTTCCTGTTGATTATACCTCTTCGCCACAAGGCGAGCCTTATGCTTTTCTATTGAGCCATCAGCCTTTCGCTTTATTTAGAGAACCTACTTGTTCCTATAGCTCTACGTCCTTTTGGAAGATCAACCAGTTCCCAAACTTGGTTTGATTTCATTGACTCCATTTCCTCTTTCATTGCATGAATCTATTTTTCCTTATTAGGGCAATTCAGAGCCTCATTAATATTTCTTGGCTCATCCTCATCCTGTGGAGCAACCATAAAAGTTTCCCCTTCAATGTCAAAACATCGACAGGAATACTTTGGCGACTTGTTCACCATATGGGAGATTGTACACTTAACACATCATTCCCCATCATGCTCCCACTTGGATTAGGTAATGATGATGTCGTCACATCAGGTGGTTGCAATTGAGAATGAGTTGAATTCAATTCATTAGATCTCATATTACTCCCACTTGGACGAACTCCACTAATATCATTATCTTGATCCAAGGTCTCAAATAGGGAGTTATTTTCCCTTATTTTGCCCCTCTTAGGAAATTCATCCACTAAGAATGTGACATCCCGTGATTCAAATTCAGTTATACTCCCACTTTCCTGCTCACCTATGAACACATATCTTTTTGAGTGTTTGGAGTATCTCATTAAAATACTCTTCTTTCCTTCGGGACCCAATTTCCCAAACTTGTGAGAGGACTCATGAGTATAGGCAGCACATCCCCATGACTTAAGAAAACTTAAGTCCGATTTTCTAACTGTCCATAACTCATATGAAGTGGAAATAACTTATTTGGAAGGCACTCGATTAAGTATATAGGCATCAGTTAACAACATATCACTCCAAAAAGTGATGGGTAAGTTAGCATGCGCCATCATGGACCTAACCATTCCAAAGAGGGTTCTGTTTCTTCTCCGCAACACTATTTTGTTGAGGAGTATATGGAATAGACAACTATCTTTCTATTCCTTTTTCATCACATAATTTTCTGAACTTATCAAATAAATATTCTTAATCTCGATCGGATCTAAATACCTTTATTTTCTTGTCTAATTGATTTTCTGCCAGTTCATAAACCTTCAAACAACTTATGCTTCGATTCATGAGAAATCAAATAGACATATCCGAATCAAATAGAATCATCTATAAAAAGTGATGAAACAAACAGCCCATTGCCTTCCGCTCACATTCATTGAACCACAGACGTCCAAATGGATTAAATGCCGAGGAAATTAAGCTCTTTTACCTTTTTCCAAATGGTTTCCTTGTTATTTTCCCTACTAGGCAATGCTCACATATGGACAAATCAACTTTTTCAATATTGCCCAGCAAGCCCTTTTTGGTTAGTCTTTTCATATGTTGTTGGCCCATATGACCAAGTCTAGCATGCCACATAATCACATCATTATCATATAAGGTAGAAGACGTGAAACAAGGGAATAACATATTGACATCACCACAGTCAACGTTTAGTACAATAAAACCATCTAGAAAGTGACCACAACCATATTAGTTTGTATTTAAACACAAATCTACACATTTATTATGGAAGTTCATACCAAAACCAAGCTTAACTAACACTAAGACAGACACTAAATTTTGACGAATCTCCAGAGCATATAGAACATCAAGATGCGTCCACCATGCATGTTCAATTGGCAGATGCCAATTTCTTTACATCAGCTCTAGAGTTGTTTCCAATATAGATCCACTTAGTTCCAATTGGTATCGTCGGAATTCCACGAAGGATCCTCTATCCTTTGCCGCATGGTCTGCGCTCATGAATCTACATTCCACAAAGGATTGGATTCAGTCTATAATGCAGAACTTGACACATAAGCAAAGTTCTCAAATGTACAAGAGGTGTATAGCTTCTTTGGCTCACGACGCGCGAGCATAGTGACCTCTCTTGTCACAATTGTAACATCACACCCTTGACATTTTCTTCACTTGAGGACGTTTTCCTCTCTTGTGTTGGTTAACTCTTGATTTCTTGCAATAAGGACTTGATCCTTTGTATTCCCACATATTGAATGAATCAATACGCTTGTGCTTAAAGCACAAAGCCCTTTCTGAGCTAGAACCAGCATAGCAAATGTCTATTTTCGGCTCAAATACCATTAGGCGGTCCTCTACTAGCTCAAGGTGGTGCACGACACCCTCAATATCTTCCATAATGTGGTCAAGAGCTTCTAGTGCTTCTTGTTTTTTCAGCACATATTGAATCTTCATATTCAATATTTCACAATTATTGCCGTTCATATCAAAGAATTACATTCTTAGTTGCCGAACCATCGTTCAACACATCGTATACATGCACGAATAATTAATGCCTATCATTTATGCATCTCTATTTGCATAGACCCATCATATTAATAAATAATTTCAAGTAAGGCTTCGAATCAAAAAGGTCACTATGTTTCCAATCATCCTCCAAAAATCCTAACTTAAAATTATTATTAATATAATTATCTTATGCAAATAAATTCTATGAAGTTACAAAAACTTCTATTACTACCCACAAACTAATTACCCACAAAAGAACCAGCAATAATAGAAAGCAACAGATAATTGACATACAATTAAAAATAATAATGCTTTCAATTAACACAATTAGGTAGTAATCATTATATAATCAATCAAAGAAATAATTAGGGAATGTCCCTACTAATCTATCAGTCAAAACATCTAAGAAAACCGAAGGCACATTTGCCAACCATGGAAAAACTTTTGAAGAGCTTTCATGTCGCCTCCAAGGCGCATTCACTCGGGCCAAGTGGCGCTCAATCTAAGGGTTGAAGTTTTGGTCAACTCAATCCTATAGTGCTCTCTCACAAAAGCTTCCACCAGCCTCTTATAACCTGGGACCACGTTGACCTCCCATAGCCGATCTAACACTGCTTGCCATTCAGGTGGAAGAGTGTTCATCAAAGCTGGCACCTTCTGAAAATCCGGCATAAGATAACCATTCCAGATGATTTCCTGTATCATCTGATTGACCTTGATCACATGTGATACTAAATCACCGTCATGCCACCGATAATCAGCCTAACTCTCACATCAGCCTCTTAAGCCTTGCATTTCCTCGTCCGTTCTCGGATTGCAGGTGTATCCTTGCATAACGCATCATAGTTCCTCGCAACAAATGCAGCAATTAAAAATGGATCACTTATAATCCATAATTAATATAAGAGAAAATACATAATTTTCCAAAATTCATGCAACAAATGCAGAATTAAAAATGGATTGCTTATAACCCATATAGGCATGACTGAAAAAGAAAACAACTTCCTCTTTTTTTTTTTTTTTTTGGTCAACGGTCAACGGTCAAAGTCAACGGTAGTAGGTCAACGGTCAAAGTCAACGGTCGTTGGTCAACGGTCGGTCAACGGTCGGTCAACGGGCGCGCGGGCCGGACCGGTCATACGAACTGACCGCACGTGCCGCGCGAGTGCGTTGGCTGGCGTCACGGAGACGTCAGCCGGCATGTGCCTCGCGCGCGTGAGCGTGCTGACGTCACGCAGATGTCGCACGCACGTGCGCGGCATACGCTAGGCCGATCGGGTCGGGTCGGTCGCCGTCGGGTCGGGTCGCCGGTAGGTCGAGGTCGTCGGCCGGTGACCGGCCGGCCAATTGTCGTCGGCGCCGACGTCATCAATGACGCTATCCCCGACGGTTATCGACCGTTGGTGACGCTCCGGGTGACGCGCACGCTGTCGGCCCGCGGACCGGCGCGTGCCGGCCGGGCGGCCGCCGGCGTGCACGTGCCGGTTCGCAACCGGCGTGTGGGCGACGCGGGCCGGGCGGGCTGCTTCCAGCGCTGTCGCGCCCACGGCAATGCGCCGCTTTCCGGCCGCGCGTGTGGGCGCGTGCGGCGGCTTCCTTGGCGGCGGTCGACACGTCGCCGACTCGCCTCGACGTCGCGCTTCTCCCAGTTCCTTCAGAATTTTATTTCGACTTACGAAAACTCAGAAAAAGGCCGAAAAGCGCTCGGGTGTCGGGATTTTCGCCCGGTTCCGTACGGCCGAAGGGATTTCGCGAAAAATCAATCAAAAACATTAGAATTGATCAGGAAAAACGTGAAACAGGGCTCGATACCAATGTTGGGAATAACGGATCCCAAAACCGGATTCGACACTAAATCGAACCCCTAAATCAATGCGGAAGACGGCCCTCGGAAAAACATGCATCACCGATCGTAAAGACACCACGAATTCGAGCGTACTTGTTAGCCACGATTAAACACCAACGCTGAAAAAGAGGAAGAAATTCTGGCCCCGATGATGTCAATTCGGCTTGAAAAGGGAAAAACGGCGTCGCTTTGAGCGTTTGGGAGAAAAAAGAGAGAGAAAGGAACGTACGTTATGCCAAGAGGTGTCTTCTCTCTCTCTCCTTCCTTTTATACCTTCCCCTCCACGGCCCTATTCTCGTGGGCCGGGCCCTTTGGGCCCAGATTGAGCGGATGGGCCTTAAGCCCATCTTATAAATCCATCAATTTCTTTCAAATGGTGTTCTTATCGACCAACTCTATCGTGATAACCGGCAGTCAATCACTGTCGCGTATTGATAGCTGTTCCATGCTTATTGATATATATATCAATATCAAAAGTCGTTTTTATGGTTATCAATAATATAGTTCACGTGAGTGTTGATAGCCATGCATCCTTAAATGACGTGCCTACTCACACCTAGGACTTGTTAGTTTTTTGTGTAAGCAACACTATATAAACCCGACTTTCAAGATTTGGTGTCCATCCTTTGAATTACTTCGTCGTTTCCACAAATCTAGAATAAAAGTCTAAGTTAGGGAAGTTGCTGAGGAGGCAATTGTGACTATGCAATTCCGTCACACATTCATGCTCCCACATCTCACTCGCTGTCCATCGCACCAAATATGAAATGTCGGATGCGCACAGGGCGCGCATTCTCTTTCATCGGAGAATCGATAGAAATGGATACGATGGAAATTAAAACTTACCTCCCTAAACAATTGTTATTATGGAAAATAAACCGACGAAGATCAGACGTGAAATAAAACACTGCATCGACAAAACTCAAATGGTCAAGGACCCATCGTTATGAAAATGTGTCAAAATTGATCTAGTCCCCAACCAAACTCAAATCCAATAGGTTTCGATTGAGTCTTGAGTTTTGGAACTGCATGCACATCTTTTTCAAATGAAGTGACAAAATCGTCCCTTGTGTTGGGGTTCATCTCACATTAGTTATGAAAGGAAAATAGTCAGTTTATAAGTGTAAGAGAAAATCTCATCCTGTGAGCTAACTTTTGAGGTGGGAGAAGGTCAGAACCACCCAACATTGGTATTAGAGATTAGGTAACCAACAAGGAAGATTGTTGGGGTTTGTTCCACATCAGTTGTTGAAGGGGCAAGTGGTCCTTTTATAAAGGTAAGGCTCCAATTATTGTAGCTTCCAACTTAAGTCCGATACGTGAATGAGCAATTGTTAGGGTTTATTTCACATTAGTTGTGGAAGGGACAAGTAGTCAGTTTATAAATATACAAAAAAACCTCATCCTTTTGAGCTAAGCTTTTGGAGCGAGAAAGGTTCAGCACCACCTGATACCTTGAACAAATATAATATTCATTTTTTCAACCGAGAAAGATAGCCGCCCTTTACTTGTCCTTTCTTTTTATTGGAGCTCCCGTTATTTCTTTTTGGACTGTGGACCATTTGTATATTCTCTTAGTCTATACATGTTGTTGAATCGAAAGATATAAATATTGACTTATCTAGCTAACATTAAACTTGATAAAATGAGATTATTCCGCCCTTCAATATGATGAGAAGAAGAGAGGTTGCCCTCTTTTCTTTTCCACACCAATTCTTTATCTATTTACTAAATCCATCCCGAGGTGCCGAGGAATTGGAGACTTTTTTGCTTGTCCAATCCCAACCTCACATTCGACCTCCTCGTCCATCAATCCCATTTGTGGATCTTTTATTTATCATGAAAAAACCTCTTTGAACATTAACATTGATCCATACATGTTTGTTGCTAGGGGCAACAAGTGGTAAAGATTAAAAAATTCATTTATTTTTTCAATCATTCCTATGGTCAATTGCCCCTTACCATTATGTATAAATGAGCTATTCTATTTATACGAATATGGGAGAAGGGCCCATTCAAGCCTTGTTTGTTTATTGAGCAACTAAAGGAAGGAAAATCAATTGAGACTCCGTAAATATCCCTCTTCAAGATTCACATCATCAAGTTATACAAGATTTGGAGTTACAAGTTTTCTCTTTAAATGATTCATTCTGATATATGCTAATGAATTCATTTCGGAGTGATCGGTTTCAATCAAGATGAATTAAATTCAAAGATTTGAAACTTATCATGTCAGAATCGGTTTTTGATCCATTGAGAAATAGGCCTAGAATCAAATTGGTCAATTCTAGGCAAGTTGCAGGGAGACATTTTTCTTTTTCCCAACTATCATTAATCAGATTTTTCCTTAAAGTTAAAAGTTATGTTATGAATGGAGCATATTTTGTACTTGTAATATAAAAATTTTCGGAAAAAATAGTGATCTAGAAAAGAATTGTCAACGACAGATGCTGGGCCTAGTCGCACGTTCCAAAAGAGTTATTGAAGTTCCTCTAAATACGCCCACAAGAGGCCTGAAGTCGATCGTCCACCTAACATTCACGTCCTAGTAGGGCAGGGTCGTGCTCGAATAAGAAGTTTGTCTGACCAAAAGAGGAGGACGACAAACACCTTGTGCACGTTGCCAACTTTTTCTTTTCCCTGTAACATCGGACATCTAAATTCAATTCTTTCGGCGCGTTTAGCTTCCATATATGCACGCGAACCATGTTGTTTGTACGCATTGAATAAGAATGCACCTCTAGAATGACGGACATTGCACCTATTATATAAATACCAGTTTAGCCGCGTGTGAATCGATGACTAAATCATTTAGCAATCTCCATAGAGAATGAAGTTGATGTTAGTGAGTCAGAATACAAGCTAGTCTTGTCAAATTATTATAATCTTCATTATTTTGTGAAGGTGGAGTTTATGGTGACAAATTCTTACAAATATTCTCCTTAAAAATGTGACGTATATTAACCCATGGAAGAACCCAACACGATTTGTACCGAGTAAGTGCTGCAAAGATTAAATTTATTAGATGAACTCAATCATATTTCGAGAATCTATGAGACTCATACCAAGTCACGTCAAAACAAATTGCTGTGCTTATTCCGTCCAACATATCACTCACAAGCTAAGCTCAGAAAAGTCTTCTCGTTTTTCTTCTCGCACTTGTTATGAGAACAAGACGTTTACACACTTCGAAGCGTCCCATGGTGGCTATGGAATAGTAGCGATGTCATTTGTCCGCAACTCAGCTTCGGCTTGAATCATCTATGCTATCATTAATCATGCATATGTATATGGATATATATGCGTGTGTACTTAGACCTCAGTGGAACAGCTTGTGAATGGAAAACGAGGAAGTGGGATTTTCCTATCATATTTTGGGGTGAAAAGAGGGCCGAAAAGATAGCAGTCATTACTGTGCTTCTCTCTTTATTCACAATCCTGGTGGGTTGAAGGGTTCCATCAATTTTTTGAGATGAATGGAACACTTCCTCATCATAGAAGTGGAAACTCGCCAGAATATGATAGGAAAATCTGATATTGGACAATCTTCTAATATGTCCTTCGACTGCAAACTCGCCAGAGTTTCAGAAATACTCGGTTGCACCACGCACATGAACCGTTGGACGAGATGAAAGTGTTGCGCTGATCTTATCCATGTAAGTTGAGCTTCCAAGAGGCAGATGCACTTAGTGTTACTGTCAAGAGAGACCACCCCAATTGGAAAAGTTTTGTGATAGGTTCTCTAGATCTAATGTATCAAACTCCTTTTGACAATTTGCTTGAAACGGCTGTCAATAGTTTTAAAATGCTAGGACTCATCCATTGATCAATAGCTTTCTTATATGTGAAGACACTTCATATAGGGACTGCGACATAATGCACATAACTAGGACCCGTTACGATATAGGAATTGCAACAAAATACACGTAATAATGACTTGTGTTATGACAGGGAGGCCGGGCTCGAGGGCACGTAGTAGTCCCCATTTCTAAAACATACATTAAACATGAGTTTCTCCGTATATCTATCGAGATAGGTATGCAACTATGCATGATGGCTTCCGAAACAATGATAGCAGCTTGTTCCTATTTGCACCCTATTGAGAGTAAAGAAGAGTTGTGGGAAAAATGGCACTCAGTTGTCATTTAAGTTTCTATTGTACACCATGTTCCAATTTATCCGTTAACTCATCTCCCCAAAAAACAAACCTATAACGAAAGAGAAAACAAAAAATCCTAAGCAAAATATATAAAAAAAGAAGAAGTATTGAACCAGAATAACTATACAAAAATTCCTATATATTATACCTCCTACCTCTGAAAAAATGGGGAGCCCTCAGTTTCCGCTTCACCTCTCTCATCTTGCATAACCCAACCCGATTTTGCAGATCTCGTCTGCATCGGGGGCCTGCCAGCTTACGGTTCGCCGCTTCATCTTCTCGAACTCACTCACACAATCCTTCAGCTTCAAACCCCAAACTCTCTTCCTCTGTTTCGCCAGCGCCTTCCCTGCCACTCTATCAAATAACTTCTCCCACCCAGTTTCCCACTCCCCATGTGCATCACAGAGATCAAGCGTCCCATTCTCCCATTGAGTCCAGCTCCACCCTTTATCAAGCATCGGCATCACCTTTGCCACGCACGCACCATGGCACACGGGCGTGCACGGCCTGCACTTGGCGCCACTCAATGGACCCTTGCTTGAGATGGCGGCCACTGGAACTCCAAACCGGCTCGGAGGAAACCCATATTGGCGGTCTGTGACAATGCAGAAGGGTAGGCGCTTGGCAAGGTGGGTGATGTTCTGGGTGGTGAGCTGGGCACGGAAGGAGGTCTCAGAGTTAAGTTGGTGAAAACCAGCCTGGTCGAGTTGAGGAATAAGGGCGAGACGGGAGAGAGCAACGGTGGAGGTAGAAAGGTCACCGATGCCAAGGCGGTCATTAAGGCCACCATAGGTGGAGCCTGGCGGGACCACGTAGTGGCCTGGGATGAAGTTGTCAGGGTCAAGTGGGGCGTTCCAGAAGCCGTCGACCCGGGTCCGGACAATCCAGTCATATGTGAAGTTGTGATGGGCTTGGTGCGACTTGATCATGGTGAGGCATCCTTCCACTAGGTTGAAGTATTGCAATAAACCCTGCAGAAAAACCACTTTGTCATAACAAACAACTGTTTGTAGGATTGGCAAGTATGAAGATATTTGACATTCATGAAGGCACTTGGAATTCAGCGTGCTGCAGCAAATGAAAGATGCAGTGTTCTACTTTTTCAGATTCCATGTAGAATTTTAAAGAGTAAGTCTGTATAATATCTTAATAAGCACCATATCGAAGCATTACATTTAAATTCTTGATTAAAAATCAGTGTGAATAACTAGTTCCAATTAGTTTCAAATACAGTCAATGATAAAATCGCCACCCCTGCATAGTAAAAAGAGTCCTGCAAACGCATCATCATCATCAAGAAGAAAGGGTGATTATTCGAATTTAAATCAACCAGATTCGGTCAACTGAAATTGTCCCTTGCAAAGAAAATAAATCCTTAAATTTCCCATTCAAAGGTAAGTTAGAAAACCGACTAGGACTGTCTTACAGAAAATATTAGGACCTGTTTATAGTCCTGTAACTGTAGTAAATTATCTGGGTCATAACAATCGGTGGCACAAATCTATAGGGCTAAGTAAATAAGTAAAAGATCACCTAAAACATTAAAATAATATCTAAAGCATCAGAAATCGAGAAACCAAATCAAAAAATGGAAATCTTGACGATTATCTACTAGGCTCCCGTGACGCACGAAGAACTAAACTAATACAAATAGTCAAACAGATCCACAGATCCACAGATCCACATCACATGCTTTAGGTCTGACTTTTGGGATGGGGGTGCAAATTCAATTGCATCTCATTTAATGACTGCCACCTAATGCACCTGTATAATCCGGCCACATACAAGGAACTTTTCCAATAAAAAATGATCAAATCCGCTTTGTAAGGGGCGGGCTCATACGAGCACGAACCCCCTTAATCTTTCCCTTAATAGTAAGTAGTAAATAGTCATTTACTCGCGAAAGGAATAATGGCATTGCTGGTGGATGGGAAGTGGGTAACCCTGTTGGTAGAGAAGGTCGGGGCCCAACTACTTCTTTCTCAATCCGACGTCCGTGAAGCACTTGCCAAACGAAATCAAATGATTTTAAATAAGGAGGGGATGGGTGGGCATCGATTAAAATATTTTTCCCTTTTGACTTTTCTTCATCCGGCACAACAACTCGCAATCGAGAACAGTTTGATACGGCTAAACCCCCCGAAAACCAACTCCCCAATTAAAAAACTCTTCCTAAAGCCATTAGCCCAAACCCAAGAACCACAAAGAGAAGCACACGGCAGAAGATGCCAGCTCTCGTCAGCTGTAATGGGAACAGAGTCTCTAGTCTTTCAGTTCCCATCTAATCTTAAAACAACCCAATCGCGACCTTGTCAAAGTGCAATTCGAGATCAAAATAGGAAATGTCAACCTGAAGAAAAATTCAAAGTCCGCATGTAACCCCTCGGGATACACGAGTTTAGCCGTTTCAATTCGTGTAAAACGCCAATCTTTATCGATGGGCTGATGAAAAATATAGCCAATGTAAAGAAAAAAGCAAGATTAATAATGCATTGGAGAAATTAGAGAACGGGGCCTATGTCAAATCCGAGTCGAATCGATAAGGGGGATAAAGCAAAATCAAAACTTGGAGCGGAACAAGAGCGGCAGTAATGAAGAAAGCATCCCGATCAGTTTGAACTTAATGCGCAGTAAATTATCATCGTGGACCCAACAAAGACATTGCCGTTATCACTTTTGAGACTGCTTCCCAGCGTACCTGAATTCCGTTGGGCGAGTTGCTGGCGGTGAGAACCCGGAGCTCCGCCTCCGTTGCCACCATCGGCTCCGGGTGAAAAATCCGGACAGTGGCGATTCGCGGCACGCTATTCAGCAGCAGGAACTTGAACGCGTTCTTATCGAAGGGGCTGTGCAGGAAGAGATCGGCGTTGGGGTAGACCTTGAGAATCCTCTCCACGATCGACGGTCCCGTGAGCTCGAACCTCCTGGCCCCGCCGACCAGGCACACCGCCATCCTCGACCGATCCAGCTCCTCCTTCCACGTCCGGGGCGCCGCCGGGACGCTCCCGTTAGGAGCCGCCGCGGCCGCCGGGGCGACGCCGCCGCCGCCGCGGGGGAACAGGGGGACGAGGAGGGGGAGATTGGAGAAGGGGTTGGCGGAGGAGATGGAGAGGAAGACGAGGAGGGACAGAGGGGGGAGGACGAGGAGGACGAAGCGCCAGTCGAGATCCGCGATCCACCGCGGGAATTGCATGGCGATCCCGAGCGGCCTCTTCACCAGCATCTCACCGCGCGAGCTCTGTCTCCATGAGAAGGCGCTTTTTGCCCCCTCCGGAGAGGTCGTTTGCCCAGCCGCCGCCGCCGCCGAGCGTCCGGATGATCACTTATCGAGGACTGACCCAACTATATTTTCTCCCTCTACTTCTCCTGTCTGTCTCTCTCTGTCTTCTGGTTTTCGGGCTGGGTCGGGGAAGAAGATGGCGAGTTCTTTTTGCGGCCTGAAGATAGACAAGCGAAAGGTGGTTGCGGGGGGTACCGCCGGGGGTAAATGAGAGGCGCCGCGGGGGGCTTTTCGGGGATTTTATAAACCGCCCCTTAGCTTTCGTAATTCTCTCGATCGTCCTCGGGGTCGGTTCGCTTTCGCATTGGACGCTTGATTGGTATAAATATATATGTTTGGCGCGTGACTGTCCCTGTCATGACTCATGACTGCGAGCCGAGACTGCTGACGTGGCCGCTGTCGATTATTGGGGCCCTTGGGGAATTTCTTTCCTTTTTCTTTTTTATTTTTTCAAAATTTGCAGATCGAGATTCATCGATCGTTTGAAATCTAATGTGGGCCCCTCCCGGGGCTTTGTTTCTAAGATTCCGTCCTGCCCTCCTTCGTAAACAATTTATTTAAATCGCCCCGAAAATACTTATAGCCAGATTTTTCGTTCATCCATTTTCCAAGCTCCGTCGCATGGGTTTGGGCGACGGGCGAGCCGTGCTCGGAACGGGCCGGGGCCGAGGCCGAAGCCTTCCGACGGGGAGCACTTTGCTACGTTTGTTTTCCCTT
This sequence comes from Eucalyptus cladocalyx, assembly GCA_017140615.1. Taxonomy (NCBI): domain Eukaryota; kingdom Viridiplantae; phylum Streptophyta; class Magnoliopsida; order Myrtales; family Myrtaceae; genus Eucalyptus; species Eucalyptus cladocalyx. The sequence continues at coordinate 17,234,401 of CM029521.1, forward strand.
TTTCCCCGACGCAAAGGTAATCAGCTAACACCACGTTTGAACGGGAGTTGGCGAGAGCAGGCAAACGCCGGGAACCGAAAGTAAGATGTTGCGGTCCCGCACGTCTAATTATGACCAAGCCAACGTGGGCGCACGCTCCTGTCGATCCCACGATGGGATTCGCTACGGACCATTTCAACGCACCGCATATGACTCCAGAGCAGTACCCGGCGAGAAGCCGCCTACGACCCAATACGGCCATCAAGGTGATGCGCAGGCAGTAATCCTAACCTAAGCACGCGTTTCGATGCATGGGAAGAAATGAACTAACAGAGAAAGGGAAATAAATGTTAAAAGAGAGAACAATGCGATGTGCTGCTTCTTTCCCCTTCTCGCTCTCGGACAAAGAATGTGCGCAATACCTACTTCCGGGGAAAAGAAAATTCCAGGAACAACGTTCTGTCCAGATAATCCTGTAGAAACCACCTTACTCACGACATGTCCTCTACGCTTCACCTTGCTACTCACATTCGGGTCCTTCGCTGCATTCCCCGGAAATGGACGGAGAATCTTCCATCTCTCCCGTTCAGGTAAGAAAGTCTCGCGCCTTCTAGTGACTGTCATGAAATCTTTCCTATGAATGCTGATTCCCAGCACTAATCTTAATATACAGGGTCATCTTGTAGAGCAGGTTGGCAACAGAGCTGCATAATCTCCAGGGAGCAGAAGAAAACTGAATTTGGTGAAAATATCGGTCTGGTTCCATTGCATAATATTAACGTGGTCAAGACTGCGGTGACTAGTCTGAAAGCATATCTTCCAACTCAGGTTCGTCAGAAGTGACGGCATCGTAGTCCAACAGTGTCCCATTTAATAAATTATTCTCCTGAAGGCCATCTCTGTTGTCCTCATCATCTGGGTCAGACCATTCTGGATCTTCGTTTATATCCTGATCATCAACTACCACATCCTCATCTTTTATGGGGGTGTCCTTACCTTTCCCGAGTTTTCTCGGTCTTGGATCTCTCTTTGCCTTAGCCTCGGAGTCCTCACAGATGCAGGAGGATGGGTTCTCATGAAACTCACCCCTGCCTGGTCTCACTTCCATTGGCTCACCCATGAAGCCTCTCTGATAACTACGGACTTTAGATGCAAATGCTTCCCAAGTCATGTTACTTTTGGCTGAGAATAAGCGATGCAGTTTCTTAGCATTTGGACGAATTGTGGGTTTATGCCCAAAATACCTCCTGCAGCAACAAACAAAAGTGTCACAGACCTTGGAGGGAACTACTAGAAAGATGTGAACAAAGCACGCAAAACATAAGTTATCACATTCTGCATACCTTCGACCAGCTAATATTTTAGCCATATTTCCATTGTTGTTGGTGACAAACACATCACTTTCATCACAAACAATGAAGTCAAGTGCGGCCATACGAGAGGAAAATGAAGAAAATGGGTCCAATTCCTTTTTGCTGGCTAAAGTTTCTTTGGTATAGAAATTGGGGAAGAGTGCCTTCAGAGGTGCAAGAGTCTCTTCCCCTCCATATATTTCACCAGATGCCACATAGATGTGCACATCGCTACCATATCCAAGTGCCCTCAGCATCAGGCCAATTTCTTCAGGAGTGAGTGGGCATTTCCCTTGTCTCCTTGCTCTATCTGGGTTAGTAATCTGCAAATTAATTGACATGCCCACGAGTTCACTAAAGCTTAATGTGATGAATATCAGACAAGCATCATTAATTTCATTTTACACGTTCCTCTAATTTCTCTAGGATATTTCAACCAAAGCATGTCAAAAGAAATGCATGGATGTAGGAAACTTACATGTAAAGTCTTCCACCTTTTTCTAATTGCACCAAGTTCTTTGATTTCCTTCTCTCCTCCACCATAATAGCAGCCAGAGAATGCAAGCATATCAGGTTCAAACCTATGGGAAGAATCTTGTTAAGATATCAGTCAAAATATATATGTATTAAAATAGCCAAAGCAATGTCATCCTTAGGACAGCAAAAGAATATTAAAATGCCAACACATAGACATGGCTCGCAAATCAAATTCAGGTGGCAGAAGTCCCCAAAATATTTCCTTATGTTATGAGACTTAAAAATTGTAACGGTCTTCTTTGATCATTTACTGTAAGCTATGCATATAGAGTACTACAACTAACAGTTATATAAATTTTCATTCAATCCTGAAAAAGAAAATCCTCACAAGGACAAGAAATTGCCGTGACACCCCACAAGGGGTATTCAGGCACTTAGAGATGAATCACGGGGTTAAGCAATGGTATAGATAGATTCACCTGTAGGAATTCCTAACAGCACACAAGAATCATTGTAAAGTTGTTAATTTAACACAAAATAAAACATTATTGGCTAGAGATTCAAAGTAAAGGGAACAATGACAAATAGTGCACTTAAATTGTCATAACACTAGGCAGATGCCAAGTGGCAGGAGAGGGAGAGGGACAAGAGGTTCCGGAAGCAAAAAACTTGGATCTCACAAAATTTTACCGATGTATTGAAAGTAGTACTTATGAAAGAACCAGTAGGTTAGCAGTATGAGGTTCAACTGGTCTAACTGGTTAAACTGCTATCACCAATTAGTTTAATTAAAGAGGTTTCCTAGGGTCAAATATGTAAGGAATATGAAAAATGGGCAAATTTAACACAAGCCGGGTATAGCTGAGATGGCAAAATGTGCCCTTGTAGAATGATAAGGTCATGGGTTCAGGTTCCATCAGTGCAGGCTATTTTTGTGTTTAAAAGGGTCATCTAAATAGTATATGAATTCTGCAAGAGATTACCAAAAGAAAAACGCTGTGTCCCAATAGTCAAGTGTCGGGTGGGAGTTGGAAAGGGCTAGGATTCAATCCTTATCCAACCACCATTAAACAGTAGTTTTTTCAACAATGTCCCCATTATATCCCCAGATCCAGTTCAAATCAAAACTGGTTTACTGGTTGAACTGGGTCAACCCCAATGCTTGACTCGTACTTAGTCCACAGAGTATAGCGTGCTGAACCAGATTGGCGGCCTGACCAGTAATCAGCTGAACTGGTCAAACCGGCTGGCTCAGTCTGGTTTTGGAAACACTGAATTTGAGTTTAAAAAGGATTAAACACAATCTGATTACCTTAAATGCAGGGCGATGAAATTTTTGCTTCTCATTCTCATTCGGTGCACCAACTTATCACCCATCTTGCTTATAGGACTGGTGAACTTTAAAGCATGGTAGTTAACTCTACATCTTAGTTTCTGCAGTCCTGTATCCAATCTGTTTGAGAGTCTGTAATCGAACTTACTAAGCTGCACAACCTGTTGTAAGAATGAATACAAAAAACTGTGACAATCTGACAATAAAGAATTTGTCATTTAAATTAGAAGATCCAACAGATCAAGCATATTCATCCAGCCCATCCCCATTGGCTTTAATTTACCAAACTGGTGGGGGGAAAAAAAAGTCAAGCCCACAAAGCTATCCACTTTGTGGCCATCAATCCAGACACTATTAAAACCAGATGTATGCTAGTAACGAAGTGTCTGAACAACTTGATGGAATAGGTCTCAATTTTTATTTTTTTATCTTTCCCATCATACGTGATACATGGGAAGGACAAGCTATCCACTTTATGAAGTGAAAACCCTAAATCAGGCAGATAGGGAAAAAAATCAAATAAATGCAAAATTGAGTTTGATTTCTTTTGCCATGTCAATCTGCATGATTGTAAACTTTCATGATTCTGTCAAAATTATAAGTTCTCAAGAGATTCAAATTGAAATGCAATTGAATCCATGTTCCCTAGATACACACTTCATCAATTCATCTTACATACAACGAATGGGTCTCTGAAAAAGTTTTCTTCTCTTATTCCATTAGACACTAAGAACTAATCTCTGCTGAATATGAGCATCAACTTTTTTGAAAAGTTGGAAATATCATGAGCTCTCTACCAAAAGCGTCAACTGAGCAAACAGAACAAGGGAAAGGATCCACAATTACAACTAAAAAAGAAAACGACTGAACAACAGGGCCCAGAAAAGAGAACTTACATGCCTTTTCAAAAGAACAGGCAGTACACGATTGTGATAGCATCTTTCACTGCATTTCCTGGGTACACGCATGGAGCGGAAGCCCCAGGATTTTCCTCCCTTCTTAGGAAGCTGCTTTATTATTTTCACATCATTTGCAAGAGATGAGATGAACCAATCAACATCAAATATATCCGAGAAGTCACTGTGGAGTGAACAAAATGGTGGTCAATTAAATGGAATGATGCAACCTAAAGAAAACCATTGTTGTTTGCAGATACATCAGCTATCAACAAGAGCTTTCATATTTTGAATGGAGAAAGGAAAATCGTGCAATTAATCACAACAAACCTGCTGTCCTTCCAGAATGACTTTTGGTCTAGTTTAGGAACAACAAGAGTGGCATTCAGAATACGAGCAGCAACAACTGAATCTGTTATCTGAAAAAGAACATATTAGAAGATTGTCCAATGTGTTTAACTGTCAAGGAATGACTAAAATCATTATGGAAACAATAGGCCGCATAACTTGTAATAAAAAAAAAAAAATGGTAGCATAACTGTGAACAAAATATCAACTTAGGTATACACTTCCAAGTTACTTCTTCCAAAAGTTAATAGAAATATGGAGTAAGTCCAAGGAAAATAATATGCCTGGCAACCATCCATTGCAATTGAGTACACAGAACAGAAATGAGTACCTTAAGCCACATCATATTCACAGCCCTATTGTCTCTTTCTCAAGAGATTCTAAGATAAAGTCCATCTATCCAAGTTTCCCTTAAACAACTTATCTAGTGCAAAGGCCAACAACTTAGAAGAGATAAGGTAAAGTTCAGTGATCAGGGAACAGAAAATTAGAGTAAAGCGCAAAATTGTTGTGCTCGAGTTAGAACTTAATCTTTCATTTAACATGTTGTGAATCAGTAAGGATTAAGAAGATGCATATCTGTAGTTAAAATGAATGACTATGCTTCTTCAATTGGCAGCATCATTTACATTTGGGATCTGAAAGTGTCGAATTTTAGTTCCAATTATTGGGACAGAAATCTTCCGGGTAAATTTTTTGGCCCTCAGAGCAGAAGATGAATGGAAGCACATTAAGCGTGTGGGCAAGCTTTGACTGTTATGAAAGGCACAAGAACAAGAAACTTACCCCGGTCCTTTGTTGGTTCAAGCCTCCACTAGTCGCAATCATTAAGTATCGGTTGGAATGGGTAATGGCTGCAGCTCCTGGACAATAATGACCACATCTGATTCAATTCATCATATATGCCTATTTTACTGAATCATACGAAAGTAGAAGGAGGGATTTCATGACAAGGTAAAAAAAGGCCATAGCATATTTAGGGAAACTTCAAACTTGCCACGAGTGTTAGGATCAACTGCAAAAGCATACAAGCCATGTTTGTACCAACTGCTGAACAAGGTCTAAGTTTGGAAACAAACAGGATATCAAAAACGTAGAAACATCTCGCTGGTACATTCAAAATTTTTAGATTGAGGGAATTGCTCAAACTAGTATCCAGACGACACAACATAAATTCACAGAAGTTCGGCAAATGATGACTCACTGGCAAACTTGGTGCTGGCATTGCTGCATCTATAATAGAACTCGGCATTCCTTGAACTCCAGATGTTGCGTTGCAGTTTGCCTCCACTCTTCTGGATCGAAACGACAGGAAGCGAACGTTGAGCGAATTCAGAAAGAAGAGATTAAGCAAAGCGCAACAGGGACAGATCAATAGAGAAGCTAACGACCCACCGGAACACGAAACGACACGGTCGCGGGGAGCCCATTGTCGACTCCATCACTGATCTACAATCAAACCGGTCCCAAGTCAAATTCAATCAGCAAACGGCAAACGATCCTACCAAGCAAACATCCAATCGTCCCCACCGAGACGGAGGGAGACGGAAGGGGTAGGACACCCGTAACACACGCAAGCGTCCTACGGGCGCCGAGATGGGAGCCGCGCTCGTTTACCTTGGAGTGGTGGGGACGGCCGTGGCGGTGGTCCGGCTCGATGGGAGGAGGGGAGAAGAAGGAGAGGAGGGAGAAGAGGAGGAGGAGAGCGCCGGAGAAGGCGAATATCACCGGAGAGTGCCGCCGGAGCCGGTGGTACCAGTGATGGCGCCGCCGCGGCAACGCCATGCGCCGCGGTGGCGCTGGCGAACCCGTCCTTCCCTCTCTCTCTCTCTCTCACTCTCGCGCAGCAGCCTCAGATGCACGCGAGCGCGTCGAGCTCCGGAGGGGCGACGGCGAGGAGCGGGAGGCGGATCTCCGGCGAGGCGATCGCGAGACACCCCACGCGGTCAGCTCGCGGTGGAAGCGCCCCGGAGGGCGGAGGAGACGGCGGCGGCGGCGGCGGCGGCGGCGGAGGCGGAATCTCTCGTGTCTTTCCTTTTCTCCTTCCTTCTGCGGGAGCCTGGGATTGGGGGGGGGTTGGGGGCTGGCTGATACTGTTTTGATCAAGAGGCGAGTAATTGCTGAGGGGGTTAATCCTAAGTAATGTCCAGCAACAAATAAAATAAAAAAAGAGAGAGCTTCCCAGGCGATGCGGATGTTGCTGGAATCCGGTGCGTCCGTTATCCTTTTTCCTCAGTTCCTCCAGTGAAACATCTGGGGTCCTCCAGGATTTGAGATCCATGTAGACATCCCGTGTACGCTGTATCATCCCGAGTAACCTGGCCCGGCACCTGAAATTGTTAAATAGGTGGGTCGGATTGAGTCTGGTCGGGCTTGGATTGAATTTATTTAAGCTAGTGATTTATATTGTTAAAACACTTTTTTTTTTGGTAACCGAGGACTCTACCTTGTACCTGAACGGCTCCTGAGGACCGGGTCTCTATACATCGGAGAGACTAGCCCAACAACCCACGGCCAAGGCTCCTCATTTAAATCGCTAGTAATTGCGGGTTTCGAACTCTTAACATTATTAACCAACGTAGTTACGGATGTTAAAACACATTTGTATTTAATCAAATGTAAAAAAAAAAAAAAAATCATACTCAATAAGAGTCATAAAGGCAGATTTAGTGTAAGGAAATAAATTTATTTACGACTCATTTATAACCCAGGTAATACTTATTGTATGTTTAAATCAATTTGTAAGGTATTTATTGAATACAACTAACTCATACAATAATTCAATCAATTATATATGAGTTTATTATGTGTTTTGACAGGTCTATCCATATGTCCCTACGAGACCCGGCCCTTGAAACCGGGCGGCTAGACCATTCTATTCCGATGAAACAAACTAATGGATCGTCGGGGAGTGTTGATTTGTTCAGAAACGCCGGTTTTAAGGTACTTGTCTGAATCGACGAGTTTCATCTCTATCCGTTGAAAGAAACTGATGATGTGCATAACAAATCGCAGATGATCATGAGCCGAGACTTCGCTAATTTAAGGATCCGTTTCGAACGTTTTCAAAATGATGTCTCTCCGCATCCAGATGAGGGGACCCAACGACGATCTCCGGCAGATAAGTGTCGCGTCGATCAAGCGGAGATAGAAACGGTCGCATTGACTGCCGATGATACCTTCCTTGGTGTCTTAAGCAAAGTACGTTTGCAGAGTCTTGTACAGAGATTCCATTAGTCGTGCACGACACTCGATCTCCCACCACTCGGAAGCGAAGCCGAAAAATGCCGCCTTTCAATGGCGACAAGGGGAAAGGTGGAGCATTTGCCACCTTCAAGGAACCGCCCCCTCTCTCTCCGTCCATCACCATAGGCCAAACAACTCGAATTCCACAGGACCGCACGCTAATGCCCTTGAATTAGCATTTCTAGTGCAGCCCACGTGACCTGAGGCCGCCACCTTTTCGCTCGAATCTTGGGGCAGAAGAAAATTGTCTGATTTCTCGAGGAGATAGGACGGACCACTCGCTGCACACTTTTACCTTTCGAGGCTATCTGCACAGCAGATAGTAAAATATATCGACCAGCGGAACTGAATGTATTTTTATTCATTCATTGGAAAGAATTATGAGAAGTTCCCTTCTAAACAGCCTTCATCGATCAAACATCGAACCTGATACATTTATTGCTAAGGGGTGCAAAACCCTCAAGTTCCATGCAATGTTGCATGGAATTGCATGGAACTTGGCAACCAAAGGAAGAACTATAAATGATGGCACAATTTTACAAAATCCTCCTGCCCTTGGAAAAAGATCTGTGGGAACTGTGGGTAATTCGCGGACAGTCCCGAACAAGTCCTTCACACATCCAAGATGATATAAATCTTCAAGTACAGGAATACTTGTGATTTCAAGATGCTCCTTTCCGACTTCATTTCCATCATATCCAATTTTCAAACCCATGGTGACATGACAGTAACCCATTCATAGCCGTAATCCAATTTATATCCAGGGAAGGTGCACAACAGTTGGCTGCAGACAGTGCTGAAGTACCAGGAGGATTCAGTTGTATTAAAGGGTAGCTTGACAACGAATACGAGAACCAAGAAAATTTGCTGGAAGTACCAGGGTGATTCGTTAGAAGGCTCCCATCTTCTGCCCAAGTAGTCATACCACCGGAAACAAATTTGAGAACTCATGAAACTGAGCAGCCAAAATGTCATTCTTGTGTACATCTCGCAAGCCTTTGAGCCCAGGGGCTTTGCTCAGGTAACCAATCGATTGGCATCCCTTCAATGGCACACCATCTCAAGTTCAACAAGGCAAAGGCAAGATCATCCTGATTATCTTCAAAGAAGTGAGTTAAATAAGACTCAGCATTGGGGTCTTCGCTGAAGATAAAATCCTCATATTCAGCCCTCATTTCTTGGAGAGGGTTATCCACTTGACAAATCATTCGCATGCTCAATACCCGCAAGGCCTCAATGGCTGTGCTGTAAAATCCATTGTTCACATATGCATTGTAGACATAGCAGCAGGATGATGGGTCAGGCTGAATTTTCTCTTGATGCATCTGCTCAATAATATGCTCAAGTACGTCAAGTCTCCCCTGCAACAGGAGATCCACTTAGTAATTTGTATAAGTTGTAGAGAAGCAGAGAGCTTCAAATAAATTGTGCTCATGAAAAAACAAACCCCAATATAACTAAAGAATGCAAATTTTACTTCCTCCGTGGCTTATAAGCCAGGATCTCAACTTTCTGTATAATGATGTCAATGCCTATACAGACACAACTAATCTCAAAGAAAGAAGCAAAACAGCACTCCTGCAGTTAACTTGTGACATTTATTTTGCAACAAGACATCATGAAAATTACCCACTAGGCACCACATACTTGGGGAAGAAACACCTATATCCTATAACATCCCCAGTGCCTCTGCAAGTTGCCATCGACATTTCTTTTGGTTATATTGTAAGGGGAACATTTTACAGGTAGACCTGCGAATTGGCCACTTCAGATCCAAGCCTACACAGTTCAGTTCCCAGTCCAGACTTTTTGGAACCTAAACCTACATCATCATTTGAAGTTCCTGTTCTGAAATCAACCAATCTTGGAACAAATCACCTAAATCCAGACTAAAAACTTAACCATTCAGTCAATCCCTCACAAAATTTACTGAAACTCTTCTCCCTAAGTTCCCCAAAACGAGTCTTGTTCCATGACAAGCTGGCAAGTATTAGCGGCAGTTTGGGCATAAGCACATCCAAGTTTGACCTGCCATTTCCAGATGGGACCAAAACTTGGACTGAAAAATTATGATGCACCAAAGTGCAGGTAACTCACTACCTTCGAAGTCCAATACAGAAGGTTGGATAAGCTTAATTTATTCAAGTACCATCATAGAAATGCTTTTGGAAGCTAACATTCTCAAGAGTACCTCAATGAAGTCAGTGATTCAATTATGAACATTACTGCCCAACAACCTACAGATGTGAAAGATGCATCATACTGAGTCTGCTAGATGTGATTACATAAGCAAAACATCCGCAATGAAGATGTTCTTACCAATAGTGACATGCAGTTACAACCTACAGATGTGAATACATAAACCAAACAAAAGGCTTGATTACTCAATGACCAGACATCATTTCCAAGCATATCCACAAAAAGCTTGAGTGCCTCTAGAAGAGAGGAGAAGAGAGGTTATGACTGCTATATTCTCACCGTAATTTTCTCCTTTTAATTCACAGACAGATGCACATGCCCAGGGAAAGAAATAGAAAAGGAGATAAAGATGCTACACCATTTCACAAGCTTTCAGAAGAAATGTGTTGAATAATAGGAGATCAAATTGAATCCTTTCTTCTTTGGCTTGATCAAGAATATTTAAAGCTTCATCATAATTTTCACAGACCAGCAAAACCTGAAAGAAAGCATCGAGTGAGCATACCATTACCAAAGCCAGAAACTAGATGTTTAGGGGGAACAGAGGATGGGTGCCAAGGCAGGATTCCGGCAGGAAAAGAGCTGTGAAAGTTGAGATCATTTAGAGTTCACCTTTATAAGGGCTGTGTAAGTCATTATTCCAGGGTAAAATCCATCACGAATCATCATGGAAACAAGTGAACAAGCAGATCTGTAACATTGTATAATGCTACAACAATCAATCATTATACAGTACGTTGCATGATCCGGTGAAAAACCACGCTGCTTCATATTCTTAAAAATGTCCACTGCTTTGCGGTTCTACATCAAAGGCAGAAAGATAATTAGAACCTAGAGAAAAGTCAAAAAGACCACAGTTCAATGGGACAACATACCATGATGATCATACAGGTAAATTAGCACTTACTTCTTTAGCCGCAACCAAGGAGTGCAACACTATGTTGAATAATGGTGCTTCCACATAAGTCCCACTACAAAGGAAACGGGTTTCTACCACACGTAGCATCTTTTCTATCATTCCCTCTTGTCCTAGAGCTGCCAGCTGAAGATATCAGAAACAAATTAATGCCATCACAAACATATGGAAAGAAAAGAGTGAGTTTCAGACCTGCATGAGACCCATGTTAAAGCCTTACGACAGTATTGTCAAGAGAGCTGGTTTAATTTGAGGGGGAACATTTCAGATTTAACAACCAAAATGCATATCCATGGTCACTCAAGAGAAGCAATACAGCAGCTATACATTTATATTGTTCATGATCTCTAGCATATGAGCCTAATCTCACAGGCCTATAGCTCAAAACAGTGTGCACTGACTCAACCAAAAAAAACATGCTAATAATCAAGTCCACAGAGCATAGAGAAGCGCATGAAAACCAGAGTACAACCTAAACAGCTGGTGCTTCTAGAGATATCAACCTGCCCCAAACCCTTGATTTGACAACAATCTCTACAAAATAATATTTTTCCTTGTCAAGAAGTGATGAGAAATCACATTTAAAAGCAGTTAGGCCAAGCATGATATAAAATCATTGAAAGAAGTGGCCTCTCTAAGAGACTAAGGATCCCAGTCCCATGCTTTTACACCCTTATTATATCTTGTGTGATGCAGAGTGAGATTTCTTAAAGAACAGTATTTGATCCAATTACAACCTCTGAATACTTTTTCTGAAGATACCAGTATGCTTCCAACAATAATCAGGTTAGTTCATGTCATTCACAGTGCTGATAAAGAGTGGTTGCATAAATGGCAAGACAAATACCAGATTTTTTAATGAGATAAGGCTATGGTCAACTCCATTTCTGGCCATATCCATTTCTATAGTTTCTATCCTTTTTGCAGCTTCTACCTGGGACAACATATTTCCCTCTTCATACGGAGCATTCACAGTACCAAATAAGGAAAACAGCAGCTCATACGTCTGGATATTTGGTTGAAGTTGTATTTGTTTCATTTTTGCCAATACACAAACTGCCCGCTCAGGTTGATCCTGCACAATGCAAACCATAGGTTTTTTATACTATAGACAGAAATAATGTGCAAGTGAACTTTGAGGATAGCGAAAAGAACAATTATGTGAAGAAAGAAAAAACCAAACATCCTGCAACCATTCAAAGGTCATCCTCAATAATAACTTCAGAAACACTAGCAGACCTTGCGGGATTGGTGGTGCCCCTGCTTGCTGGCCACCACAATTTATATAGTAAACCCTTGAAACTTCAGGTAAAATCTTTTGCTTGCCCCCACAAACCTAAAATTCTGGGTGCATTACTGATCCCACATTATCAGTTTCTCTTATAATACATTCAAACTGTGATGGTAATGCATAGAGAAAAGCAATTTGTTACTTCTAACTAACAAGCATCCCACATAAGAAGGCAGTTATTTTTAACCTAGAAATCTTTGTTTTCATCTCATGCTACTTATCAACACTAGGAATTTTCTTCATGGTCTGTGTATGCCGTAAAAGGCATCAAAACCACAGCTAGTTGAGGGCATTGGAATCTCAATATCTCATATCTGTCAAATAAGCCTGAGAACCCACATTAACTGGAATTGCTGGCGACATAACAGTAACCTTTTACTTAGATGATTTATAAGGTGATTGGTGGAACTTGGGAACTACCAAGTACTCTCTTCCCAAGTATTTCTGAACTGAATGATAGAACTAATAATAATAATAATATCTTGTTATATATCTTCCAAATCTAATGGAACACGTGTGCCAATGAAGATGAACTGTTCAGTCTACCATAAATAAGAACTACTAAACAATCCTGTACAAAGTGATGGTGACTCATCATCTTCCTTTGGTAAGATTGTGAATATATTCTTACTCTCCTCCACTTACTAAAGAAATACAATACTCAAGGTTCAACCCTGTTAGCCACCATAATTCCCATTTAAGTTGTACTCTTAAGCAAACCCAGGTCAGGAACCCTTCACAATTAGAAACAAAGTACTAAGAGCATTCTTCTTCCAATATTAAAAGACATGAGGAACTAAAAATGTTGTGATACATCCACAAAAAAATCTCCTAATAAAAAGCCATGTAGCAGAATATCTGAAAATACCTACTCACCACTGCATTACATGCTGCAAGGAAAACATTAAAAGGATAGGGATGCGGACATTCAGAGATTTGAACCAATAGAGCCTCAGCAAAATCCAGTTCCAAGGCTTCACTGCACTTCACTGAAATGGCTGCTAGAGTAGAGTCAAATGGCCCCAGTTTCTGCTTTTGCATTATTTTCAACTGCAAGGACAAAAATTTTTGTATCCAAGAACATTTTAATAGAAGAATTAAAAGTAACTAGATGAAAGTGACGCAACTGGAGTGCCAAGAGCAAGCCAGCAGATAACCAATACTGACCAGTTCCAAACCATCAGAGAAACCTCTCTCAGTAACAATTGCTTTGATAAATCCATCGTATGTACGGCTGGATGGTTGCAACCCTAGGTTTTGCATCTGCACAGATACAGGACTTCTCTCAGTACCTTTTACTATCATTTACACAGAATAAAATACTACATAAAGTAAAAATTTCATAAAGCTGGGCACTCAAGCACAATAGAGGAAGGTAACAATTTCTGCCACCACAATAATAAATTCACATGCTAATCAACAAAAAGAGCTCCATTGCACTTGGAGACTTTGTTAATGGATAAAGTTCTTATGTCGACAATTCCATGCGACTCATCATCTAAACAGAGCATTCAAAGTAACAACTCTATCACTAGCAACTTCTATCAGCTTTTATACACGGTAAAAAAGAGGAGATCTCACTAAAGAGGTCCTACTACCTGTTGAAATAACTGCTCTGCCAAGCTATGGTTGCTTGTTAGTGCACAGGTACATATCACATCTGTGAATGATCGGCTCAGCACATTCCTAAGTGCAAGATATTTAGGATTTGGTGTGTCAGTTCCAACACACATAACTTCTTTTCTAGGACCATAAGAAGTGCTTTGCCCCATATTAAGGGCAAGACCATCCTCTTTGTGACATATATGTTCAGTGTCATCCTTGTCAAATCTCTCCAACTGTAGTTCACTCATGGCCGGTATTGGAATATCTAGCTCTGGAGAATGCAAAGCTCTCTCTGCATATCTATTAGATAAAGTACCTTCCGTAGCCAAAGCCACCATAAGTTGCAGACTTTCATACGCAGATTTTAGATCTCTCAACCTTGTAAAAGACCAAATAAACTTCCTTAATGATGTAAGGCAAAAATTGTAGTGCTTGCTATAGTCCTTCCAAATATGATGCACTGCAAAAAGATTTTGCTTCCACACAGCAATCTGAGAGAAGGAGACAACTATTAGAAACAATTACAGCAGAGTGGCATTTTATAATGAATTATAGTCAATGCAGACTTTTAGCAGGTGCACAGAAACTGTGAATAAAATGAATCTTTTCAGTTATCGAAGAAGCTTATGTGTCAAGATGAAATTCAGCCACCAACTGCAAATGATCACAAGAAAAAAATAAAAGAAGTGAATGCCTTGATAGCGAGAAAAACTAATACTTTCATTTTGGCAAGGTGATGAATGCTTGTAAATCTAACAGTCACATAGAGCATTTCATAATTCAAGAGCCCAGGAATTCCCATTTCTAATATTTGAACTCAGTCCACAGTTCAAGATTTGTTCTTTGCACTCACCTTTTGCATTGTTGTCAACATTACAAAAGATAAATGGTACGTGCTTTGTGCTTCTAGGATGGTAAAAGAGATATACATTTTATTTCCATCTAAAATGTTATCGAAATGCCTTCTGGCATCATGTCCATTCCGCACTCTTCCCATTTTAATTAAGAAATAATATTTTCTTTATGATTAGCATTTGCGAAAGTTTATGCACACCGGGCATTTGGACAGGTGGTATAGGAGGTCACTATAATGATTCAATGATTACGATGTAACAAATCAAATTACAAAGAATCTATGGTGTTCAATATAATCTTGAGTCTATTAACAAAATAAAAGAGGGTCCTATCTGTATACATTTTAGTGGATAAGAAATATAAATCAGCCATATTGGGGAATCTAAGAATCAAGTATCAAGAAAATATGGAATATGTTCAAGGTCACATGTCCTTGGATGACATTGATGGCATTCTCATTCAAAGACATGGCTCAACTGATCTTTAAGGAGCTGGACATTCACAAAATATAAAATGCCTTAGGTCACTCTAACTTCTTTCTCCCATCAGACAATTATTCAGAAAACTTGGGGCAAAAATCCCCCTGCCCCTGCAATAATCTGTCACTCATCACATGTGCCTTGTCAGATAGCTTTTTTGATTAACATTAGTTTCATGATCGTCCTCTATCACTAAACAAAATTAGTTGCCCAAGATGAGTTCATCGGAAACTTTGAAGCATGGTAAACTACACATCTCTCCAGTAAAACATCTGAACTGATCGGCTGTTCTTAAGGAGATTAATCAAAAGCTTTGAAGTGTGCAACACATCTCTCAGATAAAAATATCTGAACTGATGCCACCTTGACTGAGAGAACATTTGAGAGATGCAAAAGCATGTGCATGCATAAAAACAAAAGAATCTACACTATAAGAGCAAAAAACGAATTGACAGAAGTAAGCTTCAATACGTAAAATGCAATGCATTATATGTCAAAACAATCTTATTTTTTGACCCAAAAAAAAAAAAAAAACAATCTTGTTCTTGGACTTTGGAATTTTTGCAAGGTACCTTTAAAAGCATGTGATAAGTCCAAGGATAAAATGGTGAGAACATTTTACCAAAACCTTTTTGCCAACAAAAATAGATCAATTACCCATATAATTGCGGAAGAGCATACCAAGAACATTGACAAGGAGCCATTAAAAAAAAAAAAAGGGACTACTCACACTAAAACAGGCTGGGAAATTTTTATAAGTGAAAGACACATGACATGAACTTATACTTGGAGAGAAGTAGAAAAAGTGGCACAGTTCGGAACTGGAACTGCAGTTTAATTCTTAGTGCAGCATCAATTTAAGAATCTCTTCAAAGCACAGCATGCTCAATCCCCCCTGGGGAAAAAACAACCCCCCCTTCTTTTTCTTTTCTCTCTCTCGCACACACAATCATTTTCAGGATAACAATACTTCTATTTGGTACTTTCCTGCATTTGCAATGGGAGAGAAGACAAGAAGGGGAAAAAGGCATGACATCCAAAGTGCGAAAAATCCATCACTCTCGAAGGGTAAACACTAGCCATGGACAAAAAATCATCTTCACCATCATACCTCAAGGAGTTCCAAATAAGTTGCTTCATTCTTCCCCACAAGCCGGCACTCCATCAGATCTAAGCAATTAGCATATAGTTCACTTCGCACATCAACACAGGCCCTCAGGAAATAATTATACACCTCCAATAAATGAGCCACACGATGATTTTCTCCAAGATTAGATAGTAAATTAAGTCCCTGAATAATGTGCAACAGTGCACGAGGTCAGCGCTCCGATATGAATGAGTACATGTACCAAATATGATAAATATGATTGTATTATAAACTACAACCATACATGACTATCACTCACCAGGAAAAACAAGAATATAAACCTCAACCTAGAAACTTGTTTATTTTCAATACCAAGATTCCAAACCTTTCAAGGACTTAAGTTATGGTCCAAAGTGGCAGAATTATTCATCAACAGAGAACTAGAGTTAAGTCTCCTCCAAAAATTAGCTGTACCAGTGAATTGTAGTGTTTTAACATTTTAAGATAGAGTCAACATGATTTCTGCAGCAAATATCATATTTTCCACTAACTTTACCAGGAAGAAATGTTAATCCATCCACAGAAGTTCTCAATGTCATTACACGTCAGAGCACTGACATATTTGCATGATAAAGCCTGGAAATTCTACTTGTCCTAATAGTTCCTATTTACCACACCTTTGTCAGCTTAGAATCTTATTTTTCAAAATTCATTTAAACAATGGCTGAGCTTCAGTCCAGATACAAAGTCGACCCCAGGACCTTCAAGAGAGGGAGAGGAAGAATCAATAAAGACTACATCTTGAATCAATTGATCAATGAAAGAGTGCATTCGATGGCTCTATTTATAGAGCATGGGAGACAACAACAAAACCCTAATTTCTTATTTATTACCACCTACTGGCTATTAACTAATATCTCTACATATAATTCAACACTTGCCCTCAAGCTAGAGCATCCAGCTAATTTATGACAGGGGCGACTTCATTCCATAGTCTGTGACTAAAGCGCTGTCTAAGCCAGACTTCACACTAGATTACAGATGTTAATACATCAAACCAGATTTAGCACAATCACTATTGTATAAACCAAACATTACACAACAAACTGAAAGTAACACACATTGTCGAATTTAACAGAAGCGCGCTGAAGAGACAAATGGAGACCAGAAAGTCGACATCTTCCTCTTCCTCAAATAATGAAGACCAAATCATATGAGAACCTAACTTCATGAATTCATCACCCCTTGCGCTTGACTGTGGCTACCCAACAAAGGTGAGCTTTGCTCTGGCACTTGGTTGCGTTGGAAACTTAATGACAACTTTGCCCATCGATGAAACTCGCAATAGATGAAATTCACAGTAAGGTTGTTGAGGCAAACGACCAAACTTGGGAGATTTTCTGAAGACACACACACACACACACACACACATAGCTTAGGAGGAATTTTAAAATGACAAACCCAAAACCAAACCGGCAAACCCACAAGACCAGAGAGCTTCACTTTAATGGAGGAGCAAACTGATGACTATATTGGAGAAGGACTGAGGACGACAAATGATAAGGCATGGAATAGGATCGTGAAGGATGACAAAACCTTGATAGAAACAAACACTAAAAACAGACTGGATGTGCTAGCCAGTGACAAGGGTGGAAAATGAGCTTGCAATGACACCAGGAGGACAGCCATGGAAAGCTGGTGGAGGTGCCCAAGACCGATGACTGGGGAGAGAGAAGTGGACAAACCCACAATGGAGAGAACTTGTGACTGGCAAAGGAATGAAGACGCATGATTCTCCAAATCTGGACAACCTGGATCGGCGACAAGCTCCCCCTGATGACTAGAAGAAATCAAAGAACAGAGGAAACAGCAAGGGAAAAACTCGAATCCTTGAAAGAGAAGAAGATTCTGATGCAATTGACGACTGGTGGCTCAGAACACTAACAGCATGGGACTGAGTAGGGCTTGCAACAGAGAAGACAATGGTTGGCTGGCTTGGTGGCTTAATGGAGAAGACGCCAAAACCTTTCTTTATTGTGTGACAAACCACAAGAGAAAAACAGGGCTTTGATTTTGGTCCCCTCTCTTGTTGGCCCTGACACCATGCCAATATTTTAGTATTTTCAAGAGAGAGGAAGAGAGAATTGATAGAGACTACATGTTTATTCAATAGCTTAATGAAAGAGTACATAAGATGGTTCTATTCATAGAGAATGGGAGACACTAATAAAACCCTGATTTCAGCTACTAACTACTAGCTAATATCCAAGAATATATTTCTGAACTGCAAGTTTACATGATTGAAAGGAAAAGAGAATATCACAATATCCTTCCATACAAATATAATCCAGTAGATCTCTTTTTCCCAACCTTCCTTTTAGTTCTGTTTTCTACATCTCCCACCTCCTCAGCCGCAAGTAACGATAAATATCTAAAAGGAGTAAAGATGCTGAAGACTAGGTTCAATCAATTCTTCGTCCAGCATATGGTTGATGTAGAGTGATTCAAGTTCTTGGTTGTCCTTCTTTCCCTTGGTAGGTATCAAACTAGAGGAAATCAAAGAAAGCAGCTCACATTGGGACAATCACTCCCAGAATTTCTTGCAACTATTATTGAATGTTCACTGTAGACAATAATGCCTGCTGAAGATTACCTCACATTAATCTGGTGAAGTGCAATAGTGAAAGAGAATACGCAACATAGAAGTTGGTGCCACTGATACCAATATGTTGGACGATCAGTTACAGTAATAACAATTATAGAGCTTTAACCTATATATCTATCCACTAGATCACAACACAATATGCAGTCTGATAATCAGTATTTGAATGTGTTGCCATGTTCGTTTTCAACACTTAAAAGAAAATAAGTACAGAACAAATGGTTCGTATTTGAAGAAACAGCATGGCACAACTAATAAATTCTCAGCTTCTAATTGACTAATTCGTTATTGGCAGTGAAATCCAACAATAGATCTTAAAATAAACATTCTCCGAGCATACACACTATAGATGGCACTCAAGGTTATCAGGACCATTTTTTATTGTCAATACTATAGAATGAGTGTATATTTACAAACTTCAAAAATAGAAGAGAAGAGAAGAAAATTCAGTAACCATGTTTAACTTCCTTAATAAGCAACAAGCTAATTACCCACTATGAACCATTTGTGAAGTAAATTCTCATTACTTTTATCCAGAGCACAAAGAAAAAGATCATATACCACTGCCAAGCAACCAGCTTTACAAAGTGCCTGCAAAGTAAGAATGTGGCATCTTTCACCCATGCCGATCTTCTTCTCATTTATCAATTTCCAAGTTTCCATGGCAAACTGCATACATATCAAATGCCAGATCAGATTGACAACGTAAAGGCTACCTTGGATGAGATCCAAATACAGTCCCAGAAAGGGATCTCTACACTGACATAACAAGAGATCATGCCTAGCATCAACTGAAAGAGGAAATTAAGTCTCTGTTGCAAATCATCAATGGGATAATGAAATTAATACTATTTTCATGAGTAGAAACGAAAGCCTGCATCTGTAGTATTTTTCTTATAAAGATAATTTATTCAAAATATACATATGAACATATGATAAAGTAGTAAAAATCAATTATGCTCACAAAATCAATGATCTTTTCAATTTCAAAGTGCTGCAGCCTGAATCAGCAGATTAAAGTTCATAAGATCTGAGTAAGGAAGGCTCTGCGAATGTTATGATCAGTTTCTGGGGCTTTATTTGGATTAAACAAATTTCTTTTCAGTTTAAGTTGGAAACCCCATACAGAAATGGGATATTTGACCAATGATGCACTATGGCACAGCATATCCTATGGTGTGCATGCTCCAAGGGGACAAAAGAACTGATTGCCCATCTCTCTGCTATCTTCATAACTGGGGAAACTTAAACATAATCAACAAAAAGTAAAGAATCTACTACACTGGACACCTATAAGCAAATTGAATGTTGTCCTCTCATAGTCCATTTGGCAGGTTCCGCTCTGAGCCAAAAGCTAAAGGAAAGAAGTACTTAGTATCTTCCAAAACTTCCAATATTCTCAGAGTGAGTACATGCATGGGATTTTTGCTCATGAGATAAATGGCTTCTCAGGACAATGAAAGTCCAAAGAAATTTACAAAAATTAAGCAAAACCCTCCACAAATGAACAAAATAAACCTTCATCTTGTGTATGCTATGTAAATGAGTAAGAAATATGAACACATAACTGTATACATACCCATCTGTACAAGAGTCAAGGAAGGGGATTATTCTTAAGTTATCTTCACAAAGCGTGCAAGTTTTAGAGTTCTACAACCCAGCAGGAGCCCCGGATAAAGGAGGGAAAAGGGTGTGTCAGGTAGTCAACAGCCAGCACTCTTTCTACTGTCGAACTTCTATGAATGAATCCTATACACAATGGCACAAAAGCTATGTTGTCACCGTAAGTGATGCTGCATGGCCTGAGCACAGTGAGAAGTGAGCAAAGGCCACTGCATCAGTGCTTGGGTGCAGTGTCAAATGAGCAAGTGTTCCCTCATCTTGTCAAAGGAATGAGGGTAAAGAAGTTAGTCCAAGAGAGAAGGATCTGGATGGGGACTTGGAACATTAGGACTTTAACATGTAAATCGATGGAAATGGTAGATGTAATGGTTAAGAGTAGGATCAGTATCATGTGCTGTCAAGAAACTAAGTGGGCTGGTTTGCAGGCCAAGGATCTCGAGAAGTCAGGTTTCAAGCTTTGGTATGCAGGCACTTCAAAAATGGAGTAGGAATCATTGTTGATAAGACCTTGAAGCTAGACACAGTAGATGTTAAAAGAATCAGGATAGGATCAATGCTATCAAGATTATGGCAAGCCAGGATATCTTGTAGTTAGTTTCTACGCACCTCGAGTTGGTTCCTTGAAAAGCACTTTTGGAAAGTTCTTGGAGAACTAGTTCAAGGGATCCCCATTCGTAGAAAATTTTACACGATATTAAAATGGGCATATGGTTAAAGAAACAGAAGTTTACATAAGCTTTCGTGAAGGTTATGGCTTTAGAGAGGAAAAGGAGTAGGGGAAGGCCATTTTTTACTTTGCAAGGGCTTATAATTTAATATTAGCCAATACCTTCTTTGAGAAGCTGGAGGAGCATGCAAGCACTTAGAAAAGTGGATCCTCAAGATCGCAAATAGATTACCATTTGCTAAGGAAACATGTTCAAATAAGTTGTAAAGATTGCAAAGTTGTTCCTGGACAAAGCTTAACAATCCAACATCAGCTAATGGTGCTTGATGTCCACATTAAAAGAGGAAGGCAGAGAAATAAGCCAGTGAAGTGTCCTACAATCAGATGGCAGGATCTATAAGGAAGACAACAATCCCTGTTCAAAGAGGAGTTATTGGCCAGTGTGCATGGGAGGATAGACAGCACCCAAATCAGATTTGCCATTCTTGGGCTAGTTGCATTCGCAGAGTGGCGAAAGCAGTCCTTGGGAAGTCTAGGGCTTGTACACCACACCAAGAGTCTTGGTGGTGGACAGAGGAGATACAACAAAAGATCAAGGTTAAGAAGGAATGCCACAAAGTCATGTGCAAGGATAAAAGTGAGGAAAACATAGCAAAGTAAATACTAGCAAAGAAGGAGAAGAAGAAAGTCCTACGTGAAGCAAAACCAGCTACTAGTGATGACGTTTATATAGGGCTAGACACCAGAGGAGGAGAAAGAGGTTTAAATAAATTGGCTCAAGAATGAGGAAAAAGAGTTCTAAATCAGGTGAGATGCAGCAAGGACAAAAATGAGAAGGTCCTCCTAGAAAGAAGATGTTGTCAAAGGCAGCTTGGGAAATTATTTCCATAAACTTCTCAATGAAGGATATGAGAGAAGACTTCACCGGAGAGTTGAGTAATTATGAAGAATGCAGAAACTCCTCTTTCTACTGATGCATAAGGATGAAATGTTTAGAGCTTTGAAGAAGATGAAGAATGGAAAAGGGGTGAGTCCTCATAGTATACCATTACAAGGGTGAAAAGTTTTCCAGCAGAGATTGGCATATCTTGGCTAACAACCCTTTTTAACGAAATCTTCTTTAAAATCTGACCAAATGCCAGATGAATGAAGAAAAATATGCTTAGGTGCCTATTTACAATAAGAAAGGTGGCATTCAGAATTGTGACAACCATAGAGGGGTCAAGCCAATGAGTCTTACCATGAAGCTTTGGGAAAGCGTAATCCAGCTCAGTTTGAGGCAAGAGACTCGTAGTTCATTTAATCAATTTGGTTTCATACCAGATAGATCAACTATAGAGGTTACTTACCTATCACGAAGATTAATGGAAAGGTATAAGAATAAATGGAAGGATCTGCATTTGGTGTCCATAGTTTTGGAGAAAGCATAGATAGACTACCAAGGGAAATCCTTTGGAGAGTTCTGACAATGAAGGGTATGAATTGCCCATATACAAACAATAAAGGATAAGTATGTGGAGCTGTTACATTCACAAGGACAAACAGAGGGAAACAAAAAATTCCCTATTACTAAAGGGTCACATTAAGGCTTTGCTCTAAGTCCTCAATCTAGTTGCCTCAATTGATAAGCTGACAAGACATATGAAAGATGTTCCTTGATGTATGCTTTTCACAGATGGCACAGTGCTGGTAAATGAAACTCAAGTCGGGTTAACGAGAAACTCAAACTTTGGAAGGAAACTTGGAGTCTAACAGTTTTTGACTTTCGCAATGGTAGGAATTCAAACAACCCCTTGATGAAAATTGGAGTTTAAAAAGTGCCAAGGAGTGAACATTTCTCATATCTTGGATCCATTCTACAAGAAAAGGAGGAAAAAGACAAAGATCTCATTCATAGAGTACAGGCAGGAGGAACTGGTGCATTTAGGGTTTTGTGTGACTGCCAAATGACACATAAGCTCAAGGAAAAGTCCTATGCTGTGGCAGTAAGGCTGGCTATGCTTTATGGCATGGAGAGTTGGGGAGGCAACAGTATGTACACAAAACCAGCATAGCAGAGATGAGAATACTTCTTTGGATGTGCAAGCACACAAGAAAAGATAAGATTGAAAATGAAGCAATTAGAGTAAAAGTAGATGTTGCTCCACTTGAGGAAAAGATAAGAAGGTCTGTCTTAAATGGTTTGGTGATGTTGAAGAAAGGCCTTCAAATGCCCTAGTGAGGTGTTGTGACATACATTGTTTGAGAGAGAAGGGGAAGGCCTAGAAGGCATGGACGGAGACAATACGAAAATATATGGAACATCCAACATCTCACAAAGGATTCAATGAAAGATGGAGCACAATGGCAGATTTCATGTAGCCAGCCCCACTTAATGAGTTGTGGCTTGCTTCTTGTTGTGTTCTTTGATTGCTTGTTGTTCATCAATTTCATGCAAAAAAGCAATTTACAACAGTTACTGTCCTCTAATGTGCATTATAAATGCTGCAGGGCACAGATGAACATCCTTCTAGGCAATACTTGATATATGCATCTGGTATAGCAACAACATAGAATCTCATCTTACTGAAGCGTCTGATGATCTGGCACAGTAATCAAGGATATGAACTACATCATCGGCCTCTAGTGATTGGTTCCCATAGCCAAGATATGAAAGAAGATTGGAAGCTCTGGTTCTGTCACCCAAACGTAGCGCATCGACAATTTGATGCCCAAAACATTGACCAGCTGCACTTGGAAAAAAGGAAAAGGAAATTTTTTTAATGTTCTACATTAGCTCTGACCACATAACATTGCCATGCACACACAGTTTAGATAAAAGACCAACAAGCCATTCCATCCCCCCACCCAAAAAAAAAAAAAAAAAAAAAAAAAAAAAAGAAAAGAAAAGAAAAGAAAGAAAAGCCAAGACATTAAGGAGGGAACCAGGACTCACATAGGAATATGTGTCAATCAAAGGCAGAAGGATATCTTAGTTCATCAAGCATACTTGAAAGAATAGCATACAACCATTAAAGGCAATAACCATAGACGCCACTGATTTGCCTTAAGAATCATAATGTAATGAAGAGAGCCTAAACAGAACATGCAATTTAACCTTTCATCACAATTGTGATGCTAAATAATTACCTCCTGATGTTGCAAAAGTTCTATACAAATACTCCTTGCCAGTGATGTTCTTCCTACCCTGTAAAGGCACTCACTATTAAGCAGGACCATTTGAAACTAAATATATTAGAAGGCATGCATTCACATGTGATATAGCCAATCGAAGACCATCACTCCAGCATAGCACGAGATTCACATAGAAACAAAAGCATTTCAGGAAATTAGCAGGTCGGAGAAATACCCCATTTGTCTTGTCCACCCACCCCTCACACAACACAGAAAAAAAAAAGGCATCCACCGTATGTATACAGTGCTAAGCTCAGTGACCCAATTCAGTGCACACGAAAAAATTTCCTATCTTAATTGCGCCGTAACTATATGTATCTCCACGCACGCAGCTTGACAAACAGGTGATGGCATGAAAAAGAAGATGATGGCAGTCATGTTACAAGAACTGACATACATGAGGACAAAACCAATCATCAGTTGGAAATTAATTAAACGACAATGCACGTTGAACAACCGCTAAAATGAAACTAGCATTAACCCACTATCTCAAGCACGCACCGGAGCGCGGCCAGCATGGACAGACCAAAAAGAACCAAAAAAGAGTTCCCATTGAGCTCCGAGTTATTTTCAAAATTGTACCCACGGGTTATTCCCAATCACGCTACCGCCTCCGCCACCGCCTCTAGCCCGCAAATGTCGAGTCCATCCAAACCCAATCGCGCTCTCTCCCGACCGCTGCAAGAGAAAAGCAAATGCGATCAAGCAATCACTACGAATCGCAACCGCCCCGAAGTACAAAAAAAAAAAAAAAAAAAAAAAAAAACCCATTGGGGATTAGGAGTGCGCACAGCGAGCGAGCTCGTTCTCGGAGAAGAAGGCGGAGCTGCACGTGTCCCTTCCTCACTTGCATTTGCCCGAGAGAGGACCGAAGTGCAAGCGCCCAAGCGACGTTCGTCTCCACTTTTAACGGTTACTCCACCCTCCAACCGCCTCAGGCGGCCGGTGATCCACACCTTCCTGCTCAGTGCCTCCGACGCCATGAGTTTCGGAACCTCTCTCTCTCCCCCTCCCGGAGGAGGTCCGCAAGATTGCAGATTTCAGGCAAACATAGAGAAGTCTCCGCTAGATGACGCTCCTCGGATGTTCAACGGACAAGGCAACATAGGAAGATTGCAGAAGCCGGAAGCTCACTGAGTGGATTGAAGATTTTCACTTTTCCTAGAGCTTCCGGTGCGCAAATGGGGTAAATAGGAGAGAAGGAGGAGGAGGTGGCTTGGATCGGTGGGCCGAAACGGCAATGCGTGCGACTACACGTACGAAATTCTGCGGATTAGGGTTTATGAGAAGACAATCAGAGAATATTTGTTGTTGACGTTGTCGCGAAAGCATTTTCTTAGGAAAATATTTTTCTCTTTTTGAGGCTTTTGCTTCGTTTAGAAAAATAAATCAACAAAAAGATTTTCTAAATAATGATTTCCTTTCTGAAAAAAATCAAAAGATATTTTTCAAAATATTAGGTACTGGTGCTTGAATCCGAAATTTTATATTTTTTATACAAAAATCCTAAGATTGGTCTAGTGATTCCCAACATTCCAAATTTACTGGTGTTTCGAGACCTTAACCCTTTGCACCCACACCCACACTTCCATCAAGGTTGGGCTCAACCTTTGGTGTCTATATTTGATACATCAACACCCAAGCCCAAGTCCATAAAGGCCATGATATGGTCCACAACGCTTGTGCTTTGATCTTGAGCTCGTATTCTTAGTTAATGTTAGTTCTTAAAAAAAAAAATTGATTTTTTAATTATTTTTTATTTTTACACATTCTTTTCTTTTTTTTTTTTCCTTTTTTGCGCCTATCGTGGCTGGTCATCGACCATGGCGATGATCGACAATCCACCACAGGCAAGCTCAAAACTCACCAACTCTGACTCACAAGGCCTCAAGCCTTGCTTGCCTGTGGTGAGACCTCGAAGCTCACTTGCCTTGGGTGAGCTCGAGCTCACCTATGTCTGATCACCAAGCAAAAAGAAATGAAAAATATAAAATTAATTAAAAATATGAATTGTTTGATTATTTTCCACGTCAAATTTTCCTTACTAATTGACAAAAAAATATATTATAAAAAAATAAAGTCATTTTCCATTTGAAAAATATTTTTCAAAAATGGTACATTTTTTGTAAAAAAACGAATCCTAAGAAGTGATTATTCTCACCGTATCTCGGTGGCCAATTAAGCCATCGCTTCAAGTTAAGATAGAATTCTCATAAATTAAATCGATTAAAATGAATATTCCAACATATTTATTAGGTAATTTTTGAATATTTATTAGGTGTTGAGAACACATTCCGCAATTTGGGCATAAGAGGGAAAGGGGTGGATAGACAAAATGGGGTCATTAGGTATACTTTAGAGTGCATATGGTAACGTTTATGCTTTTCGGAATAATTTTTGTTTATAAATAAAAAAATTTAGTTCTATTTTTTGGATAAATTTCTGAGTATTTGAAGGCATTTAATAATTGCACAAAATATCTATTCTCAAAATAGAAATGCGATTGATACAATCCAAATATTTTTTGTGACTTGAAATTTGTTTTAATTTATTAATAATTTTATTAAATTTTTCGTTTCTTTTTTCTTTTTATTCTCATTCCTCTAGTTAGTTGCCAACCTCAAGGGAGCCTCACCAGCCAACGGAAGGCCCCCCCGAGTCTAGTGGCTCGGCGAGGCGATCTCGGCCAAAGTTGATGAGGCCAAGCCTCACGCCTAGCCATCAACGGGATCGCTAGGCCTCGTTTGGTCAGTCATCGTTAGAGGGACCGGCTAAGGGAAAGAAGAGAGGAAGAGAAAAAGAAAGACAAGAAGAGTAAATACTTGTTTCTTGAGTTGTTATCAGGAACAAAAAAGCAATTTTTTTTGCTTCTTATTTATGTTCAAAATCTACTCCCATGAATGTTATTCTTGGGAACAAAAACCTACACAAACAGATTTATATTTTATTTCTGCTCCGAGGAAAAAAAATAGAGCAACAAGAACGTTAACAAACACAACCTTAAACTAGTTCCATGAACCCACGATCAAGTTCCTAAATAGGTTCATGGAACCGATGGCTGATTCTCGATTCTCATTTTATGGAACCGGCCCTTAGTGCGCAGTACCTTCGAAACCGATCAGCCCTAGCTCATAGCGCATTCTCTACCCATGCTCTAGTTAGGGTCCATTTTATTTAGTGTTCTAAGTCATCTAGAAATATCCAGCTTTTTCTCTAACCCAAAGAGTGACTCTACTCTTTTCAACAAACACTCACGTGGCCAAATCTCTTTTTTTCATCTTTCATCTTCCCCGTCTCGGTGAAGATTTCTGTCTTTCGCTTGAAGGTCTTTATACATTAGCTATAATCCCTTGAAGTGTCTCCCACCAACTCATGGGCTGAGACTTGGCCATCACCGCTGGAAACATCGCCATGGCCACCACCACATTATCATTAAACCACTTCCATTTCTTTTTCTCCTAGAAAAAATATCATTTTACACCACTATCAATCAACCATCTGTCGCACTCACATTCACGTTTGATGTTCTTCATCTAGACCAGTGCTCATCAGTCCCGCTCTTCATCTTCATCGGCAGACAAAACCGCTTGACACCGCCGACCAGTCTTGATCACCTTTGCTCTTCAGCGTTGCTGCTCAACCCAAGATCGCGGTCCTGTCTTGTCGCCCTCATTGTTGAGCTAAGTTTGGAGCCCGTCACCTCAATTTGATATATCTTGTATCGCTTGACCTATACAGCTTAATCTTATTTGTACTTTTAAACATGGTATTAGAACAAAGCTTAGTTTCATTTCTTTCGCATGTGCCTCCACTTAGACAAAAGCTTAAGTTGTTAAGTTGATGAAACCACATGTATATAAAGAACATTTAACCTATTGTCAAATGATGTATAGAATATTTCGACATTATTTCTTACATGCAACCCAATCATTTAAGCTTATACATATAGTCTCCATCTACTCATAACTTTTGACATGTTGGGTTGACCTTTTTAACATAGTATTAGAACAAAGTACTTTCCCTTTGACGAGTGTATCTATCCCTGTTTCAAATTCAACTAACTTGCACATGAGAAGGAGTATTGAAGTATCCCATATCACTTAACAAATGGGTCTTATACGTTCCTTTGTATACATATGGTCCAGGTGGCAAATGGGTGAGTTGTGTTGGGTTTGGTTGGAATGATTATCATTTTAGGGGATCTTTATAGGCGGCATTTGCTTTTTGTGTACAAATTGATCATGAGATGATGTCACTCTCCTAGTGATGGCCATTGTAAGCCAAAAAAATTTATATTAGAATAGCTTACCTAATCTTTATAGTTAAATGTTAGGAAGAGATGTGTTGCCACGTTTCCAATAAGAAGAGAAACCTCCATCAATTTGCCAAGGCGACAGCAAGCCTGGTATGCAAAAGAAAATGCTATTGAGGGAGCACAGGACAACACACTTGTTAGGGAGAGCACAAATGGCTAGAGATTCTCAACCACCTTTAATCGAGGGAAGCAATCAATGGAGTAGAGTGGCATGTTCTATCGGTGAGTGTTTACCATTCATGTAAGTCCCAAGGAGAGAGAGGTGATGGCTAAAGAATGCAAGCAAGCACAAAATAGCTCAAAATGAGCACAATGTGAACATTGGGTAGAGAAGAGTGTCATGGTTTTGTACCCATGTGGGCTAAAAGTGGGGTTTTGTGGCAATTGAATGAAGCATGTGAGGTGTAGAAGGTTGACACAACTAGTTCTTAGAAGTTGCATTAGGGTATTATGTTAAGAATTCAGGGATGTGAAAATTATCATATTAGAGAATCTCTAAAGGAGGATTGGGGCTATCTTCCCTAATTTGGCCAAGAGTTCATACTACTCTCAAAATAAGGGCCATGATATGCCAAAATCAGTGATCGTGTTAAAGTAAATTGTATGTTTCACTTGTGGTGTATTTATTTTACATGTTTGATGATTTTATAGATGTGAAAATACATATGGAACCCTACAAATGTGTATTTTTAGTGTATTTTCACGTATTTTCTTGTATTTTTCTATGATTTTGGAATTACAGGTGCTAGTTTACAAGTATATCATCACATAAATATTGTGTAGATTGTGATTCATTAATAATATTTATAAAGTTTAATTTGTATCAATGAATAAAGTAATGTAATTAGCTTGATATGTGGTTTTAGTGATAAATTGCCCCTATCACTAAAGTCAAAATCACATGTATGTGGTGTATATGAGAAGAAAATTTTATGTCCTTGGTATGAAAGAGTTTCGAGGATTCAGTTGAGTTGTGACCATTAAAGTGACACATTTGATTATGTTTAAGAAAAATCAATCTCGTATAATGATGGAATGTCTCTTATTATAATGCGTGGTTATATTCCTAAATGATGTGATTGTGTATTAGTTCATAGAGAGATACATGATAGTATGATGGGGGATTGATTGATTCTAGTAGTTCATATACTCAAAGGTGATGAATTCATGAATGTTGGAATATATTATTAAAGTCGTTATCATGTAGGGAGTATATAACTGTATGTCATGTATTTTGCCCAAAGGTAATTATGTGGTAGTGCATGTAGCTTCTAGATGTGTATTTGTGCGTCTTCAAGTTACATAGTTCTCATATGATGCTAAATGTATACATTGCTTGTTTTTCAGTTACATTTTCTATAAACGATAACTCCATTACTATTGAGATTCTTATGTTTCCTCTAATGTTGAGATAGAGACACACATACAAATACTATTGAGATATGAAGTGCGATGGTTTTGATGGAGTTAGGAATTATGTTCTGAGGATGGTAGATTTGCAGACAAAACTTCAGGCTCTCAATTTTGTTATGCATACTGCTTGCATTTTGCACCAAGCTCTAAATACTCTTCCTTTTAATTTTGAGATTATCATGATCAATTATACTTTTCAAGTTGAGATTTGGTCAATTAATGACCATATTGTAGGGGTGGTGGTAGAGGAAGAAAAATTGAAGAAAGATAAATGGCTTATTGCCCTTTATGCTTCCAGTTCTAGTAGTGACAATGATAAGAAGTTCAAAAATTATACTCCTAAGGGCAATTCTGAAGCTGCTGGTCCTTCCAACAATAAAAAAAATTCTAAAATTACTTGTCCTTTTAATAGTTTGGGTCCTAAGAAAGCATCATTCAAGAATGATGGTGTTTTTTGCTACTTTTGTAAGGAGATAGGACACGTAAAGAAATGTCGTAATAAATCTAAAACTTGATTGTCCAAGAGAACCAAGAGTGAGCCTAAAGGGATTCATAAATTGAAGGACGTCAAATCATGATGAATCAAAGCTCATTGTGAGAAACGACATTAAAATTGACGTCGAGTTCGTTGGAGATGCTATTATAATTTTAGATTCTAGTTTTAGGATAATATTAAGAAACGCATTTTATATACATTCCTTTAGGCGGAACTTAGCTTTTGGGTCTTACTTGGACATACGTTGATATCCTTTTGAAATAAAGAGCAATAGTATTTTTATGTTTTTTTAATTCAAATAAGGTTGGATGTTACAATTTATTCAATGGATTGTATCGATTGTATTTATCTCCCTATGATATGTATGTTGCTTATTCAGCTAAAAATGTTGTTTCCAAAAGGCCTTTACTTAAGGAATAGTCTTATACATTATGACATAAACGTCTTAGTCACATCTCTAGAGAAAGAGTAGAAATGTTAATAAAGGCTGGCATTCTACTTACTCTTAAAAGTGATCTAGAGACTTGCGTAGATTGTTGTATGTTGACATCTAAATTTTGACGACTTGTTTAGTCATTTATCGCATTAAAAAATTAGGGATTGATTTTAACCCCTATAAAAAAATTAATTGCATAACATGTAGTTTTAGGTATATTTATTTTTAATTTGCATTTACAAAGGGCCGGTGACAAATGTGTTCGAATTGATGGTTCAGAACTTTAATTTGATGAGTTGGGTTAAGCCCACGAAGGGAGTAAATTGGCCCAAGCTCATATCCTCGGGGAGATTTTACGGATTTATCTTTGTGAGATTTTAATTTAAAAACAAATATTGCGTTTGGAAAAGCAAATATTACGTTTGGAAAAGAAATCTTCATGGATATCGATTTGGAAAAATTAAAACCCTAATCCATGGCCTATAAATAGGTTAAAACGCGTAAGGTTTTAAGGGGGCCACACATTGAATACACGGCCGCATGTAGGGGGCTTCTTCTCGG
Source organism: Eucalyptus cladocalyx (assembly GCA_017140615.1). Classification (NCBI taxonomy): domain Eukaryota; kingdom Viridiplantae; phylum Streptophyta; class Magnoliopsida; order Myrtales; family Myrtaceae; genus Eucalyptus; species Eucalyptus cladocalyx. The sequence continues at coordinate 17,265,811 of CM029521.1, forward strand.
TTTTTCTAGGTCAATATTCAACAAAAAAGAAGCAAAGAAATTCATTCTTTGAGAGAAAGCAAAAGTCAGCATAGTGAAAGTACAGTGCAATAGAGAGAGAGGGTCGTGTGAGTGTGATTGGGTAGCAGAGGAGAGAGAGAGAGAAGAAAAGAGAAGAAAAAAAAAGAAAAAAAAGGCTCCTGTTCATCGTCTTCTTCGAGTCTTCTCTTGCCGTTCCGCCTGTCGGTCTTCGCTGTGTCGGTCGCCATCACCGCTATTGCCTTGACGCTCCTTGGGCTTCGGTAGATGTTGCAGTGCCCTCAGCCCTAGTGCTTGCCCTCCTATGACATTGCTGTTGCTCCCGCTCGACGTGACCTAACGCTAGCAACACCGCAGCGGCCCACGAGCTCGCCCTGCAACACCACTGCGCCTCGCCACCTCGCTGGTCCACTCACCTCCGCCACGCTGCGCCCTCGGTCTCATTGCTCCGTTCTTACGGATGCCTGCGGTGCTCCTCGACGCTCGTTTCTAAGATCTGCTTGTGATCCAACGCTCGGCGTTCCCTACTCCAACTGCGACTGGTGCCAGTTGAGCCCTGCTTGCCGTCTCCTTGCCCTTCCCCGATGCCACTGCCGCTCCGCTGATCTCGCCCTCGACTCGTTAGTGACCCGCTGGCCCGCAACCCTCCTGCTGTCTCTCTCTCGTGTCCACCGTCGCTGCGCCTCCCCCAAAGCCTGACCCGAGCCGAATCGTAGCCCTTTCCGCTCCAGCGACGCTGCTGCTGTCCCTGCTTTGTTCGTGCTTGTAGCCCTTCGCCAGCGTCGCTCCGACCAGCGACTTGCTAGCGATCCGACGCCCCTGCCCAAGCCCGAGTGGAGTCGCTCCGCCCTTTGCCCAAGCCCAAATGAAGCCACTTGCTGCCGCTCCTTGCTGCGCCACCAGCTGCCGCTCGAGCCTCCTCTCCGGAGCTTCGACGACTGCAACCTCTGATCGACGGCGCACCCACCACGAAGTTGCCAAGCATCGTTTGGAAAGCAAAAGCAAAAGAGAAAAAAAAAACCAAATTAGGTAGTTTTTTCTATTTATTATAGTATATTTTACTTTATTTGTTCTTTTTTAGTATAATTATTCCTTAATGTAAGATTGAGATTTCCCCGACATGAAATTGTGTCTGAAATTTGGGATTGATAGTCCAATTTTTGCGCTCGAAATCTGACTTGCAATTGCTTGGAAAATTGCCAATCCGATCTTACGCTTGAAATCCGATTCGTAATTTATTTAAAATTGGCCAACCCGATTTCATGCGCGAGATATGGTTTCTCAATTTTTTTTTTTTGGATATCAATATTATCTTGCTCTAATTTGCCGTCATGTCGTTTGAGTTGATTTTGCTTTCGTAAAAAAAAAAAAAAAAAAATCCAAAAAATGTGAGTTAGATTAGGTTTATTTCTTGTTTTAGGGTTCTTACATATTTAGAATAGGAATTTTATTTCGAATTTAAAAAAAATTTAAAAAATCATCAATCAATTTAGGATGATAATTTTTAACTTAGGTTGCATGTTTAATTATTTGACAATTTTTAATTTCGAATTTAATAAAAAAACAAAAATCATCATGCATATGTCATGCAAAATTAAGGCATTCTTTGTACGTTATTGCATATTATGATAGAATTGCATGTTTCATTTTAAGTTTAGATTGATTTTTTTAGATAGATTGCATCTTAGGTTAGAAATTGCTAAGTTAAGATGATATCTTAGTTTAAATTAGGATTTGGCCTAACCCAATTCTTAATATAAGTTGGATAGAATCTTAATCTAGCTATTTAATCCTTGTATTTTTCTTAATTTTGAATTTCATGGAAAATACCAAAAATTGCCTTAGAATAAATTTATTTTGTTCTTTAATATAGACTGCATTTTATTTATGTCATATAGATAGATCATATTGCCATGTCATACCATTTCATGTTAGATTAGTAGCATGCATTGCATGACTCTCATTAAATAAATGAAAAAAAAAGAAGAAATTGCGTGCTACTCATAAATCATAACTAAGACTGTTGATGTGAATTATGACATGACACTGCAGATACTTTTGATGCCATGAGATAAGTCCCACAATTTATTCACTATTTTATCTAGGTGTTAAATTGATGGTTTGTGCACCCACATGATAACCTCACATGTTAGGGAAATAAATTAAAATCAATTTGAGCTACCTGCAACACATTTTTTTTTTTTATCAAAATAAAAGAAAAAGGTACTGAAAGGGCGTTAGAGAAATCTAGCATAACCAAGTCCCCAAACTTACAATATCTGGTTAGTAGGAGTAAAGGAAATCTCCCGTTACTTTATGTGAATTTCTAATCAACCAACCAAAAATAGATTAACGACGACTCTTAATTAAAAATCAATTACATATTAAGAACTTGAATCTAAGTCACGAATTGGTATGTGTTTGGGAGAGCCCGAGTTAAGTTTTGGCTTAGTAATCCATTAGCCAAACCCTAGATGGTGCACCCGAAATTTTGGTCGCGACATTATAGATGTAAGATGACTAAGATAAAGAAGAAAACCGTAGTTCGAAGTTCTGACTTGTTGGAGGTTATTCACACTGATATTAATGGACTATACACGACAACTTCGTACAGAATTTTTATTTCATCAGATTTATTAACTATTATGCCCGATATGGATACCTATATTTCATTAAAAAAAAAGTCCGAGTTTTTTTTGACAAATTCGAGATTTTTTGGATTAAAGTAGAGAAATAGTTGGGAAAAGTTATAAATGCTGTTAGATTTAATCATGGTGGTGAGTATTTTGGCAGACGTGGTGATGCTGGAAAATGTAAAGGGTCGTTTGCCAAATACTTGGAGGACTATAGGATAGTAGCTTAATTTACTATGCTTGGGAGTCTTAAACAAAATGGTGTGGCCAAAAGGCGCAATCGCATTTTTATGGATATGATGAAGAGTATGATTAGTAGGACCAATTTACATGACTTTCTATAAGTTGAAGTTTTGAAAACAACGCTTTACATTCTAAGTCGTGTTCCTACTAAAGTGGATCCATCGACTTCTTTTGAGTTGTGGACTGCACGTAAATCTATCTTGAATCATCTTAAAGTTTGGGGATGTCCTACATAAGTGAAGCTATATAATCAAGCATTGAGTAAGTTGGATTCCAAAACTACTTGTTGTTATTTTCTATCTTACTCAGATCATTTAGAGGAGTCAGTTTTATAACCCTAATGGAGATATAAGAATTGTTGAATCTCATACAACAAAATTTTTGAAATTTGATATAGCTGAAAATGGTAACTGCTCACAAATTATTGGAGATGATAGTATGGTGGGAATTACTGGATCTCTATCTCTTCCTGTGCAGACGATTATGGAACCTCCTACGCTACAAATTGAGCTTATTGTGGCCCAGATCCTATTGTTGAGGCAATTTTTGATGAAATTCCCCAAGCCCATCAAATTCAGAATGAGGTTGTAGTAGCTCAACTCAGGAGATTGACTAGGAAAATATGTTCAGCTATATCACCAAACTGTGTAGTCTATCTGGGAGAGCATTATTATGATATCGGTTGTGTTGTTGATCTAGCGAATTATATATATGCTATTTCATGTCCTCAATCAGATTTATGGTTAGATGCAATGAAATATGAGATGCAATTGATGAAACACAATGTTGTTTGGGAGCTTGTTGAATTGTCTGAAAGTTATAAGCCCATTGGCTGCAAATGCATATATAAGACTAAAAGGGATTCTAAAGGAAAGATTGAAAAGTTTAAAGCCAGACTGATAGTTAAGAATTTCACTCAAAGAGAAGGAATAGATTATAAAACAAATTTTCTCTAGTTTCTTTTAAAGAATTTTTAGAGCGATTTTGGCATTGGTATTGTCACGACCTAATCTCGCCACCCTTGATCTTTCACCATGAAGAATGGAAGGGAAATGTTGGATCTTGAGGTACTTGATCATGAGAGTTCCCTTACAGCTCGCATTCTGAAAGACGTCATCACCTCGCCTTTCGGATCAAGCCTATCGTGAGCTCTCCCAAGCTCATATCCCGCGTGACAATGGAGTGTCGTGATCCATACCTACACGGGTGACACACCTGAGGAGAAGAGGTTGGGTGTGGATATTGGATTTAAGGGTACCTTTATTATAGTAACCCTCTCGATAGTACGCTTTGTCCATAAGGATGACATCACTTCATCTTTGAGGTACTCCCGCATCGAGTATGCTAAACCATGGTGAGTTTCATCGAAATTTGTACCTCTCGCGATGTGTTTATTTATATAATCTAGTTGTTTTAAAATAACATAGAAATAAAATAGGAGTCGCCACTAGCCTCATTTCGATAGTCGGCTAGAAAACCCAATCGAGGGTCAGGAGCAATCTCTCGATTCCTACGCAACCAAATATCTAAGTTTGGGGACTTGGGTTACGTTAATATTTCTATAAGTGAGATTTTGGTACCTAAATAGTATATTGTGTTTTTCTAATGTGTCCATGCATTTTTTCTTACATTTTTAGGATCATTAGTCCTAAATTGAGTGATCGAGCGTGATTGGTTATTTTATACTATTCCATTTCTAGAAAAAACAAGAAAAGAAAGTAATCAATGGAATTGAAATTACAAGACAGTAAGTAAACAATCAATGAAAGTAGTAAATCCACCATGCAATCCTACAAAATATAAAAGATAAATACAATTAAAAAAGGTGAGTGGAAGAGAGAAAACCCGCAACTCGTCGGGCTTTATACAATGAAGAGAACCTGAGACATATGTCGGGGAAATGAATAGTACATGATAACGGTCAGAATGGACATTGACCTCCACTGTCTTCACACTTCCTCAATCTTCAAGATCCTATTCTAAACCTAATCTAGAAACCTATAACTAGTTGCATACAATGGAAAGAAACAAGCATACACATCAAAACAATAAAAAAACACGACATCTTGTTAAGATCGATCATTTAAAGAAAGTTTAATGCGAAAGTCAAATTTTGGGGCCTTAGGGTCGGCCTTTATTTTTCATGCGAAGGTCCCACTAAGACACCTACCAAATCTATTTTTGTGACTTATAGCAATTATTGACTAATTGTGTTCTCGCATGGTCAATAACGCTTATAAGTCTCCTGACAAGGCAATCTATGTGATTCCAGGGTTTTTCCCTCAATTTTATGCATCAACCCTATCATTCATCTAAAGTCACATGCATTGCAGAAATTTAAACTTACGTGTAGGTCTTTTAGACTTTATTTCTCAACCAATCAAATAGATGAGTGAGCCGTCAGTGGATCACTTACTACCAAAGTCATGTGTCAATCACAAACACAATCAATTCTAAATGTATGATATAATTGTATGTATGAAAGGTACATGTGATGTTTTAAAAACATCTTTTGAAATCATTTACAAATTTTTTTGAGACAAAGTGATGTCTTGGCTATGAAAGACATTCAATTGCCAAGGCTAGCTTGGGACTAGCACTTTGAATATAATTCAAATCGTGACATTTACGGTGTTAAATCAGGATTTTGAAAGGTTTGAAAATATTTAGGATTAAGGAATATCTAGGCCATGGAATACATTCAATTGCCAACGCTAACCTAGGGCTCACATAAATGTACTCACAAGCATTGCGGGCATTTTGAATGTGGTCAAAACCACAATTTTTCCTTAAGCTAAATTGAGTTTTGGAGAAGAACTTCTTAGAAATTGTTTTCGAGAAATATCACATGTACTAAAGTATTTTTTGAAAGATACAATTTGAAAAAACCAATTGTTTAATAACAAACATCAAAGAATTTAGAACAACTTCCATGAAGATGACATAGTCTAATTTCATGCACAAACTAACCTAAAAGGTATAACTAAATAATCACAATCATGTTTATATTAGGAAATTTTAGAACAAACATGTAAAGAAAACAAAATTAAGTAATACCCATCGACAATCTAGCTATGGAAAAATTTCCTAATATGTATGACATGATAATGAACAACTTTGTGAATGAAGCTTTCCTAAACGAGGTACACATGATTTTACAAAAATCAGACAATGAGCAACAACATATCAAAAATTTGTCAAATTAACAAGACACTCAGCCAATATCACAAGAATTTGTCATATCAAGACAAATCTAAAAATCACCAAATTTTCACATAGCACAATCAATATGTTGAGAATTTTTTTTTTTTTGTTAAGAGGCCAAGTGCAAAATCCTAATAGAAAAAAATGGAACAAAAATATTAAAAGTTTGTCTAAATAGGGATTAGAACAAGGGTCCAAGTTTGATCCCAAGTATAAATTCTAATCTAGTTTTGAAAAAATGGAAAGTAATCCAAACAATGAGCGATTTGCATGAAATTTATGGTATTGGAAACTTCTAAGTGTGCTTTTCGACTTTCTAGAAGGGCTCGAGTCCAAACTAGGTCAATTAAGTACTCTAAGATCAAGATTTCAAAAGGTACGCATGTCGCTAACTAAAAACCAGAACCCAAACGGGTATTAATAAAACTCAAAATCATTCAAGTAATGCACAAATAACATGAAAAGATCACATGTGACTTTGAATTGGATATGACGAATAATTTGGGCAATCATGTAACCCTAAGTCGACATTAGAAGATGTCATACAATTCGATGACAATATAAGATGACTTAAGATTCATGATGAAATGCTTGAGAGTTTCTTGATGAACATACGCTCTTGCAGCACAAATTAATCATGCAAAATGACACTCAAATGTAATGACGTGAACATGTTCTCAAACCTTGTAACATGAAGTTTAAGTGTCAAGAAGATATCATATCAAAAGTTGAACTCCAAATGACTCAAACAAACATGGCAAGATGCATGTACAACAAGATTTGGTTTCAATATTAGCCTCACAGAACGCGTATAATTTCGGACATCTCAAGACACACAAAATTTTTATGAAAAATCCTACACACAGAACATGAAATGATGAACATTTCTCATTCAGAATTCAGAACCTAAATATGATCGCATGAATCGCAGTAAAAATGACAAAACATAGATGCATATTTAAACTACCTACTACTAAAATACATTTTAACCTTAACTCATGTAATTTACTCTCTTGCCAACGTCAAGACTTTGCAAAGTGTGCATGTGCGGACCTCTCAAGTGCCTTAACTTTGCTCAAAGGGATACTTAAGTGCCAAATTCGGAGTAAAATTGATCACTTGAGTGCTAATCCGCCAAAATCCGGCTAAAATGCCGACGTGGCATTTTTCCGGCGAACCAAGCCCAAAACAATGTCGTTTTGCATGTTGACGTGGCCAAGTAATGAAAAACGGCGTCGTTTTGTGTTGACGTGGTAAAAAATAATAAAAATATTAAATTAAATTAAATTTTAAATTTAGTTAAAATATTAACAAATAATAATTTAAAAATTAAATTTAATTAAAATATTTTAAAAATAAAAATTAAAAAAATTAAAAAATAAAAGAAAGGGGGGAGGCGGTAGAGGGATCGCCCTCGCCGTCGAGAAGGGCCGGCAATGGCGGGGGAGGGTCGGCCGGGGTCGCCGGCCTTGGCTAGGGGCCGCGACCCCGCCGGACGGCGACGAGGGCTTGCGAGCCGTCGCCCCGATTGGGGAGGGTCGCGCCCTCGCGGGGATCTGGGGCAACGGCCGTGAGCCCCGCCATTGGCCACGATCCGGGGAGGGTCGCGGCCCTTATCCGAGATCCGGCGAGGGCCGCCGACCCTCGCCGGATCTCGCACGAGGGCTTGCGAGCCCTCGCCGTTGGTCGGCCGGGGTTTTCGCCCCCGGCCGGGCCCGGTGACCCCGGTCGACGGCCCTAGCTAGGGCCCGGCGACCCCGGCCGACCTTCTCCCCGCGCGCGCGGCGGGGCGGGGCAACGACGGCGGTGGCTGAGGGTTGATCCCTTAGCTGCCTCCCCCTTTCATTTTTATTTATTTATTTAAAATTTTAAAATTTTAAATTATTATTTTTAAATATTTTAACTAAATTTAATTTTAAATTAAATTAAATTATTTTTTTACCACGTCAACATGTAAAACGGCGTTGTTTTGGGCGCGCTTCACTGGAAAAATTCCACGTCGGCGCTTTGGCCGGAGTGGCACTCAAGTGATTTGTTTTTCTTCGAATGTAATACTTAAGTGTACCTATCGTAAGTTATGGCACTTAAGTGTCTCTTTGAGCAAAGTTATAGCATTTGAAGTGTTCTTTTGCTGCAAAGTATGTATCAATTGAACATATGTATCATATACTTCAACCTTCATGAAAGATCTGAGACCAAATAAATGCATTTGTGGACTCAATTTCATCAAAACAAAATTCGGACCAATGTAGAATAGACTGCCCTATGTTTAAATTTAAGCGATTTTGACCTAGTTAAACATGTCTAAAAATTTCAAAAGAAAAAAAAATACAAGACATGCACAACACTAATACGAGAAACTTTCATGAAGGAAAGTTATTCGATAACTCAACACACAAATCAGCACAAAAATGACAAAACTAGAGATCAATATGGAATAGATTGACCTAGGCTTGGATCTGAGTAGATCTGACTTAGGTAAACACATCCAAAAATCGTGAAAAAATTATAGGATATTCTTCATACAATTACAAGCAACTATCATGAAGGAAAATTCTTCTAGAACTTAACATAAAAATTAGCACAAAAATGACAAAATCAGAGATCAATACAGAATAGACTGACTTGGGCTTGGATTTAAGTAGATCTGACCTAGTTAAGCAAATACAAAAATTATGAAAAAATTATATGACATGCACACAATGATTTGGAACAAAAAAACCATGAGGTAAGAGTGTTAAGAAATTATCATAGAAAGCTACATAAAAATAGTAAAGTCTCATTTTGAAGCAAGGATAGAACTAAAAATCCAACCGAACTACAAAGAAAATTATTCATCTTCGGAGATATTTTTCGAGTGTCAAACAATGCTCAATTGAGGCGTGTAACCTATCATTTCAAAGCTCGGGATGTCTATTATCTAATTCTAACAGGACTCGAGTTGAAACGAAGTTGTTTCGGATCTCATTTTGGCAAAAACAATAAGTCAATCCTAAGGCTATGAAATTGTAGATTTAAGGCTAATCAACTTCAATCATCCAAATTCATTTAATGAATCACATTCAAACTTTAGCAAAATCATCTATGAGCATAATATTGAACCCTCGCCCCGGTTAGCTAATGCGGCCTCACTTCACGGGGCTAGGGACCGAGATCGTTACCTTCATTATGACTTTCGTTTATTGTAACAACGATCAATTGTATCAAGCTCCTCGAGGATTGTAACTACCAAAGGAACCGATTCGGCTAAACCAATCTTCAAGCGTCGATGAAGATCAAGTTGATCGGATTCCTTCTAGCTACTAGACTGTGAAACTTCGGTCACTTAGGGCTCGTGGATGAGTTGAAAAGAGGATAAAAACTTCATAGAACTTTTAGTAGTTGCTGCATAGATTCAGAACAAGACCTGTTCAAGAATGAACCAGTTTAGGTGCACCGATCGAGGTTTGGACATCGGAATAGATCTGGCTTGAGCTGGATCTTGCTCTGATCATCACTGGAAGTGAGGGACAAAGAAACTGGACGATGATGCAGGGATGAAGACCGCCGACGAAGGCTAGAATCGGCGGCGAAAAGCCCGCTGCAGAGAGATTTAGTAGTACCAAACTAGAGAGAGGGAGCTCTGGTTTTGTTGCCAAAAATAGAGATAAATAGAGAGAGCAGCCTCTAAAAAGAGAAAATTTCGTGCAAAATGAAAAGCCCACTGAAAATTGAGGAAGATTTCATTTATAAACTCCTCGAACTAAGTGATTTTGGTCAGCTTGGTTCGATCCGATGATTGAAATTTCAATCCAATGGTAAAAAATAGATTTCAAAGGCTCCATCATGATCTTGAAGTGTCGAGTAATTGATCTAGTGGCTTTGATTTGCAAAAAACCAAGCCAAAATCAGGAATTGTGTCAAAATGTCAGATTATGGGTTAACTTACAATTGGATGAAATTCAAAAATCAATCTATAAAATTTTGGAAAATTGAAGGTGCAAAAGTGAAATTGATATTAAGAGGATTCCGGAACCAGCGCCAGAGGTTAAGATTTGGCCAGCAAGGGGCTGAACCGATTAGACCCATCGACGGCCGATCAGACTGGTTTGGTCTGGTTCGATGGATTTTGATTGGTTCTTGATCGGTTTGGTTTGGTTCTTGTTGTTTTGTCCACTTGGGACCTCCGTGAGTCTAAAATTTATGCAAATTTGTCCCTAAATGACCAAATTGAACAGTAATTTTACCTTATTTAAGAAGAAATTTGCCAATTAAGGAACAATTAAGCTAATCAAATCATATGAATGAGATCGAGGGGTCTCCTATTAATCTAATTGAATGATTATCATGAAAAACACCGAGTTAAAATCATGGGTACTTTGAATTGGGCCTAAAAGGCTAAAATAGTAAAATTTGCAATTCAATGGGCAAAATTGTTAATTAACCGATATTGAACTCAATTAGTGTCACAATTGCCTTATCTAATGAACTATCTATGTGCAAGATCACTTATCGCATTCAAATTCACATTGAATTGAAGGGCTTTAGCTTAGGTAAAAAATGGATCTAAGCCTAATATTAAAATTGGACCTAGAATTATGAAATTAAACCATAGCCATAAACGGGTCAATTCGAATGTTGATAATTGAAGCTTAATTGCTTAACTTTCTTATGCTCGGGAGAATAAAATCCTTCAAATTGATGAATTTTGATGTGAATTTTCCAAAATCGATTCAAAATTTGGACTTATCTAAAGGAAATGAGCGAGAAACAATTGTCCGTTCGCAAGTCATGAATGATCAATTTTGGTCCCCTAATTAGGGCTTAAAATGGCAATTCGCATTTTGACTCGGTAAATCATGAAATTGAGTGTGCAAGTAGATTTTAGATAGTCCTTAAACTAAGGGCATGCATGACAAAATTTATGTTTCTCAATTTCTTCGTTTTCTCGTTCTTCTAACAAATTTGAAATAAATCCGTTTGGTAACATAATTTCATTTTTCTATTTCTGGGATAGATTTTTATTCTAAATTAGATTTGGAGCAGAAATCGAAGTTAAAATTTTTAGCTTTCCTAATTCTCGAAAAAAAATGAAAAATCCAGAATTAGAAAAGTTAATTTAACTTCGATTTCTACTACAAATTTAATTTGGAAGAGAAATGAAAAAAAAAAATCTTCACAAAAAAAAACATAGAAATGAAAAAACAAAGTTTTTCTCATCGTTCACTCCCATTACCGCCCGTTGCCTACTTGCTACCCGTGGGATGTCGAATACTCGCCGCTGGTTGTCGCGAACCGCCAACCGCCGGCCACCGTTAGGGGTGAGCATGGTCCGGGTTAGTTTGGGCCACCCCTAACCCTAGGACCAACCCGTATAGTGTTGGTCCTCAATTTTTAGGACCGATGACCGACCCTATTGTGCCTAGGACCAAGGACCGGACCGACCTAATGGGTTCGGGTCCGGTTCCGTGGTCAACCCGGATCGATCGATAATTTTTTTCGTCTTGTTTTTTTACTCTCTAAAAAAATAAACCTACAAATTCAAATTACACATCCATCCACAATGCGGCATTGTGGAACTAAACTATAAATACCAATACATATTTAGCAATTTTAAGATAACATAATAATAGAAATTTCTTACTTACTAACCGCTCATCGAGATATGAGACAAGATAGGGTCCACAATGCGGCGAGCAGGATGTTGCTACTTTTGATTTTGGCAAATTGAAGAACAAAGAAGACAGAATGGAAGAGAACATACTTTTAGGAGGGAAGTCGTGAGGAGATTTACGGCGTAAACTTCGCGCCGTTTTGGACGTCGTGAGTTCGTGACTGTGAAGAGTCCTTGGTCCCGACGGTGAAGAACGTACTCTAGATCGTGGAGGAGGAGGCCATGAAGACCTTTACGGTGTAAACTTCACACCTTTTGGAATTGGAGTGCCGTCTATCCGTGACTTTGAGCCTAAGGAGTCAACGGCTTTAGCATCCTTTTACTTAAGTTTTTTTTTGTTTTTTGAACAGACATTTTACTTAGGTTTGAATATACAAAAGAATTATAAATAATATAATATAATATACAGGGTTGGACCGACTCAAAACTCTCAGAATCGATGACCAACCCGCATAGTGTTGGTCTTGGAATTTCAAGACCAAGGACCTACCCAATCCCCTTGGGAACCGGACCAGGACCGGCAGGGTTGGGCCGGTCCGATCGGTCTAGGGTCAATCCTAGACCGCTGCTCACTCACCCCTAGCCACCGCACTTCAGTCGCCCGTCGCCAATTGCTAGTCATTGGATGTTCGCTAGTGACCGTCTACCACTCGCCACGACCGCCGAATGTCGGCCACCCGCCATTAGTCTCCCGTCACCGAACTTTGGATGTCGGACATCGATGATGAACTTTGGACATTGGACGCCGGTTGCCGGTTGCTTGACTCTAGTGTCGGACGTTAGACTTTGGCCGCTCGTCATTGGTTACCGGACTTGGCATCGGACGCCGAACATCGACTTCGGACTTCGGCCGCTTGCCGTCGATCACCGGATGCCGAATGTTGGTCGCCGAACGTTGGACTCCGGCCACTAGACGCTAGTCGTAGCCACTCTTAGAAATAGAAACTTTATTTTGTTTTCAAACGAATTTTATTTAAGAAATAGAAATTTTCAATTGTTATCAAATGCGTTTCTTTACTCGGAAAACTCGTCCATGAATATAAATTAAAAAATCAATTTTTGGCTAGAAATTTAAAAATCAATTTTTAGCTAGAAATTAATTTCTATTCCATAAATTTTGTCATACGCGCCATAAAATATCAAAGAAAGAACCATACCTAATTTTGACCAGAATAAAAGTAATTTTATTTTTGGTCGATTTAGAACCTAAAACTAAAAAATTTAGAAATCAAGGACCTTAATCGAATTATGTGAAATTTTACACACAAAAGTCAAATTGACATTAAAATAAATGTTTTTATGCATTTTCGATTTTTTTTTTTCCATTTTTTGTCAAAAGTTTGACTATTTAGTTAACTTTTACTAACGGTTGATTTTTGGTCAAATCTTTTAGGTTAAAAGTCAATTTTTGACATAGGTTTGAGTTTTGGTCAAAGGGTTGACCAAAAAGTCAACCATTTGACTTTTGGGTTTTTCTTGAAAATGATAATGCAAAAGAAAGAAAAAAAAACGATACTTTTCGACCAAGAAATGGGGTTTCGTTGTGATTAGAAACTCAAATCTTGATTTTTTTTACTTTTTAATGGTGCGTCGACTAAAAATCAAGTGTTAATAGGTAGCTCATTTTGATATGAAATTACAATGGACGGATGTTAAAACTGCTTTTCTAGATGAAGACCTTAATGAGGAGGTCTATATGATGCAGCCTGAAGGTTTTGTGGCAGATGATTCGAGTAAGCTTATATGTAGATTGAAAAAATCTATTTATGGCCTTAAGCAAGCTTCTAGACAATGATAGTTAAACTTTCATAGTGTTGTTATTTCATTTGGATTTATTGAGAATAAAGTAGATCAATGTATATATTACAAGGTCAAGTGGAAGTAAATATATTTTTCTCATATTTTATGTAAATTATATCATACTTGCAAGTAGTAACATTGGATTATTGCATGAGACAAAGCGGATGGTATTGAAATTTTTTGACATGAAAGACCTTGGTAAGGCGTCTTTTGTTCTTAGCATTAAGATCCATAGAGATTATTTTTGCCGTTTATTGGGTTTGTCTTAGAGGGCATATGTTTATCGTATTTTAGAAATATTCTATATATAGCATTGCATGTAAGGAATTGCTCATGTTATTAAGGGTGATAAATTGAGTCTCTTACAATACCCTAATTGGGATTTTGAGAAAGCTCAAATGAATGATATACCTTATGCTAATGTGCTTGGAAGTATCTTGTATGGTCAAGTTTGCATTAGACCATACATTACTTTAGCGATAGGACTTTTAGGCAGATATTAGTCAAATTCAGGACACAATCACTAGGTTGCTGCCAAAAAGATTTTGAGGTATTTAAAGAGAACAAGAGACTATATACTGATTTATAGACATGTTTCAAACTTGCAACTAGTAGGGTATTCAAATGCAGATTTTGTCAGCTGTTAAGATGTTATGAAGTTAACAACATGATACATATTTATGTTGATAGGAGGTGCAGTATTATGTAAGAGTAAGAAACATAAATATATATTTTCTTTTACCATGCAAGCAGAGTTTGTAATATGCTTTTCAGGTGCTACCTATTTGGCTCTAGAACCTCATTAGAGAGTTAATCGTTTTGAATTTTGTGCATAGGCACTGTCGCGACCTAAATTTCGAGTGCACCACCTAGGATTTAGGCTAATAGATTACTAAGTTTCAAACTTAGCTCAGGCTCTCTCAAGCCTATACCAATTCGCAACTTAGGTTTCTGTATTTTTAACATGCAAATAAATTTTATCTATGAGTCGCCACTAATCAATTTATGGTAGGTCGATTGGACACCTAAGTAAAATAATGTGAGGATTATTTTACTCATATAAACTAGAGATTTTGGGTACGGGGACTTGGTTATACTAGACTTCTCTAATGCTCTTTCGGTACCATTTCTTTTTATTTTTAAAATTTTTTTTGCAGGTGGCTTGAATTAATTTTAACCTAAATTACGATCATACAATATGATGATCACACGGATGCTCAATCATTATTAAACACTCAATGAATTAAATAAATTGCACCAAGAAATAAACACACAAAACCAGCAATTATTTTTTGGTTTTTTTTCTATCTCAAAATCGAAATTTTACCACATAACATGCACTTAAATTATGTGACCTAATTTTACTAATAAGCAATTGAATGAACCTATTATGCGAACAATTTGACATGCACCTAATATTTTTTTGTATTTTTTGATTAAAATTCGAAATTAATAAAAACCCTAATTAAACAATTTAAAATGAATAATCTTTTAATTTATTTTAGGGATTAATTTGACTTAAACCATATCCTATCTTAGAAAACTATTTTTTTAATAGAAAAAAATGAGATTATCTAAGCCCTTAAAAAAATGTTATTTGGATCTAACCCTAATCTATATGAAATTTTATTCAATTTAAATAACGAGTCCTATTTATCCTAACATGCAATCTAATGCAATGCAAGATTTTTATTTTTTTAATTTTTATATTTTTCAATGTTTTTCAAGACAAACAATTATTTGATAAACATTACATCTAAACAATCAAGATATTCAATAAATAAATGATTAAAATAATCGAAAAAATAACCAATTGTCTAACAGTCAAATTAACGATTACTCTAACCCTAAACATCATGACAAAAAGTTCAAAATAATTAAAAATCTGATCCAAAGTCTTACGGATCAAATTAATAACTATAATAATTGACCAATTAAAATGCTATCAAAATGCCCCCAAAATTAATATAATTAAAAAATGATCTGACGTCTTACGAATCAATTAATAATTACAATGATTTCGGGCAAAACCCTGTGGATGATGCCTACAAGATTCATGAAATGAAAATTGACATCCATTGTTTCGATTTAAATAACTAAACTAAAAAATAAATAAAATAAAGTAAAATAAATGAAAAATAAAGATAAAACTAAACCACCTAAGGGGACTCAAGAGGGACGGCAACACATGAGAGTAGGCGCGGCGTATAAGCAGGTGATGGGCGAATAGGTTGCGGCAATCTTTGCCGCTGGTGTGTTGGCATCTGCTAGGTTTGCTGGAAGGAGGCTCGAAGGTGGTATTGTAGGTCGTGGTGGAGGCATTGCAAGTGGCAGAGATAGTGGGGACCGGGCGCGTGGGCCGCTGTAGTTGGCGGTCAAGGCGAAGTGGCGAGGGGGTCGAGTCTTTGCTATAGGCGCGGTCGTCGAGTAGAGGCCGGCAGCGATTACGGTGGCGGGCAAGCGTCGGCGTGGCACGGTTGTCGGGTGAGCGGTATTGGACAACTAATCGCTGGTCGTTGAGTGCCGCAGGTGGAGGCGAAGCAGAGGTGTAGTCGCAGGTGAGGGGCAGGGTAGCGTCGGGTTCCAAGCGGCGATGTTTGAAGAGCAAAGAAAGGCGGCGTCGGATTCGGGTGCTCACGGCGTTGAGCGAAGGTGCTTTGCCGCGATGACGGTGCTTGGAGGTAGAGCGTTGCTAGGCGATGGGTCGAGTAGATGTGCGGGTGGGCGGCGAGGCTTCGAACACTAGAGAGCAGCGGCGTCAGTGTTGCTCGGGTAGAGGTGGCGACGGAGATGGTGCATGGTCAATGGTGAAACTCGGGTGTCGGCTGGGTGGCGCTCGACGGAAGAGTGGCGGCTCCTTGCGTTGGGCGGAGCCGAACAGCGGTGGTTGACGGCTTGGCTGTCGGCGTGGGCGATGCTGGCGCAACGCTCGCGAACGGAGGCCGCAATTGGGGGGGCGAAGGATGCCACACGCAAGAAAGACAATCTACTTACTGCTTTTCTCTTTTTTTTTTTCTTTCTTTTCTGCTTGCGTACGTCTTCTCACGGTCTCTTCCCTCCAAGCTTTTTAGAAAATAGAACAAAAACACTTTTTTGACGTTTGACTTTTTTTTTCCTCGGAAAACAATCTCTTTCTTTTTGCACGAATTTTGTGTTCTCCGAATTCGCTCCCTGGGTCACGAAAAATGTGGCTTTTTTTTTATAGTGATTCCCGACGGCCGCTTTCCATGGCAATTTTCGAGTTTCCATCTTTTGTTGCATTAATTCATAGTTGTAAATTTGAGCGTGATTTCGCAATCGCTCGATTTTGCTTCAATTCCTTCCATTTTATTAAAATTATCGCCCTTTACTCACTTGATTTCCTAATTGCTTCGCATTGATCAAAATTTGAATATTCATCATAATTTTCAATTTCCATGCATAATCAATGAGATTGATTTTTTTCCTTTTTCCCTTTTATTTGTTTTGATGTTTTTATTTTTATTTTTTATTTCCTTAGAGTTGTAAAAAATTAGGTGTCAACAGCTGCCTCTCTTTGAAGGTGAGTTCATAGAGGTTGCCTTCAAAGACAAGTTGAGACCTAAAGTTTTGATCATACACATGCACTTAATGATTTTTTTTTTTTCGGGAAAATGAACCTTATTTTAAAATGCAATTTATATGATGCATAGAAATGCTAATGCAAATGCCTAATGCAAAATGAGAGAACGTACCTTTAGTTACTTAGCAATCAATGTGGTAGAGCTTCTTGAGGTACATGATAAATCTTCATTTACTCCACAAGTAGCCGGTCTTCATTCAGGTTCCTTGAAGAGTTTAGTGGTTATCGAAATACCTAGATTTTAGACTAAGGTATAATGAAAAAGATCGAAAAACACTCATATCCAGAATGAAATGTTCAATGAAAAGAATTATGACATTTAGATCTATACTGAAATGTCAAGATTTTGGGACTCGAAATACCTAGATCCGAACTAAGGTACAATGGGAATGATCGAAAAACATTCACATCCAAAGTGAAATGTTTAAATTATTTTATGACATTCAGATCCAAACTGAGATGTCAAGATTTTGGAACTCAAAATACCTAGATCCAAACTAAGATATAACGAGAAAAATTGAAGAACATTCATATCCAGAATGAAATGTTCAACGAAAAGAATTAAGACATCCAGATCCAGACTAGGATGTTAAGATTTTGGAACTTGAAATACCTAGATCCATACTAAGGTATGGCGAGAAAGATTGAAAATATTCACATCTAGAGTGAAATGTTTAAATGAAAAGGATTAAGATATCCAGATCTAGATTGAGATGTTAAGATTTTGGAACTCGAAATACCTAGATCCAAACTAAGGTATAACAAGAAAGATTGAAAATATTCACATTTAAAATGAAATGTTTAAATGAAAAGAATTAAGACATCCAGATCTAGACTGAGATGTCAAGATTTTGGAACTTGAAATACCTAGATCCAAACTAAGGTATAACGAGAAAGATTGAAAACATTCACATCAAGAGTGAAATGTTTAAATGAAAAGAATTGAGACATCAAAATCCAGACTGAGATGTCAAATGAACCTACTTGGAATATCTTACCTTCAAGGAGGGCAGAGTGATTTAAGGTAGTTGGTGTTACGTGTCTAGGACCCGTACCTTTCTACGATCGCCTAGTGTTACAACATAAATTACCTGACCAGAACCCGAATCCTTCTTTGGTCATCTTAATTAGACTGAATCTGGAGAAAATCTCTGGGGTACAGCTCGATCGAGTCGAGTGTCAATGCACTTGAGAGAGAATATTTGCATAATGACAAGTATTTAGAGTATGGGTAGAGATATACTTACCTAGTAACAGCTCTGATCCTTGGGAATATGTTTCCTGCAAAACAATAGTTACATGAGAGATAACATGCATTTATGGTCATAGACATGCATCACCTCAAGGGAGGTTCATGTGTGATGGTTTCTATCGATCTTGTATCACCTAATTTACTTTGGAAAGAGTTTCAAAAGAATATTCCAATTTGAACACATGAGTGTCATGGATGTGTTAAATGAGGGATCTTTTGGTTTGAAAGGACTTTTCACTCGTTCTCACGAAAATGCTAATTTGTCCTGACCTTTGATGCATGAATCTGATAACCACTCTGTCTTTCTATTATCATGCTGAACGAGGGTCTGAGCTATCTCACAAGTGGTACGACCTTACTAATCTAAGAGGTCTTTAACATGGATCGTAATATGGGCTTAGTCAACGGCTTAAGGAATGAGACTTTTTGAGTCGAGTCTTATTGAAGAGTGATATTGCTGCAATCATCTTTGGGTTTACAAGTTAAGAAGCATACGCAATAAGGTAAAAATTATCTTACTCGCACTTCTTCGAGCGATGCTTTCGAACATATGAACTTTTACGTTAATTCAATTGCCCTAATTTGAAGAGACTTTGCAAGGGATGTAACGTAGCCTTGGTTCATATGTTGAGAAGTGAAAGGATGATTAGGCTCAAAAAAGTATTTATGGGGTCAAGGTTGGTGATCATCTTGACATTTCCACCAATTTTCTTCTCCATCAGCGAAGATTTTCTTCACATCACAACTCCATTGATTGCAACATCTCAACATTTGAGTTTTTTAGTACTGCCTTGTTGGGGATACTACTGGCCTTGCTTTTACCAAGCACACTGTTTTTTCATGCCCCTTTTTTGTAGTTACTTTCTTTGAACTTGCATAGCCTTTATCTTTTATGATTCCAGACCATGCCATTTGAATGGTTTGTTTTTTCTTGCCTTGCCCTAGTATAGGGGATAATCACCAACTAGGTTTAATATGAATTCATAGGCTCAAGTGGGCTGTGCAATGAATAAAAGTGTATAGGATAAAGAAAGAACTACTCTTTGTCGTCCTAAGGTACTTAAATTACCGCATAAGTTGCACTGCAAAAGCGATGCTCGAAGATTGATACAAGCGTGAGCAAGAAGATTCTTACCATTCATTTCAAATTTGCCCCAATGTGAGATGATCCTTGACAGGAGTAATTTTAAAAGAATCTCCATAAGTGTATGTGGCTCAAAGAGGTTAAGCAATTGATCACTTGTAGTGTTTGGGATAGAAAAAAGAATGCCTCTCATCATCTTGGTTGATGTACCATTTGCGAGATAGCCCTCTTCCTTGCAGGCATGAAATTTTTCACACAACTCACTGGGAATTCGTGTATGAAATAGTGTATGGAATAAGGTTTGCTTTTCATCATTTCAAAGTATCCCATTTGACACATTCAATTTATCTCACACAATTTATCAAGAAAAACATGCAAGATTTGTAATAAATTTGGACAATTGAATTTGCAATTAAATGGGGCAATTTATAAAAATGCTTGCAGTTCAAAACATGATGCAGTAAATTTTATCATGGGTAATATTTTTTTACAGCATCGAAATTAACTAGAGTGGAAAATTCACGATCATCCATTTTTGCCAGGATCAAGGTACCTCCAGGAAGTACCTTCTTCACCATATATAGACCACTGTAATACGGAGCAAACTTACTCCTAGGATTTGGAAAAATTGGCAACAGCTCCCTTAGAACAAGATTATTTACCTCCTTGGCTTCTTTAGTGTCATCTAAATTAATAGTGACAGTTTGCTCGAATGTAAGAGCCTTGTTTTTTTTTTTTTATGTTGCTCCCAGCCACGTTGCTCCTCAATGGAATCTTCGATCGAGTTTTTGGGATCATCATTAGATTGGACCATTTCCACACCTTTGTATGCTACATGATCGTTCCTGAAACAGGAAGTGGGAGGACAAAACAAAAAAAAGACAAACAGGGCAAAACATATTTTATTTTTTTGAAAGATTTTTTCATTTATTTTTTAAAAACATTTGTGAAAACATTTTGAGATGAGAAAGCATGATGAAGCCCATGCCTCGAATTCTCCTTGGATTTTTTTTTTTTTTTTTTTTTATCGGCTGGATATCATCACATGGCTTATTTGGTGTACCTCATCATACCCTCAAAATAAAACTTGTAATTTTATTGAAATTCATCAATCAATTACATTTATTGAATGAGAAATGCGATTCTCAAGCCCTAAAAAGAAAGTGAAAGAAGAAATCGAAAACAAATCCTAAAAGGTGGTAAAGATTCCCACGCAGGGGAATGTGGAAAAGCGATAAACGAGTTACTCTTGTGGGCCATGGCTCATTTCTTCTGGAGGTCTTTCATCAATGGCTCTTATGAAGAGGTCATCGAATGGACTTGTCATTCTTTCCTGGGCGTCAGAGCTCTCTGTGTTTGGAGACATCGAATCGTCCATGCCATGTCATCCATCACTTGGCTACCCTAGGGTGTCCATCATGTGCACCTTCAAGCTCTTGATTCAACCGGCGTCATGTTCGAAAATAGCATTCACCCTATCCGCATGCTTAGGTAGAGGATTCGGCTGAGTGGTATTGAAGGCAAATGCCTTGGTGTCTAATAAGTTGTGGACCTCTGCTTCAAGGTCATGCACTCATCAGTCGAATGTCCTACTTCCCCCATATGGTACTCACATTTCTTGGAGGGGTTGTAGTTAGAAATTTTTTTAGCATTGGGTCGCTTTGGCTCGTAGGACAGCAACCCCTTCTTTTGTAAGACCTTCAAGACCTGGGACAGAGGGCCAAGAAGAGGAGTGAACTGCCTTCTAGTAAACTGCCGAGGCACGGTCGGACGGACACTGCCTTGTTGATTCTTAGGGACCTGAACAATTGGAGGCTTGCTAGATTGTGTATATGCAACATTGATTTTCGTGCTAGGTTCTTGGTCTTTCTTCATGGTGAACCTTTTGCTTTGATGGGTCGGCTTGTTGAACCATCCACCTCTTAGCCCAATCTCGATTTGTTCTCCCACAGGAATAAGTTGATTGAAGCTCTCGACATACGTGCTAGCCATTCAGGTACGGAACTTAGACAGGAGAGTCTTGATGGACAACTTTATTAACTCATTGTTAGTAGGCTTAGGAGTGATTTGAGCTACCAGATTTCGCCATTTCACGGCATACTCCTTGAACGTCTCGCTCCTATTTTTCTCCATCCTCTCAAGATCTTCTCGGGAAGGTGCAATGTCTATGTTGAACTTGTACTGCTTAAGAAATGAGTCAGCCACCTCATTCCAGGTCTCGAGAAGATTCACATTCTTCATCACATGCCATTTCAGCGTGGGCTCGGTCAAACTTGCATGAAATGATTGGATCATGAGGAGCTCATTCTTGACATACTAGGCCATGCGTGCGTGGTACATCTGCAAATGAGATTTTGGGCAGGAAGTACCATCATATTTCTCGAACTCCGGCATTTTAAACTTCTTCGGCCTCTTGACCTTCTCGTAGACTAACAAGTCAAATGTGAGTGAGCTCCGTGACTCTTGTAGTTGTTTCATTTTTTCTACCAGTTTTGCTAAGTGTTCATCCTGCTCTGTCTTAAGGATGTTGACAAGCTTAGCCTTTTCCATATTGATCAGGAATGGGTCATCTTCTAAATCAGGCATGTCGTCATCACCTATTTGGGCCTTGTTTGCTTGCTTCAGGACAATTATCTCGGGGAGAGTAGGTGCAGGAGTCGAATTCACCTAGAGGGATTGGATTTGAGCTGACATGAGTTGCATAAAGGTGAGCAACTGTTGGAGTTGGTCTTCCATTATGGAGATACGATCACGCATTTCAGTTTGATCGGCCATTTTAGGTCTCGATCAAGTGATAATGGACAAACATGGCGGCTCCGTTGTCACCTATGATAATAAAAGTAATGTAAGAACCAATGATAAGATAGGAAAATGGCCTATGACAATGGTCTAATCGCCTCATTATATTCATGATTTATTTGAAATTTGAACCAAACTTCCTAACAATGAACTAAGAATTGAAATTCAAGTCCCTAAACATTGAACTAAAAATTGAAAACACTGAATTAAAAATTGAAATCAAAGTCCCTAAACATTGAACTAAGAAACAAAAACAAAAACATCTCATTTTATATGCTTTCGAGAACCTAATACCTTGCGAAGCTTCTTATTTTCAGCTTCAATCATTTCCACTTTCCACTTAAGACGCTCAATTTGTGCTCGCTGAGTGGGCTTCTCAGTCACATCAGGAACCACTAGACATAAGGCCTGGTCGTCTTGATCTTAACTGGTCCAGGCACATTTTGAGCTCTTTTTGGGAGTGGAAATGAATTATGCATCAGTTTTCCCCACTGCATATAAAACAAGATTGACGACGAAACCTATTGTCATGGGTCGACGAAATTGCAATAGAGTAGTAAATTACGAAGTGAGAATTTAGACAACTTATTTTCATCAAAAAGGGATGACAATCACATAGACACGTGCATGAAATGTGAGGCTCGATTTATACCTAGACGGCTTTAAAAAGTGGAGCTAAGAGGATGATCTGACCGCCGTAGTCTCGCATAATGTGTCAGGTCCCCCTAACTCCAGTTCAGTTGAATGGAATGCCCAATAGTCACGCGGTTTCGCGAATATGGACAAACACATTCGACACTATGAAAAACTTTCAAGGAAGAGAAGATCAACCTCTACATAGCAGTCTCGCTTTGGAGAAAGTATCATTCTCAACACCATCCTAAAAATCCTATCACGGCCTAGGTCCGGCAACAGGTTATTTGTGCAATAGTGTAGTGCTAAAAGCAATAAAACATGCACAACAATTTAAATGCAAACAACATTTCTATAGATTAAATTCAAATATTCATCCCTAACTCCAACCTGCAAGACAAGGGTTAGCAAAGACAACTCCCCTTATACCTCCCATTTGCAAGAACATTTAACACTTAAATTAGAGATGCACTTGGTATCCTCACTTCCAAACAAAAACATTTTAAAAGGAAAAAGAAAAATTGGCCTAAGTCCACTAAGTATTTTAACACAATTTCTTAGCGAAGTCACCAAGCTGTCGCGCCTAAATTTCGAGTGCACCACCTAGGATTTAGGCTAATTGACTACTAAGTTTCAAACTTAGCTCGGGCTCTCCCAAGCCCATACCACTTCGCAACTTAGGTTTCTGTTTTTTTAACATGGAAATAAATTTTATCTAGGAGTTGCCACTAATCAATTTATGGTAGGTCGATTAGACATCTAAGTAAAATAATGTGAGGATTATTTTACTCATACAAACTAGAGACTTTGGGTACGAGGACTTGGTTACACTAGACTTCTCTAATGCCCTTTCGGTACCATTTCTTTTTATTTTTAAAAATGTTTTTGCAGGCAGCTTGGATTAATTTTAACCTAAATTACTATCATGCAATGGGATGATCACACGGATGCTCAATCATTATTAAACACTTAATGAATTAAATAAATTGCACCAAGAAATAAACAAACAAAACTAGCAATTATTTTTTGCTTTTTTTTTTTATTATCTTGAAATCGAAAATTTACCACATAACATGCACTTAAATTATGTGACCTAATTTTATTAATAAGCAATTGAATGAACCTATTATGCGAACAATTTGACAAGCACCTAATTTTTTTTTTGTATTTTTTATATTAAAATTCGAATTAATAAAAACCCTAATTAAACTATTTAAAATGAATTATTTTCTAATTTATTTTAGGGATTAATTTGACTTAAACCCTTCTATCTTAGAAATTTTTTTTAAAAAGAAAAAACGAGATTATCTAAGCCCTTAAAAAAATGTTATTTAGATCTAACCCTAATCTATGTGAAATTTTATTCAATTTAAATAAAGCTATCCTATTTATCCTAACATGCAATCTAATGCAATGCAAGATTTTGATTTTTTTGATTTATATTTTTCAATTTTTTTCAAGACAAATAATTATCAGATAAACATTACATCTAAACAATCAAGATATTGAACAAATAAATGATTAAAATAATTGAAAAAATAACCCGTTGTCTCACAAAGTTAAGTTAACGATTACTTTAACCCTAAACATCATGACAAAAAGTTTAAAATAATTAAAAATTTTATCCGAAGTCTTACGGATCAAATTAATAACTATAATGATTTAACAATTAAAATAAGATCAAAATGCCCAAAAAATTAATATAATTAAAAAATGATCCCACGTCTTATGGATTAAATTAATAATTACAATGATTTTGGGCAAAACCTTATAGATAATGCCTACAAGATTCATGAAATGAAAATTAACTTCCATTGTTCCGATTTAAATAACTAAACTAAAAAGTAAATAAAATAAAGAAAAATTAAAGAAAAATAAAGATAAAACTAAACCACCTAAGGGGACTCAAGAAGATGGTAGCGCAATGAGAGTAGGCACGGGCAAACCAGTAGA
The DNA here is from genome assembly GCA_017140615.1 of Eucalyptus cladocalyx. NCBI lineage: Eukaryota > Viridiplantae > Streptophyta > Magnoliopsida > Myrtales > Myrtaceae > Eucalyptus > Eucalyptus cladocalyx. The sequence continues at coordinate 17,290,684 of CM029521.1, forward strand.
GGCGATGGGCGAGCAGGTTGCAGGCGGTGGCGTTGGTGTGTTGGTAGCTACTGGGTTCGCCGGAAGGAGGCTCGGAGGTGGTACTATAGGTGGTGGTGGAGACGCTGCAAGCGGTGGAGATAGAGGGGGGACCGATGCAGGCTGCTGCAGCTGGCGGTTAAGGTAGAGCGGCGAGGGTGTTGGGTGTTGCTATAGGCGCGGTCATCGAGCATAGGCTGACAGTTATGGTGGTGGGCAAGCGTTGGCGTAGCGCGGTGGTTGGGCGAGTGGTGCTAGACAGTTGATCGCTAGTTGTTGTGGTGCCGCAGGTGGAGGAGAGGCGGAGGTGGAGTCACGGGTGAGGGGTGCAGTAGCGTTGGGTTCCAAGCAGCGGTGCTGCAAGAGCAGCAGAGGCGGCGTCGAATTCAGATGCTCGCAGCATCGAGCGAAGGTGCTGTTGCAGCGACGGGGCTCGGAGGTAGAGCGTTGCTAACTGATGGGTCGAGCAGATGCGTAGGTGGGCAAAGGGGCTTTGAACATCGGAGAGCAGTGGCGTCAGTATTGCTCGGGCAAAGGTGGCGATGGAGATGGTGTGGGGTCAATGGTGGAACTTAGGCATCGGCTAGGTGGCACTCGACGGAGGAGTGGCGGCTCCTGGCGTCAGGTGGAGCGGAGCGGTGGTGGTTGATGACTTGGCTGCCGGCGTGGGCAATGTTGGCGCAACGCTTGCGGATGGAGGCTGCTAGGGGGGCAAAGGACGCCTGCGTGCGAGAAAGATAATCTGCTTACTGCTTTTCGCTTCTTCTTTTTTCTTTCTTTTCTGCCTGTGCACGTCTTCTCACGCCTCTTCCCTACAAGCTTTTCAGAAAATAGAACAAAAACACTTTTTTGACGTTTGACTTTTTTTTCCTCGGAAAACAATCTCTTTCTTTTTGCTTGAATTTTCTCTCCAAAAAATTTTGTGTTCTCCAAATTCACTCCTAGGTCACGAAAAATGCAGCGCTTTTTATAGTGATTCCCGATGGCCGCTTTCCTTGGCAATTTTCGAGTTTCCATTTCTTGTTGTATTAATTCATAGTTGTAAATTAGAGTGTGATTTCGCAATCAGCTTGATTTTGCCTCGATTCCTTCCATTTTATTAAAATTATTTCCCTTTACTCACTTGATTTCCTAATTGTTTCTGCATTTATCAAAATCTGAATATTCATCAGAATTTTCAATTTCCATGCATAATCAATAAGATTGATTTTTTCCTTTTTCCCTTTTATTTGTTCTAATGTTTGTTTTTTTTTTTTATTTCCTTAGAGTTGCCAAAAATTAGGTGTCAACAGGCACATATAATTATATTGTGCCAATAACTCTACAGTGTTATTTATTAAAAACAACAAAAGTCTTAAGGAGTTTAAGCACATAGAGGTCAAGTTTTTGACCATAAATGAATCACTACAGAATAGTGGCGTTGTAGTAGATCATATTTCTACAGATGATATGATTGTAGATGTACTAACTAAAAGCCTACACCATTGTATGTTTGAGCAACATGTTTTTAGCATGGGCTTAGGAGCATCATGGGATGCTGTTATATAGTGGGACCTCTTTTAATTTTTTCTCTAATAAAGTTTACATATGTGTTTATTACATTTAGTAACGTTCAATAAAATATTTATGAAATAAAATATTTATGAATGAATTGTTATTTTTTTTTTGGTAAAGTATGAATGAATTGTTATTATGTTGAATACATATTGATAAAAGTTTCAATGTATTGTATAAACCTTGAGTGAAAGCTAGGAACATCCGGTTATTAGCCTTGAGCACATGTCTTGTTACACATAAAGAAATGTTACCATATTGAATCCACATCAATAAAGACATGACATATGTGGGTTTGCTAAAACCGTAAAGACATTTTTTAGTGGCATAGGTTTTTGTGACATTTAAGATAAGAGAATTGTGACTAATAAATGGGATCTCTTTATGAGAGGTGTTATCCATTTGCCATATTACCATATTGAATCCACATCAATAAAGTAAAAGCACTCATGATTATAAAAAGACTATGTGTGTATATATACAAAAAGCCACCATGATTTGGTGATTGAGACCAATGTGCGCACATATAGTATAATTTCAATTAATATAGCCCAAGTGAGAGAATGTAAGAGTTTTCTTAATGTTGGCTACATTAATTAATTTTTTTATTTACCGTTTTACGAGATTGGTCTAAGGTAAGATAAAATGTTTCTTAATCAGTTTAATTTGTGGTTGGTTAGTGTGGGCTAAGTTGAACCTAGCCTATAATGAGAGGGCTTGTTTAGAAACTCTATAAATAGTGCTCAAGTCTCTCCTCTAATCCTAATTCTCATAATTATCCTCACAAAGGAGTGTTTACGTAGCGCTAAAGGGTGAGGGGGCCATTTCATTGAACCAGTGATACATAAGGCAATAGAGGAGAAAAACTTGCGCTTGGATCATCACTTTTCCACTTCCACATCAAGAACAATGGATTCCAAAATAGGTGTGTTAATTTTTCCACTTAATTATATGTGTTCTTGTTCTAGTTATAAAGATTGTGGGATCGTGTGTTTTAGCATCTAACGGTTTCTTCTTGTGGAGTTGGGGAAAATATTGTCGATAGTTTGTTTGTAAACCAAACAAAGAGATGACAAGTGCCCCAATATCTAATGCCATATGTGGATCTTCCATTCCTTGACTGCTGAAAAAGCCAGATGAATGTCCAACATCTCTCGATGATTATGGATTCTAATAGATCTTTACTAGGCTAGTTCCCATATAACACATTGAGAAGAGAAGAATGTTATCGAGTATTGCAAAGTCTAACTTGACTTTTCAACAAAAAAAGATTGCACTTAAAGATTGAGACATATATCACATTATGTAACACAAACTCAAAGGCTTAATAAACTCGCCTCCTTTAGTGGTATGAGTCACTTTTCAAATAGGGGTTCGTATAGGATATAAATTTGTGATATTCCTTAGTCCATTTAGAAGCAAAGGCTGCCTATCATATGTTGGGGTGGCCACTATTGATAATTCAACAAGTGGAAAGATCATTGGGCCGATGGATCTTCACCTATGAATTTATGATTTGAAGTGGGCACCTTCATCATTGTGGACAAATTGACCAAATGCTAGTATCAATCTTGCTCATTGTTGCTATTGTCTCAGTATCTTGCAGACCTCCCCAGTTGCTATTGGGTCAATTTTGAGTTGCAATAGTGTTGTAACCACTGCTAGTTGTTCACTAGTTTATATCGAGTGTACAGCCGTTGTGAGAGCACTCCCTCGGCTTCCAATTTGGAGGATATCCAATCATCTCCATGCAGTGAATTTTCTTGTGCTTGATCTTCCTACAATGGTGACTTTGGAATTTCCCGACTGGTACCTTTCTAGGGCATGCACTTACAATAGAGAAAGCAGCACCATCGATCTTCTCTTTCCTCCCCTAGACAATTTATCATTGGCATTCCTTCTGCTTGATCATAAAGTAAATCTTACTGGGTGACAAGAGTGGCTTGAGGTTGAGAATTGAATAACAAAAATTCTCATAGGTCTTAGCATTGGGACTTCATCATAGTCATTGAGTTCATTAAGGTTAAAAGTGGCAGATCTCCTCCACCTCTTTCTTCTTCGCATTCTTCATGGTTACAACACATTTATGCTTTGGGACATCATCATAGTCATTGAGTTCATCCTATAAGACCTTCAATTTGGTGTAATATTCCACCAACGAGAGTCCTCCTCATTGTAGCAGCCCCATCATGAGTTTTGATCTACTGAAAATATGGTTTGCCATTTGGCAAAAATCTGTTTTGATGCAATGTTTAGTACGTCTTTTTGTAAAATGTCCTTGGCTGATTTGCAATCAATTCTTAAGAGAAATTTTTGATTCAATAAATCTCCTTGGAATTTTGATATAGACAAAATTATAGCAAGTATTTCTTTTTTGATTGTTGAATAATTTTGTTGGGTGGAATTCCAATGTTTTGAGATAAATTGAACAACTTGTTCTTTGTTATTATTGACTTGCTTGAGAATGGCACCATATCCTAATTCTAAAGCATTTGTTTCTACTATTTTAAAAGCAAATGGGTCGACTAGGTGTAAGCATGGCATTTCTTTCACATGAATCTTTATTTGTTTGACGATGTTTGTATGGACTAAAGTCCATGGCGGAGGATCCTTACATAACCTTTGGTGTAAAGGTTTGCAAAAAATATTTATATTGGGAAAGAAATCTATAATATAATTGAGGCTACCTAAAAACCTTTATAGTTGAGTTTTGTCTTTAATCTTATCCAGGAATTTGTCAGTAAAAGATATTGATCTTTCGATGGGAGTTATGGTGCCCAAATGGATATAGTGACCTAGAAATCTAATCCTGGTTTGGTAGGAGATACTACTAAACCATTTTGTATGATTTTTTTTTTTTTTTTGGTACCTAGGGAACCTCCATGCACCGCTTCGCAGTTAAGTAAACCTTGGAGGAGCAGGAGAGTCACCACCACCCTTTCTGCCCTAGGCAAGTCGTGGGTTCCTTTCCAACAAGGCAGACGATGCAGGGATTCGAACTCCAGACCTCTCTCGAAAGGAACTGAAGCTCAACCACTACGCCACCACCACGGGTGGTATTTTGTATGATTACTTTTATTAAAGTAGAAAGATGTTAAAAATGTCGTTCTATATTAGAGGAGAAAACTAGAACATCATTTATGTAAACAATAATGTATTCTGAATAAGGATTAAAGATTTCATTCATAATTCTCTGAAATTCTGAAGGGACATTTTTTAGACCAAATGGCATAACATTCCATTCGTGTTGACCAAAAGGGACAGTAAAAGCTGTCTTGTATTTATCTTTTTCACTGATTTGTATTTGCCAAAATCTTGATTTCATGTCAAATTTTGAAAATATTTTTGATCTATATAATTTGTTTAGCAAATCTTTTTTATTTGATATTAGATATCTTATCGATCTAAGGGTTGTGTTTAGAGGTTTATAATTAATAACTAACTGGGACCTCCTCTTTCTAATTTAGCATTTTTATTGACATAGAAAGCAGAACAACTCTATGGTGATTAGCTTTTTCTTATGAGTTTTTTTATTCAAGAGATCTTGTATTTCTGTTTGGCAAAATTTCAATACTTCTTGATTCATTTGTGTCGGGCGGGCTTTTGTAGGTATTTTGTTTTTAGAAAAATCTTGTTCATAAAGTAAATCAACGATATGCTTCTTTCTTTCCCAAAAAGCATTGGGTAAAGTAGAGCATATAGTCTTTTTTATGTGTTTTTGTAGGGAAGCTATCTTTGGTTTTATAAGATTTTCTTCTATTTTTTTAAATTCTAAATCTTCTTTTAAGAATTCAAGCTGGTTTTCTTTGTCTTTTATTAGGCAATTTATTTATGAAATATAGTGTTCTTGTAAAATATTTAAGCTCCTTTTATGTGGTTTGTTATGAAGTTAAAGGTGATTTTTCTATTTAGAGCATGTGTTTCAATACCTTCATTAGTAACTGTAAAAGGTTGAATTAATTGTATGAATGGTGTTCCAAGAATTACTTGTTGCCTCATATTTTTAACTAAAAGAAAAGATGTTTTATAAAACATTTGGTCTTTAACTATTAAGACTTCTGGTAATTTTTATTGGATATTTAATCTGTCTCTTAAGGCTAATTTTAAGGATTCGAAGGTTTTATTGAAGTATCTTGTTGGAACAATGCCTTCTTTGATACAATTGAGATCAGCCCCTGTATCGAAGAGTGTTGTTGCTTCAAGAATATACTCATTATTAATATTTATTGTTATATTTATTATCCATTTCCTAGATGTTATTTCTGTTAATAACATAAGGAAGGCTGAGTCAGAAGTATTAGAAGTATTGGTAATTTCATTTTGGTTTTCTAATTTTGTCTTTCCTTTTATGACAAGAGACTTTATATCAGGAATTTCTTATTTCATTTCTAATGGAGTCTCTTTCAAGGCTTGTATTTCTAATTTTTTTTTTGTTTTATTTCATTTTGGAGATCATTAATATTTATAGGTCTGGACTGAGGTTTTTTGTTTCTATTCAAAATGTCTTTAAGATTGTAGGAAGTATTGGGCTTAGTGGTAATATTCATAGAAGAGTGAAGTCTATCTAAGTATTCTTTTTTAGCTTCAAGGTTGGTAATTTTATCAGCAGTGTTGAGAAGGAATTCTTCTTCTTTTGTTAACATGTTTATTTTAGGAATGTGTTTTTCTGGAGAGGCGTCTTCATAATCAGAATCTGAAGAGGATTATATTTCGTTAACCTGAAGACCATCTTCTTCAAGAAGTTTATCCGAAGAAGTGTCACTATTTTCTATAAGGATATTGTTTAACTGGTATAAAGTATTGTCATCTAAAGAAAATTCATTCAATTTTTTTATTAATCCTATAGTATTTTGAAATATGACATTTTCTACCATAAGAGTAAAATTTAATGTCTTTAAAATTTTTCTTATCAATGTGAGGTCTATTTTGGTTATTCTAGTGTCTATGTTTATTTCTACGCTGTAGCAAGATAGGCATACATTGTTCACTATTCACTATTCATACATTCACCTTACACTGTTCAACACTGTAGCACCTCCTATAAAAACACTCTCTCAACACAGAAGAAGGGGACTCGAAACTTTTAGATTTCACTTCTCTCTTCTTCCTCCCCACCCTCTTGTGTCTTTTCAAGCCTCAAGCTTTCTTACGCTGTACCCTGGTTAAGAAGTAAATTTGTTTTCAAATACATTTAGCATAGTTTATACAGGGTTACCAACTTACATGATAGTTGGTTAACCATTTCTTGGAATACAAACATCAATACTCCTTGGGGTGTGGATTACCGCCCTAGTGGATGATTTGATGCTTTAGTTTCTGTACTTTTCAATACATGTAATTTTCATTTCATATAATACAAGTTCATACCACCTTCATGGTTGGTTTTTGTTTATGCACTACTTCTTTATATTTTATATATTGCTTTTGCTCTTTACATTATTTTTAATTCTCAAGATTTCATTTAGCTCATTTAGTTCTCTTATAAATCTGTTAATCTCTTATACTTTCTTGTTCTCTCATATAGTACTCCGATCATAACCCCTTTATATATATAGACTTGTGGCCGTGGGTGGCAGGAGGTTGATCATGAAGAAGTGTTCTTGAAGTGCCGTCTCGTCGTCGAGTGCTTGGGAGGGATTTTTTTTTTTATTGTTCTTGTCCGTGAATTGCATCCAAGAAAATTTAGTGTTCAAGCCAATTAAATCTTATGGTAAAATTTGTGTGTAATTCCTTCGTGAATTTGAGAGATTATTTCTTGAGGAATTTCGGGGCTAAATACTGCGTATGTTATTGGGTGTAATTGGTGCTTGGAAAACACCAAGAGAGTGTTTGAGTGATTCGAGTGTGTAATCTCCTTGTATCGCTTGATCTATAGTGAAATTCGTTATTGCTCTCCCTGTGGACGTAGGTCTTTATGACCGAATCACGTAAATCTGGCGTTCGATTTATTTTCTTCTTTTGTCTATATTATTGTTCGATCGCTTGCCTTATTGCAACAAACACCCTGTACAGAAGCTTCCCCTCGCGATTTTTCCCCCAATTCAGTGTATGGCCATGTATTCAATTGTGTGTGGCCCCTCCCTTTTTGTCTATTGTAAGCCTGCTTTTATATTGTCCGACTCTGCACTTCATAGGGGCCTCGGTTTTACATATCGCGTCTGCCGTCCTGGCTAACGGCTACCGGCTAGTAGAGCCTAGCATCATTCTTAGCATTAATAACAGTGGGCTAATCCGCTCTTGTCGTCGTCCATCTCTCAAGATTACGGCCTGCGTGGCCGTTGCAGTTGACCATAGCGTCACCTTTCTTCATCTTCGTATAGCAGCAATGGCTGGAGTATGAAAATGGAAACTTTCGTGGGAGAAAGATGAAGAGGAGAATTGAACGCCGCGGCCTTCGTAGGTTCGAAAGTGGAGTGACGCATATAAAAAATTTCTGGCCGGTTATATGAAGGTGTAAAGTTGCCCCCCTTTAGCTTAAGAGGATCCTAATCAGTTGATATTTGGTGATGTTATCGGATTCGACGAGAACTATCAAACTCGAAAGTCAAGATGCATCCACGTAGTTCGACTATCGGGGTCTTTCGATAATTACCTAACGTATTAGTCAGCCAGTGTAATTTCTGTTCACAATCCACATTGAGACCCCATCGATTTAGAGTTCAAACTATAACTACTCATGGTAGTGACGTTGGAAAAAAATTGTGTAACAATCCGAAAAATTATCAAAACAGTTCTAATGGCTCCCGGCTGTTAGAGCATAGCATCATTCTTAGCATTAATAATAGCGGGCTAATACGCTTACCTCGTCGTCTATCTCTCATTATACAGCCGGCATGGCCGTTGCAGTTGACCATAGCATCACCTTTCTTCATCTTCGCATAGCAGCAGCGGCTGGAATATGAAAATGGAAACTTTCGTGGGAGAAAAGATGAAGAGGAGAGTTGAACGCCGCGGCCTTCGTAGGTTCAAAAGTGGAGTGACGCATATAAAAATTTCTAGCCGGTTAAATGAAGGTTTAAAGTTGCCCTCCTTTAGCTTGAGAGGATCCTAATCAGTTGAAATTTGGTGATGTTATCGGATTTGACAAGAGAACTATCAAACTCGAAAGTCGAGATGCATCCACATAGTTCGACTATCATGGGACTTTCGATAACCAACGCATTAGTTGGCCAGTGCAATTTCTGTACACAATCACATTGAACCCCATTGATTTAGATTTATCAATCTTTCAAACTATAACTACTCATGTTAGTGACGTTGGAAGAAAATTGTGTAACAAACCAGAAAATTACCAAAACACTTCTAAACCTCTTATAATTGTGCCAATTCAGTTAAAAACCTATTGTATTTGTACCAATTTAGTCCATTTGGCCAATTTTGGCTTGCCAATGTTTGATGTGGACACCAGCCAATGCTGACGTGGCTTTCTTTTAATTTTTTTAAAATTTTAATTTTTTCTCTCTTTGTTTTTGTTTTTGTTTTTTTGTTTTTTTCTCTAGCTAGTCGCCGGACCAAGCAGTGGCTAAGGCCAATGAGGTCAACATCATCAGCCACAGGTGAGGCTTGTGCTCACCATCATTGGGTGATGGCTAGCCTCACCAAGGCTAGGCCAACGAGGTCAACATCATCAGCCATGGGTGAGGCTTGTGCTCACCATCATTGGGTGATGGCTAGCCTCACCAAGGCTAGGTAATCATGACCTTGCCCGTACCCCTAGTAAGGCATGACCTCGCTAGATCTAGGTGAGGGTGAGGGCAGCAACGTCAAGGTTGCCCAGCCATGGTGAGGCTAGCCCTCTCCCAATGACAGCGAGGGTGAGCTTCACTAGTGGTTGGGATCAGCTCAAGGAAGAAGAAAAGAAAAGAAAAGGAAAAAAATAAAAGAAAATATTTAAAAATTGCCACATCATGTTGGCTGAATAGCTAGTGCCGGCCAATGTGCACGTTAATACCGGCTAATCAAAATTAGCCAGATAAACTGAATTGACAAAAAAAAAAAAAGGATGGATTTATGAGTGAATTGATACACTCACAATATATTTATGACTGTTTTGGTAATTTCTCCCGTAATAAACGGATTACACATACCATCTATCACGTAGAATTCCTCTCTCAAGACCGAAAACTTTTAAGCTACTCTTAAAATTAGTGCTTAGGAATCGAACCTATATATATTCGCACACACTGCAAATTAAGACACCAAACCACATCCAAAATGGAGGTCGTAGTGGTATCCAAGGAATTCGTGAAACCATATAGTCCCACACCAAACCACCTCAAAATCCATAAGCTGTCCCTTCTTGATCAGTTCATGCCTACTGCTTACGTTCCCTTGGTCCTTTTCTACACCATCGAAGAAGCTGATCGAGCCGCCACAACACCCTTACGCATGGTACAACTTCTGAAGCAATCTCTGTCCGAAACTCTACCGCTGTTCTATCCCATGGCGGGGAAGATCAACGGCGACGGCCTCTCCATTGAGTGCGATGACAAGGGCGTTCTCCTTGTCCAGGCCAGGGCCGAGTTCGCCCTATCGCGGCTACTCCACCGGCCAGACTTTGAAACGGTCAGGAAATTCCTGCCTTGCGCCTCTGCATGGAGGAGAGCAGAAGTGGGAGATCGTATGGCGATGGTTCAAGTGACGGCCTTCCCCTGCGGTGGAGTTGTGGTCGGCGTGCTCATCTCGCACGCCGCAGCCGACGGGGCCTCTTTCTCCACTTTCCTCAAAGGTTGGGCAGCCGCGGCCCGTAAAACCGGCGAAGCACCGCGTCCCAGCTTTGATGCGCCCACTTTGTTCATCCAAAACAAAGCATTCTCCGAGGAGGATTCCTTCTATGGCATGTGTCCTGTCAACAGAGGTAGGTACAGAAATGACAAAATTCTGATATGGTAATGCATGCCAGGGAAAAGATGATAAGAGAAGAAAAACCTAAGTTTTATCTTGGTAACTTTTCGCATCCTCTATTTTTGAAAATATACCGTTTTGCATGCCGATTCTCTTTTTACTTAGAATTTTTCGTCAGTACATATTATAGTTTTATCATGAATTTGTCATATTTCCATTCATATTAGTGATGTCATACTTTTAGCTGTCACCCCTACAGATAAACAAAAAAGCTAAATGAAAAACCCTTCTCTCGAACTAAGCTTCCCAGCATCACAATCTAATTCTCGTTAACTCTCGAGAAGAAGCACTCAACGTGATGACCATTTGAATATGGAAATCCACTTATAAATAAATGTAAAAGCCCTCTTCCATCTAGCTAAAACATTGTTGATAATGCTTACATCCTCTGTATTACCGCTAGTGTTGGCATAGAGTTCGCTGATGCTTATTCCCTTGATACTGTCGTTGTTTCTTCTCTAAGAATAACTCTCATAACCTGGGGGACTTCTATCCCCACACAGCATTGCTCCGTCAGGCTTTCAGCCATTGCGGACCATTCCCCACTGCCGATGTTCTTTTAGATAGAGATCCGAATCCTAGAAGGCTTTTAGAAGTAGCCCCCACGTTCAAGAGGAAACAAGAGTGTTAAGGTAGTAACTATGAGGATGATCTCTAGCTACTTATGAAAACGTGCTTCATGGGTCCTCTTCCATGTAGTGTATGACTTAGGATGTATGAGATTTACATAGATCTCTACTAAAACAAGAGGAAACTATCCAAATGCTCAAACTTTGAAGAACAGGTAATTGCGCAAACATTTCATAAGTACCTTTCGAATCCATGCATGGGGTACATTATCATATTGAACTAAAAATTGCATCGTTTGGTGATAAAATAAATTCATAGGTGAAATTCATGTTGTACAGACGGTCCTATGATCATAACATGTATGTACTTAAAAATAAGTAATTATTACCGAAAGTGCACATGTGAATGTAAAGGTGCAATCTTCCGTTGCTTTAAAAGTTTATAATAAGACACTTGGAAATTCTCTTTCCAATCAGATGAGTTTGGATTTATAACAGTATTGCCTGAAGTTTTTCTATTGCGTACAAATGGGTAACATTTGGCGATATAGTTACATAGGAGGAAGACTTAGGACTGACCATCGAGCTGTGCCAACCCACCGTGCCAAGCCTAGGCATAGACTGCCCGGGCCATTTTTCTTTATTTAAACATTAAAAATATATATTTCTGTATAAAATATTAATTATTGTACTCAGTTCATAAATCATTAGTAGTTGTGACATGATAGCAAACTAGCAATAATTAGTGCATTTGATGTTGCGTTTTATTTATTTTTGTTAAATTGTAAAGATCATGTTGAAATAAATTTAGCGTAATGAATAAGTGATATATAATTACGCATACATCATTTTAATTGATCAATATTGGCATCACCCTTTCAAGGTATGGTACAAGGAGACTCGTGTTCGACGCATCGGCCATGGCAAGACTTAAGGCCAAAACAGCTAATGTGGGAGTGCAAAACCCGACTCGCGCCGAAGTTGTCACGGCTTTGATGTGCAAATCACTGACGGCCACAAATGACCAAGGTATCCGGCCTCGACAAACCGGTGGTGTTTCCCAACGCCGTGAACCTCCGCAGAAGAGCCGTCCCGAATTTCCACGATGACTCAATGGGGAACTATGTATGGCTGCCAACTATCCTATGCCAGCTCGAAGAGAAGGATTATGACGGCCTGCGCAGCCTCATTGGCAGGCTCCGAGAAGCGAAGAGCAAACTAGACGGCGAATTCGTGAAAAGCTTGGAAGGCGACGGCGGATTCAATGCGCTACAGGACACCCTTAGGGAAACAAGGGAGTCTCTAGCCCGCACGGATCGATTCGTATCGTTCTCGAGCTGGTGCAACTTTGGTCACTACGAGATCGACTTCGGGTGGGGGAGGCCGGCATGGGTGAGCCCGGTTGGTTTCCCAGGGGCATCGGAAAACTTGATCGGGAACGGTGTGCTTCTGATGGACACGAGGTGCCGCAAAGGAGTCGAAGCGTGGGTTTTCATGGACGAACAAGAGCTTGAAGTGCTGGAACAAGACGAGGAGCTGACATGGTACGCTTTTCCATAAATCCGCCTGTTTCGGAGATCGAGGATTGATGATGGTCTACGGTCTCGTTCTCCATGATATGAGCTCGTTCAAGCCTTTTAATTTTGTGTTTCGTGTTACTGCAAGAGGAAGTCCTCGTCTTCATATGAATCAAGTAGAATGGTTAAAATAAACCAAAGTACGCCATTCCTTGACTCGAAGAAAAATAGATCGATCTAATTATAATAAGCGATCTATTGAAATGCCATATCTTCTTCTCTATGACCTATTTCAATATGGTAGTTTTAAATGAGATTAAGCGATTGATAGGTATAATCTGTTGGAGAAATTTTCTTGAAATGTTTTGAAGCTGACAAAACGTTTCCATCAGTCTAGTCTGAAGGTTGCTGTTTAAAGTCTGAAAACCTCTGGACAGCCAGACTCAAGATTCAAAGTCTATCCTCATTGATAGTTACTAATCCGTTGAAGAAAGGCTATCCAGAATTGGATGTTTTATTAAGGATATGACCTTATCGACTGAAGAAGATCTCTTGGCTGGATAGGACATAACGGAATCCTTTTAATTGATCGAGATTGATTCGAAGATTAAGGATCCGTTGATTGGAGAAATATTCATAGAAGGTTTTACTTATGGAAACTGAGATCCTGATTGTATGGGCGAACATGATTGATGGGCTATCGTCATGTTCCTTTAATAGCTCGAATGATCTTCCTAATTGATTCCGTCCAACGGGTAGATTGGAGGAATTCCTTTGGTAAGTGCCAACGGGTATGATGGCGTAAAGGAGTATATAAGGAAGACGTTCTAAGTTGTTCGAGAAGTGCGCGATAGAAGAATTCCAAAGTCTGAAGCTCCTTGTTATTTTAGTCAATTCATTTGAGCGAAAACTTGTACGTAAAAGAGAGTTTATATTTGTGAGAAACCTTAAGGAAGTGTGGTAGAACATCTACACTTGTGGAATCAAGGAAAAGCTGTCTTTGTAACATCTCTTTTGTTCATAGTGGAATCCAGCTGATAGGCTGTCAGTGCGGAAGAGTGGACGTAGGCTTGGGATAAGCCGAACCACTATAAACCTTGTGTTTAATCTTCTTTTCCCTACTCCTTACTTTACTTTGATCGTAATTCATTTTGGTCAAGCAAAAGAGTACTTCCTTTCTATCGGTTGCCTATTATTGCTTCCGTATCTCGAGAAATTGTTTTTACACCTATTCACCCCCTCTAGGTGTTTATACTAGCTACATCAATTGGTATCAGAGCTTGTGTACTCACTTTATTTGAAGTGTTTTACTTCAGAGTTAAAGATCCATGGCTAGTATGTTGGCTCCAAGGCTGATAGAAGGGCAAAGCAATACCAGATCACCTTAGTTTGATGGAAATGATTACAACATATGGAAAAACAAAATGAATGCGTTCCTAAGATCAAATGATCCTCTAGAATGGGATGTTGTAAAAAAATGAATCATTCCTAAAGCTGCACCTGTCTCAGAAAGAGGAAAAGATACTGTTGAGTCTAGTCAAATGACTCAGGAATAGATAATCAAAAGACAAGCTCTTGATGCAAAAGCAATTTATTCTTTATATTGTGCTCTATCACCTACTGAATATAACAGAATATCTTCTTGTGTTACAGCTAAAGAAGTCTGGAATAGATTACATATTACCTATGAAGGAACCGATCGAGTGAAAGAGACCAGAATCAACATTCTCCTTGGTCAATACGAAGCCTTCAGAATGAAATCGGGAGAATCTATAACTGACATGTTTAGTCGTTTTACAGATATTGTGAATGGTCTTGAAAATCAAGGTCAACCAATTTTTAATCCCATGAAAGTAAACAAGCTACTCGTGGACTCTCCAAGGATTGGAATCACATAAAGACCTCAATCGGAGACCCAAAGAATCATGCCACTATATGTTGATGAGTTGGTTGTAACTCTTCAGTCTTATGAAGTGGAACGAATCAATGAAGATGAAGACCCTAAAGGTAAGAAATCCATTGCATTAAAATCCAATGATGATTCTGATGTTGCAGATTCTGAAGATGATATGGACGATGAGGAGCTTGCTCTCATGATAAGAAGATTCAGAAAGCTGAATAGAAAAAGAAGAAGATTCAATCTAAGGAAACAAAGTTTTCAAAAGCAACATATTAAGTCTGTTGAAGATGATGAATCAAATAAAGATATAGTTTGCTTTGAATGTAAGAAAAATGGACACATCAAACCCAACTTTCCTCTTCTGAGGAAGAAGAAAGGAAAAGCTGAAAAGTATCGAAATGCTTTTAAAGCAAAAACCTGGAGTGATACAAAATGTGAAGAAAGTGATGATGATTATGCCAACATATGTCTGATGGCACAATCGAATTCAGATTCAAACTCCGAGACAGACTTAGATTCAGACAGTGAATTTGAGATGAGTAACTTCAAAATCCCTATTAAAGTTTCTAAATACATTGATGAGTTGTTGTTTTAGTCTTAAGACTTCTCTTAAAAGGATTTCCGAACTCAAAAAGGAAAATTCTGCCTTAAAACAACAAGAAAATGTTTTGAAAGAAAATGTGAAATGTTTAGATATGAATGTTTCTTCTCTTAGAGAAAGTGAAGATAATCTTTCAAAAGAAAATGCATTCTTGAAAAATGATATCTCAAATATTTCCAAAAGATTTTCGATAGGATCTGAGAAACTAGAAAAAATACTTTCTGTTCAAAGACCTTATTTCAATAAATCTGGTTTGGGAATGATCAAGTGAAACCATTTCTTTAATTGATTTTCCTAAAGTGAATGAAAGAATCAAATAAAGACCCTCAAGAGATGCTTACAAAAATCATTTTAAAATGACCTTTGTAAAACCAAAAGTGAGGTCGCAATGCTCTCGATGTTCAAAGTGCAATAGTGGAGATTATTTTGAAAAAGAATGTCCTATGGTTTGGAAACTCCAATAAAGTATGGGCAAAAACCGCATATCATACTAATACGAATGGACCCAAGAAAAGATGGGTACCAAATAAAGTTTAAGTTTCTTGTTTAAATGTAGGTCACTATCAAGAAAAATGTAAAATGATATCTGGATAGTGGATGCTCAAGACACATGACAGGAGACTCAAATTGCTTCATAAAACTTGTTCAAGTAAATTGTGGAAAAGTCTCATTTGGAGGAAACAGTAAAAGAAAAATTGTGGGATTTGGAATTGTGAAGATTAAAAACCTCACAATAAGCAATGTTTCTTTAGTTGAAGGACTCAACTACAATCTGCTCAGTGTCAGTTAGCTATGTGATACCGGTTTCAAAATCTACTTTTAAGAGGGTATATGTTCAGGAACCAGTAAAGACTCTACTCAGTCATTTATGGGACGAAGACATGGAAATATCTACCTCTTGGATGTGAAACCAGATGAATCGCAATGTTTAATTTCAATCCAAGACAAAGTAAGCTTATGGCACAAAAAGCTTGGGCACATCAATATGAAGCAGATAGCCAAAATTTCAACAAAGAAGCTTGTTCGTGGTCTACCCAATTTATCATATCAAAAGTCTGACCTATGTACACCATGCATATTGGGAAAACAGGTAAGAAATTCCTTTAAACCAATAAATCAAGTTTCCACTAACCGTGTACTGCAGCTTCTGCATATGGATCTCTTTGGACCAACCAGAACACAGAGCATTGGAGGTAAGAAATATTGCCTAGTAATCGTGGATGACTACTCACGATTTACTTGGGTGTATTTCCTGGCAAGTAAGTCTGAAACTTTCTCTTACTTTGAAAAATTTGCTAAAAATGTTCAAAACGAAAAATGATATGTTATTTCAAGTATAAGAACAGATCATGGAGGTGAATTTGAAAATCAAGATTTTACAAAGTTTTGTGATGAATCTGGTTTTCAGCATTTGTTCTCCTCTCCATATACTCCAAAACAAAATGGAGTTGCGGAAAGAAAGAATAGATCGCTTCAAGAAATGACTAGAACTCTTCTAATTGAAAGCAACATCTCCTTACGTTTTTGGGCTGAAGCAGTTTTTACAGCATGTTATATTATCAATAGAGTTTTTCTAAGACTTATTCTAGAAAAAACCCCCTATGAGTTATTCAAAGAAAAGAAGCCTATTGTTTCATATTTTCATGTATTTGGATGCAAATGTTTTATATTGAAAAATGCAAATGATCGAATTGGTAAATTTGAAGAAAAGTCGATGAAGGCATCTTCCTTGGATATTCAACCACAAGCAAAGCGTACAGAGTCTACAACAAAAAGACTCAAACTGTGGAAAAATCAATGAATGTCAAATTCCAGGATTCTATACAAAATGAATCTATTCAGACTCATCTTGAAGATCCTGAACTTGATTCAGACTCTACAAAGTCTAAATCTCAAGAAGCAAATCGGACTTTGAAGGACCAAAGAAGAAGTAACTCGTGAAGATTCAAGTGAAGGAAGTGATCATCATTCTCGACAAATTAACCAACAACTGGAAGCATAAGTCCAGTCATCCTAAAGATCTTATTATTGGCGACATTAATGAAGAAATTCGCATAAGATCCAAAAGGCGCGAAGAGTCTAGTGCTGTTGCTCTTATTTCTGAAATAGAACCCAAAAGCATAGATGAAGCTTTATCTGATGAAAGCTAGATTGAAGCCATGCAAGAAGAGCTCAGGCAATTCAGTATCAATGATGTCTGGGAATTGACTCCTAAACCGAAAGGTAAATCAGTTATTGGAGCTAAATGGGTTTTCAGAAACAAGATGGACGAGAAAGGAAAGGTCGTAAGAAATAAAGCAAGACTCGTGGCCAAGTGATACACGCAAGAAGAAGGGATAGACTATGACGAGACTTACGCACCAGTAGCAAGGTTAGAAGCAATTCGTTTATTACTTGCATTTGCTTGTCAAAAAAATTTCAGGTTATTCCAAATGGATGTCAAAAGTGCCTTCCTAAATGGATTCATCAATGAGGAAGTCTATGTGGAACAACCACCTGGGTTTGAAAACCCAAGGAAACTAGACTCAGTATTCAGACTCAAAAAAGCCTTATATGGCTTAAAACAAGCACCTCGAGCTTGGTACGACAAAAATGAGTAAGTTTTTAATTCAAAATGGTTTTGTGAAAGGTAAAGTAGACACTACTCGTTTATCAAAAGAGAAAGCAAAAGTTTTGTGCTAGTTCAAATATATGTCGATGATATTATATTTAGATCTCCTAATGAAAGTCTGTGCAATAAATTCTCTAAGACTATGCATGATGAATTTGAAATGAGCATGATAGGTGAGTTAACCTTTTTTCTCGGGCTTCAAGTGAAACAACTGAAGGGATGAACTTTTATTTATCAAGAAAAATATGCTAATGATCTCGTCAAAAAGTTTGGTCTGAATAATTGCAAGAAGGCTGAAATACCAATGTCAAGTTCCTTGGAGATAGACAAAGATGAAGAAGGAAAGAAAATCGACCAGAAGCTATACAGGAATATCATTGGCTCACTTCTTTATCTTACTGCTTCTAGACCTGACATTTTGTTTAGTGTTTGCATTTGTGTCAGATTTCAAGTAGACCCTAAAGAATCTCATTTAAATGCTGCAAAACATATTATTAAATACATTGCTTCAACTTCAAGCATCGGCCTATGGTATCCTAAAAGAGGAGACTTTACTTTTCTTGGATACTTAGACGCAGATTTAGCCGGTTGCAGAGTTGATAGAAAGAGCACCTCAGGTACCTGTCAACTACTTGGAGGCAGGACAGTATCTTGGTTTTCAAGAAAGCAGAGTACAATAGCTCTCTCTACAGCACAAGCAGAGTATGTAGCTCTTGGAAGTTGCTGTTCACAAATTCTGTGGATAAAACAATAGCTAAGAGACTTTGGAATTGAAGATTCATGCACGAAGATTAACTGCGACAATACCAGTGCAATCAATCTTACCAAAAATCCAATTCTTCACTCAAGAGCAAAGCATATAGAGATTCGACATCACTTCATTAAAGATTATGTTCAAAATGGAGAAGTTTTGATTCAGTATGTTGATTTAAAGAACCAGCTGGCAGATATATTCACAAAGCCTTTGGAGAAAAATCAATTTGAAATTATTCGCTCCAGACTCAACATTTTGAGGTTTGAAACAGTTAAAGTCTAGAGACTCTCAGACTCAGACAAACAAAACCTTGACTGTAAGTTATTCTCTCTCTCTCGAATCTCATAGTGAAAAGGTACGATCATCAACCGTGTCTTATTATTGCTATCTTTAATTGACGTGATTATTGCAACGTTTCCTTTTGAAAAAGAAGTTATTTTTTTTGAAATGACTATTTTCTCGGAAAAAAAAAGGGCAATTATTTTTTTAAAAGGCATCTTTTCACCTTCCTTTATGACATTCTGTATGCCCCTTTTTAACCGATTATGCACTGTTACTTCTTCTTCGCTTTACTCTCCAAAAACCCTAAAAAGAACCAATCTTCCATTCTTGTTTTCTTCTCTTCCCTAATCTTCGAAAAAATTGTCATTTTTTCTTGAAAGTCAAGCAATAAATCTTTCAAAGAGTGAGAAAGATGTCGTCTTCAAGAAAGTCTTCAAGGATCGCAAGCAAGGGACCACGGCGAATGAGTCAGTGGCCAACTCACTTCGATCTCACCGAGGAAGAAGAGGCTCCAAATCAGCAACAGAGCCCACAACATTCTCAGCAGCATCATTCTCCACCATCTAGTCCTCAAAATGTTGGTCATCAACAAGAGGAAGAAATCATTGAAGACGCAGATCCTGTAAGAGTTCAAAGGCCCTCTTTTACTTATAAGCTTTATCGTGCTTTAAAAGGGACTTGTACTCCATTGAACTACGTCGATGATTTTCTTAAAGACAAAGGATATGGGAATGAATATCTTTTTGCGAAAAATGGAAAGTTTGGGAATTACTCGTAAAAGGGTGGCAGAAGAATCTCTTGCAAATATCCCAAATGATCCTCTTGATTGGGGATTTAATCCGATAGATGGGAATGATGATGACAAATTATACAGCCAATTTCAACTGAGGATGGGTATTGCAGCGGAAAATCAAGGAAAAAGGGGAGAGTTGTTTAGATAGAAGGAACATAAGGATCTATACTCAAAATTGCTGAAGTGTGGGGTGATAAACCCTAGGAGTGTGGATTTTGATTTTCTGGATGCTATAAATGTGAACTTGAGGGAAAAGTTTAGTTTTCTTCAACTTGAGCAATTCCGTTCGACACCACGTAAGCTTACGCTGAATTAACTGCTTATTTCTATTCGAATCTTAGTTTTCTGGATGCGAATAGATTCTCTTTTAGTGTCAAAGATCAAGACTTTGTGGTGGATATGGATATACTGGCTGATGTGTTAGGGGTTGAGAGAGGAAGATATCAACCAATCAAAGTTTTTATTGCTCGTGCTACATTGGAACTTGTTAAGGACTAGAGAACAGAGGAAAATATTTCCTACCTAAGGATGAGTGCGTTCAACATTCTGCTTCACAAGATTGTGATCAATTACTTCAGACCGAAATCAACTTCCAAAACTGAGGTTTCAAGTTCAGAGGCAAAACTAATGTATGCCATTCTTATTGGGAAAAAGTTTTCTCTTCCTCACACTGTTATGTTTCACATGTATAGAGCAGTGGTGAAAGACAGAGGTCAACTTCCTTATCCAAGTCTTGTGAAGAAGTTATTCAGACATCTGAACATTTAGCCTCCACAAATTCTTTGTGCTCAATCGTGTGATCATATGGTGGTAGGACTGAAATGGTGACCAAGATGCTTTTGAAGGAGCTAAGCAAGGTGTTGGAGAAATTTAAGGAGAAGACTCCTGTAAAGTCTCATCAAATCTCTTCTGCATCAAAAAGAAAAGGAAATGAGCCCATGGTTGCTCCATCCAAGAAAATGAGAGCTCTCATCGTTGAAGATGAAGATAATGAGGAAGACATCACCATCTCTGCAATGGTGTTGAAACATCTGAGCCGTTCTACTCCAGTGAAAGACTCAGAACAGAGGACTCGAGAAAGAGAAGAGAAAGAAGCAGAGGAGAGAGAAGCATAAGAAAAGGATGCTGAGGAGGCAAGGGATGAAAAAGAAGAAGAAGAAAGAGCACTTGGCAAAAAAGAAGCAGAAGAAGAAGAAGAGAGAATGAATCAAGAGGAAGGAGAGTCTGAAAAACATTCTTCTCCACCTGAAGGCATAGAAACAGGGGAGATAATGAGAAAAGAGGGATGTCACCGCTACCAAAGGGAAGGAGTCAACCGCTCTCCAAATTTCGACCCGTAAGACATTCATACCTCTCATTTTCCTGAAGAAGAACATGATGCTTCATCGCCAAATCTACATGATTATTCGATATGCCATCATCTGCGCAGATCGTGGCTTTGAAGCCGCACGTAACCGATAGCTCCGCAGATTTTCGCAGAATTATGGATATTCTCTTGGAGATGCGCGGTCAAACTTATGCTCTGGGATGCAAGGTTCAAAGCTTGCATAATGCAGGTCAAGTTTCTTCAGTTTCTTTGAAAGATCAGATCCAAGCCCTCTCTGTTCAAATTCAGGCTAATGCTAAGGGTGAGGAGGTTGCACAACTGAAGGAAGACTTGAAAAGGCCGGGAAGGGATCATTCAATCCATGGAAGATTTCCATCTTGTCCGCGTTCCCAAGCAATCTTGACTTTATTTCATTTTCTTCTCAACCTTTTTAATGCCGACAAAAAATGGGAGAAAGATTTGAATCGAACTTTGAATTTTAATACTTTGAATTTTTAATCGTTTGGATTGTTTGATTTGGATTGATTTTTAATCGTTTGGATTGTTTGATTTGGATTGATGTTTGACTTTAATTTTGTGTCTGGATGTGAATTTGGATTTGACTTCTATTGACTACTATTGATATCTTATGGATGGCTTTATCATATTCAAGACTAACTTATTTTCTCGTGATTGCGAGATTCTAGTGTTATTCATTTAACCATTTATCTTTATAAGATATGTATATTTGTTTGAGAAATGTTTTGCAGGTCAAAGTTATCCAAATCAAGAGAAAAGTTTTGTCACCATCAAAAATGGGGAGATTGTTGGAGAAATCTTCTTGAAATGTTTTGAAGCGACAAAACGTTTCCATCGCCTAGTCTCGAAGGTTGCTGTTTAAAGTTTGAAGACCTCCGGACAGTCAGACTCAAGATTCAAAGTCTATCCTCATTGATAGTTACTAATTCGTTGAAGAAATGCTATCCAGAACTAGATGTTTTATTAAGGATATGACCTTATCGACTGGAGAAGATCTCTTGGTTGGATAGGACATAACGGAATCCTTTTAATTGATCGAGATTGATTTGAAGATTAAGGATCCGTTGATTGGCGAAATATTCGTGGAAGGTTCTACTTATGGAAACCGAGATCCTGATTGTATGGACGAACATGATTGATGGGTTATCGTCATATTCCTTTAATAGCTCGAATGATCTTCCTAATTGATTCTGTCCAACAGGTAGATTGGAGGAATTCCTTTGGTAAGTGCCAACGGGTATGATGGCATAAAGGAGTATATAAGGAAGACGTTCTAAGTTGTTCGAGAAGTGCGCGATAGAAGAATTCCAAAGTCTTTGAGGGAAAACTTGTACGCAAAAGAGAGTTTATATTTGTGAGAAACCTTGAGGAAGTGTGGTAGAACATCTACACTGTGGAATCAAGGAAAAGCTGTGCTGTAACATCTCTTTTGTTCATAGTGGAATCTAGCCGATAGGCTGTCAATGCGGAAGAGTGGAGGTAGGCTTGGGATAAGCTGAACCACTATAAACCTTGTGTTTAATCTTCTCTTCCCTACTCCTTACTTTACTTTGATCGTAATTCATTTTTGTCAAGCAAAAGAGTACTTCCTTTCTATCGGTTGCCTACTATTACTTTACTTTGATCGTAATTCATTTTACACCTATTCACCCCCCTCTAAGTGTTTATACTAGCTACATCATAATCTACCCTTTTAGAGGCTAGAGAGAGGACCTAGTAAATTCTAATCAATAGTGTGTTAATGGGCCTCTCTCATTACGGACTTCAGTTAAACATAATTGCTTACACTTTGCTGCTCAACTAGGGCTGTTATTAATAGATACCAAACCTAATTCAATAAGATCACTTAAGAATTTAACGTATATTGAAATATTCATTAACCCGATTATTTAAAATAGAAAATTAATTAATTAATTAATTAATGGAAGCTCGTATTATAGGAAATTTCCAACACATTGGAGTCATCGAGTTCATCCTATAAGACCTTCAATTTGGTGTAATATTTCAATACTGAAAGTCCTCATTGTAGTAGCTCCATCTCCAGTTTTGATTTAGTTTATGTCAGGTCTATCCTAAGCAAATCTCTCCTTCTGCTCATCACACATTTGCTTTGTGTATGCCACGCTTCCTTATAGACTCTTGTGGAGAGAATTGAAAACCAAAAAGTTATCAAGGAATTACAGATGTCCCTCGCATCAAATCTGGCTGTTGTTGGATCTAGTTTTTATAGCGATTTGTCTGTACACCTGATTTTGCCCTCAAACATGTCTCAATCCATAAAATTTTTTGATCTTTCTCACTATCTTCATGAAAAGACATCGACTTGCTACTCTAAAGCCATTCTCGATCCATGTTGGAAAGCGGCCATGGCAGATGAATTTAATGCCTTCGTCATTAATCACACTTAGGACCTTGTATCACTTGATCCTTCTAAGAATTTTGTCGGTTGTAAATTGGTTTTTAAGGTCAAGTAAAAATCTGATGGAACTATTGAACGCTTCAAAGGTTGCCTCATTGTACAGAGATTTAAGCAACAAGTGTGATTAGACTATGATGGATTTATAGTCCAATTGTTAAACCCACTACAATTCAGGTTGCCCTCTCCATTGCGATTTCTTCATAATGAGTCATATGTCAACTTGATGTAAAAATGCCTTCTTGCATGGCATCCTTCTCAAGGAAGCTTACATGTGACGACCTCTTGGTTTTTCTCATCATGAGTTCTTTGATCACGTGTGCCGTCTCTGAAAAGTTACCCATGAATTAAAGCAAGTTTCATGTGCATTGTTCATCACTTTAGCAAATTTTTATTATCTTTTAATTTCAGGGCAAGTAAGGTTGATCATTTGCTCTCTCTCTCTCTCTCTCTTTCTACATAAATATTTATAATTATATGTTGATGATATCTTTGTCACTGGTGACACTCTTAATTTATTACAATTTTGGATTGTTCAACTTTGTCGAAAATTTGTTATGATGGATCTTAGATCATTTTACTATTTCCTTGGTGTTGAGGCTCATAACTGCTCTAATGGTATGCTCTCATTTCAAGCCAAGTCTATTGATGACCTTTTACGCAAGTTTGACATCTTAAAGTTAAGCTTGTGTCTACTCCTTGGCCTTGAAGACTTTGTTGTCTGCTAACAATGGTGAGCTTCTGGCTTTTGCAAGGTTGTATTAACAGATGGTTGGTGCACTATAGGATCTATCCATGACTAGACCCGATGTTAGTTTTGTTGTCAACTTGATTGACATTCATACATCAACTCGGATTACCCCGTCTCCAGCCTATCAAATGTATGCATAATTAGTGGTTCGAGAGAACTCGCTGACAACACTAAAGAAATTTAACTAGGAAATATAAACCTATCTTCCCTTTAACTCTCCCTTCTCCACCTCTGTCACGACCCCACTTTCTTTTGCCCTTGCCTTGCACCTCTCTTGCGGCTCGCTTCACACTACCGTCGCACCTTCGCTGCCTTCTCCATCGCTCGCATATTTTACTCTTGGAATAGAGACTCAGAGACCTCATGAATAATGGATCCACCTAGTCTCGAGCGACCTCCGGTCAAAGGTTTCTAGAGTCTAGGGACTTCGGATGCCCTACATTGGTGCCACCGAAGAGAGAGAGAGAAAAAGCCAGTGACGATGGACCGAGTAGACACAAAGGATGCGGGATATAGCGTCGCGTGACTCGAGCATACTTTGTGAAAAAGAAATAAAGGTAATGAAGAAGGAAAAAAAAACAGGGTGAAAAATAGACATCGCCCTTACCTCTCACTTCGGTCTTGTTTGCTAACATTTCTATTTCTCCAAATTTCTATTCTTTTGTTCCCTATAAAAATAAAAAGAACATAAAATCCATTTGGTAAGGTCAATTAATTTTTTATTTCCCTAACATAAAAAAGTTGTCGGGAGCAAATTTAGAACATAAACAAGAGGTAGAAAAAAGTAACTTCTTACTCTTGGGAACAATTTATGAAAATAAATTATTTTATCTTTTCTTTTTTCTTTTCTTATTTGCTGGCCGTCACCCCTTTGCTGCTTTCCATCATCAACCACTGCCGCCATCACCCACCGTTGATGACTGTTGATGCTATCGCCAGTCAGCTGGCTAATCAACCTAGCTATCACCAATCACCTACCTTCAGCTACCGTCGACCGTCACCACCAATTGTTGACCCTCGTTGTTGATGACCATCGATGATGCTGCCCGCTCTCTGGCAATCGGTGGTGATGGGCGGTGGGTGGCGAGCGATGTCGTCAATAGTCCTTAGTGGTAGGTGGCATCGTTGACAGTCATCAATAGCGGGTTCGGCAGTAGGCAGTGATGGTTGACGGCGACTGGAGATCGGCGGTGGGCATCGGTAAGGAAGAATAAGAAAAAAATTAAAAGAACTATGTTACAAATTTTTTTGTAAATCGCACAAGCACATTCCTATTCTTTTTCCATTTTGTGAATATAAATTTTGTATAATTGCCAAACGCATTCTTTTATTGAGAAATTGTTCGAGGGAATATAAAAAAGATTATTTCTGAAAAGAAATTGTTCTCCAGAACAGAAAGCATTACTAAACGGACCCTTCGCCTCTTCCCTTCTTTCATTTTTACCTTTTTTTCTTTTTCTCTTTTTTGCAATTTTATAAAACACTTCTCTTAATATTTCTCATATCTACTTATGTTGACACATCGGCATCTAACAATCCACACCAATGTGTTTATTTAAATATTTAATAGAATGACCTATTCGGTTGAAAAAATAGATATCCAAAAAGAAAGTTCAGAGACTTGATTGAACAAATAAAGAACGCTCAAAGACTCGAGTGGGGCTCCTTTATCATTCATGTCAATTTTCACCCATCTAATACTAATTGCCCCGTCTCCATATGATTCAAAGAGACTCAATCAAAATATACCCTTTTCTTCTTCTCGC